>OZ038317.1:8888613-8891550 GCA_964035775.1 Osedax frankpressi | reverse complement strand
GTAGTAGTAGTAGTAGTAGTAGTAGTAGTAGTAGTAGTAGTAGTAGTAGTAGTAGTAGTAGTAGTAGTAGTAGTAGTAGTAGTAGTAGTAGTAGTAGTAGTAGTAGTAGTAGTAGTAGTAGTAGTAGTAGTAGTAGTAGTAGTAGTAGTAGTAGTAGTAGTAGTAGTAGTAGTAGTAGTAGTAGTAGTAGTAGTAGTAGTAGTAGTAGTAGTAGTAGTAGTAGTAGTAGTAGTAGTAGTAGTAGTACTAGTAGTAGTAGTAGTAGTAGTAGTAGTAGTAGTAGTAGTAGTAGTAGTAGTAGTAGTAGTAGTAATAGTAGTAATAGTAGTAGTAGTTGTAGTAGTTGTAGTAGTAGTAGTAGTAGTAGTAGTAGTAGTAGTAGTAGTAGTAGTAGTAGTAGTAGTAGTAGTAGTAGTAGTAGTAGTAGTAGTAGTATTAGTAGTAGTAGTAGTAATAGTAGTAGTAGTAATAGTAGTAGTAGTAATAGTAGTAGTAGTTGTAGTAGTAGTAATAGTAATAGTAGTAGTAATAGTAGTAGTAATATTAGTAGTAGTAGTAGTTGTAGTAGTAGTAGTAATAGTAGTAACCTTGTAACCTTGTAACCGTAGGGTTTATACACTGCAATCAACATCATAAAGTGTTTTCGGCCGTGTTTTCATATGTTGGTTGGGGTAAGCAATATTGAATAAGTGGGTTTTTAGTCTACACTTAAATAATGAAGTAGATTGTAAGCATCTTAATTTATATGGGAGGTTGTTCCATAGTTTGGGAGAGATAATCGAGAATGCTGATTCTTGTTTGCGTATGAGTTTGGTGGTAGAAGGGATTTGTAGTTTAAATGTGTTAGAAGTTCGTTGTACTCGTGAAGAATTGTACTCAGTAAGTAGTTCAGTTAGATAATCAGGTTTGTTGTTATGGGTTGCATGATGCGTCAGTAGAAGTATTTTATAATTTATTCGCTGGGAGATTGGAAGCCAGTGGAGTGATTTCAGGTATGGAGTCATATGAATTCTAGAGTATTTTTTGATTCTAAATATTGTTCGGGCAGCGGAATATTGGAGCGAGTTGAGTCGTTTAATTGAATATTGGGGAATCGAGTTTAAGGTAGAGTTACAATAGTCTAGTTTGGGAAGTATTGTTGATACCACAAGTAGCTGGGCCAGTTCTTTAGTTATGGAAGGTCTGATCATTCGTATAGTGTGGAGTGTTTGATTTATGGATTTTGATATATTAGTTATATATTGAGTGAAAGATAGTTGAGGGTCAAGTGTGATACCGAGGTTTTTGATGTGGGATGAGTATTCTATGATGTGGTTATCTATGATTATTGGAGGTATGTGAGCATGTTTATTGTGATTGTATAGTAGCATTGCAGTAGTTTTTTGGCTATTTAGTAACAGAGAATTGGAGGATAGCCAAATTCGTATGTCATTAATGCAGTCATTTAATTTGTCGATGTTATTATTGGGTTCTGGTAGGTGGCAGTATAATTGTAAGTCATCGGCGTAAGTATGAAAGTAAATATCGGGGTAATTATCAAGTAAATGGAGTAAAGGAGAAATATATATGTTAAAGAGAATGGGCCCTAGTACTGAGCCTTGTGGTACTCCACATGTGATGGGACGAGGATCCGTTATAGAATCGTCTATGGATGTAGAGTAGGTTCTATATGATAGATAAGATGTGAACCAGTCAAGTGCAGTATTACTTATACCTATATTTTGCAGTCGACGGATGAGTATATTATGATTGATGGTGTCGAAGGCAGCCGAGAGATCGAGAAGGACAATGACTGCGGTGTGTTTATTTGGGTAGAGTTTAATTTTATTTATTATGTGAAGTAGTGCAGTTTCTGTACTTTTATTCGTGGTATAAGCGCTTTGCAGTTTATGAAGAATGGTATGGTTACTTATATAATTTTGAAGTTGTTTCGCAATAATTCTTTCTAATGTCTTTGAAATATAAGATAAGTTGGAGATTGGACGGTAGTTTGATAATATTGATCTGTCAATAGAATGATTTTTGGAGATGGGTGTGATGAGGGCATATTTCATATGTGATGAAACGGTACCGGAGTTAATAGAGTGATCGATTATTAATTTATAATAGGATGAGAGGACAGATGAGAGGGGGTGAAGTAGTTGAAGGGGTATGGGATCCAGCTTGCATGTAGATTTTACTGAATTTAGAAGGTTGTATATATCGATAGTGGATGGTAAAGAGAAGGTTGAAAGTGAGTGATAGGGTATATTTAATGGGGGTAGTGTCGGATGCGGAAGGGAGTTTACTAGTGTTGTTATTTTTCCGTGAAAGAATTTGTCAAAGTCGATGGCGTTATTTTTGGATGTGTTATCAGGAAGTATTTTCGGTGTCATTCGTCCTAGTAGGGTGTATGCTATCTTAAATAATTTTTTGGAGTCATTGCCGGCTGATTTTATAACGTTAATGTAATATTCATTTTTTGCAGTATGTATTGACTTCCTGTAGGTTAAAGAAAGTTTCCTAAATGAAGCTAGGTCGAGTATGTTCTTAGATTTTCTCCATTTCTTCTCTGATATTCGGAGTTGACGTTTGATGGTGGAGAGTGTATGAGTGAACCATTTATTGCTATGCCGTGGGGTGACTGATTTTGTAGTTAGTGGTGCATGATTATTGAGAGTAGAGATAATTGAAAGGTCTAGATGAGATATGTCGGTGGCATCGTCATTTTTGGATAGGGCAAGGATTAGTTCTGTGGAAAAGTCGGAGATGTTAATTTTATGTATTTTCCTGAATTTTATAATTTTTGGATATATCTTGGGTTTGGGAAACTGTAAGTTAAATGTAACAATGTGATGATCTGTGACTAGGTTTTGGACGGAAGTGTTTACTATAGGGTTTGGTGAGGTGTGAGAAAGTATTAGATCGAGGATATTTCCTGAGGTATGGGTAGGTTCA
>OZ038317.1:8861113-8883613 GCA_964035775.1 Osedax frankpressi | reverse complement strand
GTCACAATGGTGCCCGTGCTGTAGCCGTCGGGTTAGGGCGGTTGCGTCACGATAAGATATGTGTGATGTAACGCTGTCGCCCCTAACAGACATCTGACCGCTAGGCTTTGAGGTGAACGCAGCGTGTGGTAATACTATGTACAGTTAGAGAGATAAATATAGCCTCTCAGATCGCCTTGACCACTAGGGTGCTAATCGGGGACGCATCGGTCAAAGAATCTGCGAGCCTCGCGTGAATATAATGATAAACCTAGATACCTGGTTGTTATCCAGGTATATGGGTGGTAATACACTTATGTGTGTATTAGAAAGTGAGCCACGATATTAATTTAGCATTGTTGCTTATATAACAAATTAATATCTTCTCTCTGTTCTCATATTATATTGTAAAATGTACTTAACTTGTAAATAGATAATTAAATTTATATAAATGCTATTTGTATTTTATTTATTAATACATTGAGCTAATCGAGCAAATTGTCTGTTATAATTACATATATAGTGATATACTGGATCCAATGCATGTATATAGCTGATGAATCATTTCAGTCAACATTATTGTTTTGAGATAATAAGCGTCTTTGGTAACTGATGATGTCATTATTATCTTTTATTTCGAATCCTTTCGTGTTGATTTCGAATGATGTCAATTATGAATTGCGTATACAGCAGTTTTATTAGATGACGTCAAAGTGAATTTTGGGCGCATTACGCTTTTATCTAGCCGTAATGACGTAATCCCAAAATACAGTCAGCTGACTGTCGATTACTTAAATGACTTAAATCACGTTACGCAATTCATTTGTCAAATATAAAATGCTTTAAAGACATTTTTTGTTTCAATTTTGTAATTTAATTTCAATTCGATTGTTTAACTAATTTAGTTATGTAACTATTTTTATATCGTTGTAGGATATGTGAAGGGTACGCATCTTCTATTTATTAATGGCGTGTAGATGCTATTTATGGAAACATTCACGTTTACGCAATGTGAGTTATTAATAATCGGTAATAATGTCGGTAATAATGTATGTCAAGGTATATGTATTATATTTATTAGACTTTGAAATCGAATACAAAGTTTATTTTCAATGTTTGAAAAGCAAATTACGTCGTATCATAGTTTCTAAAATTTATTAATAATATAGATATGCAATTGAATGATTTTACTATTTTTTGAAAACGATGATTAAGTCATGATTAGTAAACATATTAGAATTATCACTGCAATTAATACTATGTATAATGTATACAATAATAAGCCATCCGCAATCCTACCGAAATGTCAATGGACAAGATCTGCAAAATACACATCGCCAGCACTTTTTATTAAGTTGTTGAATAACAACCATTCATTCGGAAACGGAAGGTGATGTAGAGCTAGTGGGTGTGGCTTAACGGATTTCGTGGGCGTGGCGTGCTCGGCGAAGCGTGCATTGATAAATACGGTGAAGCGATGGGCCCATTATCAGTCTTAGCCTTATCGCGAAGTCGTTGATATCGTCCCTATATCTCGCCCTAGATCAGTGTCTATTACATAATATAGGCACGTATAGTATAGTATTACGCAACTTACTTAAGTAACAATATCGTATTGCAACTTTAGTGTATATTTCTCACATCGCATTTATGGTTGGTTCGATATAATCTATAACTAGATTATTAATAACATATGTTTTCTAATACTTCGGAATTGTTACCGCTTTTTTATAATATAGTATACATTACTATATAACATTACTATATATCATATTATTAAATATTATTAAATATTATTAATTCTTATTATATAAATACATACCATATACTAAATACATAATTATAATTATTATTAATACAATTGTATAATATAATATATATATAACAGTATACAATAAGATACATATGAATTATATATATATATATATGTGTACGCATGTATATATATATATATATGTATGTGTGTGTGTGTGTGTGTGTATTGGTGTATGTGAGTGTATTTATTTTTTAATAGGTTTCAGTGAATCCTGAGAATTTATTATACTCCGAGACCTTATCTCCATAAAAACATGAAATTAATAAAAATGTGAAATTAATAAATATCCTGTATATCTAAATGAACCTAATTAATTAATTGTGTGACTAATTAGACTAAACATTTACAGACTTTAGGTGACTACCGCAGCGGTTTAATGGCTAGTGGTCAACAACTCTGGACCCCCGCTATACACTCATCGGGTTGGTAATGGCATTGCGTAATAGGCGAACGTTATGAGATGCCATTGTAATATATTGTACATATATATATATATATATATATATATATATATATATATATATATATATATGTATACATATATGTATATATATATGTGTGTATATATATATATATATATATATATATATATATATGTATATAAATATATATATATTTATATATATATATATATATATAAATATTGTATGATTATATTATATGTGTGATTGAATGTCAAGAATAAACTTTAAAATATCGTACTAAAATAGATATATGTAATATACTGTACAATATTACATTATATATTATAATATACATTTTATTAATATAGATATTTAAAACTAAAGTATATCTATGTAAACTGTAAGATTATTACGTCAAGCTTCATCTAAATCGTGTAATTATGTCATTCAGAGAGAATGACTCACTCGCCCGCAATGAAATTATGTTTGCCGGCAAGTCCTGAGTTTGTAGCGGTTAAGACAGGTGAGTAGGGCCTGGGATATCATGGATTTGGTGGGTGAGTAGGGTCTGGGATCTCATGGATTTGGTGGGTCAGTAGGGCTTGGGATCTCATGGATTTGGTGGGTGAGTAGGGCCTGGGATATCATGGATTTGGTGGGTGAGTAGGGCTTGGGATCTCATGGATTTGGTGGGTGAGTAGGGCTTGGGATCTCATGGATTTGGTGGGTGAGTAGGGCCTGGGATATCATGGGTTTGGTGGGTGAGTAGGGCATGGGATATCATGGATTTGGTGGGTGAGTAGGGCATGGGATATCATGGATTTGGTGGGTGAGTAGGGCCTAGGATATCATGGATTTGGTGGGTGAGTAGGGCCTGGGATATCATGGATTTGGTGGGTGAGTAGGGCCTGGGATATCATGGATTTGGTGGGTGAGTAGGGCCTGGGATATCATGGGTTTGGTGGGTGAGTAGGGCCTGGGATATCATGGATTTGGTGGGTGAGTAGGGCCTGGGATATCATGGATTTGGTGGGTGAGTAGGGCATGGGATATCATGGATTTGGTGGGTGAGTAGGGCCTAGGATATCATGGATTTGGTGGGTCAGTAGGGCTTGGGATCTCATGGATTTGGTGGGTGAGTAGGGCCTGGGATATCATGGATTTGGTGGGTGAGTAGGGCCTGAGATATCATGGGTTTGGTGGGTCAGTAGGGCCTGGGATATCATGGATTTGGTGGGTGAGTAGGGCATGGGATCTCATGGATTTGGTGGGTGAATAGGGCCTGGGATCTCATGGATTTGGTGGGTGAATAGGGCCTGGGATCTCATGGATTTGGTGGGTGAATAGGGCCTGGGATCTCATGGATTTGGTGGGTGAGTAGGGCCTGAGATCTCATGGATTTGGTGGGTCAGTAGGGCCTGGGATATCATGGATTTGGTGGGTGAGTAGGGCATGGGATCTCATGGATTTGGTGGGTGAATAGGGCCTGGGATATCATGGATTTGGTGGGTCAGTAGGGCCTGGGATATCATGGGTTTGGTGGGTCAGTAGGGCCTAGGATATCATGGGTTTGGTGGGTGAGTAGGGTCTGGGATCTCATGGATTTGGTGGGTGAGTAGGGCATGGGATATCATGGGTTTGGTGGGTGAGTAGGGCCTGAGATCTCATGGATTTGGTGGGTGAGTAGGGCCTGAGATCTCATGGATTTGGTGGGTCAGTAGGACCTGGGATCTCATGGATTTGGTGGGTGAGTAGGACCTGGGATATCATGGGTTTGGTGGGTGAGTAGGACCTGGGATATCATGGGTTTGGTGGGTCAGTAGGACCTGCGATCGATGGGTTTTAACTGAAAAAGGGTCTAAGTTGAAGTCGATATTTAGTTGAGGAGGTAAAGGAGGTTATGAACTAATGTAAAGGAGGTTATGAACTAATGTAAAGGAGGTTATGAACTAATGTAAAGGAGTTTTGCACGGATGTAGAAGGTATAAAGTATTATATATAGAAAATTCAACTGATACTAATTTAGATAATAGATAACTTTATTCGATTGTTCACCATCGTATAGCAGAGGTTTAGAAGTTGTGATAACCCTTGAACCCGCCACAAAACAGAACCCGGATGCGAGCAGGTATCGGCGACACTACAGTGTGCCGTGTGCGAATATCGCAGCGCCTCTAGCGGTGAAATGGCCGCTCACCGTAAACGCCACGTTCAACTCGCCACCAGGGAACGGTGCGCCGGTAAACCGGAAGCCGTGGCGGCGGCGGCTAATTTACCGGAAGTTAATGCGTATTACATGGCGGCGGCGGCCATGTCGAAATCGAATCCGGGCAGCGTTTGTTTCCAACCGGACATCGAGATTGGCAACTCGTTTTCGCAAAAGAAAAGGGTTTATACTCCTGTCAGAGAAGCAGTAGATCCAGGTAAGATATAATATTGTATATACAAACAGGCATAAATAAATATATATAGATTAATATATATATATATATATAGATATATAGATATATATATAAATAGATAGATATATATATATATATATATATATATATATATCTATATATAGATATATATATAAATATATATATATATATATATGTGTGTGTGTGTTTATGTGTATGTGTATGTGTGCGTATGTGTGCGCACATAATTATTAAAACACACATCAATACATATATAGATGATGTTATCATAAAAACGATATACATTTATTATACCACTCAATTGTGAAGTGTACATTTGATTCGGTAAATATATATAGAAACTATATTTAATAAATAGAAACGAAGATAAATATATTTAGCTACTAGAAGATGTATTTATAACTAGACAATGAATACATATTTAAATAGATAATTAAACATATGTATCTACAAAATAGTTCTTTATTAAATAATTACGATTGATCAATAATATTATACTATTATTATTAATAATATTATTAATAGATATATATTTAATTTTAATTAGATAGTTTTGAATAAATAATTTTAATATATAAATTAATAAATAATAATAATATTTTATATCAGAATTATTCATTTATTGTTTATTAGTATATTAAGCAAATTTCTCTAATTTTAAAATAATGGAATACATTTTTTATTTCTATTGTTATGTCTATCTAATAATAGAGATTATTGTAGAACAATTATTATTGGCACCATGTACCATACATAAATTATATATATATATATATAATTGTATATATATATATATAAATATATATATATATATAATAGTATATATATATATATATATATATATATATATATATATATATATATGTATATATATATATATATATATGCATGTGAGTGTATTTATGTTTGTACGTGTATTATATTTAGGCATATTTGCACAATCGAGTAGGCATAGGATATATAAAAATATATACCTCTAGGTATATCATTGTTATGATAATATTACCGGGAAAAGAAATTAGCAAGCATATAAGTGGAAGGTAATGAATACGAGGGAAGAAAGTGTATGGGAGATAAGATCAGGAGCGTATAACGGCAATGGGTCTAAAAGGGTGTGTACTGGATCGAGGTGTGGTCATATTTAACGACGGTTGAAATAAACTGTTTGTTCGTTTGCAAATATCGATACACGAGATAGTAGATTGTAAGTCAGTTAAGTTTATAGGGGAGAGTTGCAGAGTTAGAGTTGAGTTGAAGTAGATATGCGATCTGTTTATAAATGGCTTGTAGTTTCATGTCTGTGATAATCTTTGGAATCAAATTCCAAATAGTTGGAGAGTTAGTCGACATGCCTTGTTTGAGAAGTATATTGTTGGATACCTAAGACTGTGAAGATCTTTGAATCTAATGACATCATTATTATATCTAGGGTGGTCGGTGTTCATATCAGTGTGTATTGAGAGTTTTGTAGATAGACGTGTGTTAAAAAAACCGTTTAGATGTTTTCTGTAGTGATTCCGTTTTGAGATCTTTTGGGAAGTTTGGTATTATTAATTTTGGTTATTAATTTGTTAAATTTGTTAAGTCACTTTCGTGAAATTTAGGTATATCATTAAACAGTAATATTATACAGTAGAATTAGATTATTTTGATATCGATTACATTTGCTTGTATAATATAAATTAAGAGTCAACATATTACACGTAAAGTTAACTATATTATGTTCTATAAGTACACAAGTAAATGCTTTTTAATCACGGTGGAATTACCCATTTGCTATGGAAAATAATATATATAGTCTTTAGTTATATATCTAGTCTTTACTTTAGTAGGAGGTTATTTCTATAGAAATTTCTAAATCAATAATTAAGGAGTTTATTTTGATTTCAGTACCTGGAAGGTATTTGGTTGATATGTATAACTATACGACGTCAGCATATAAATGCTAATTCATCTTATGAAAAGGGAATACGACGATGTGTATTTATATCGAATAGTAGGGTTCCTCTATCTTGGAGAACACCGCAATGGGGACATACGGAGGTTACGTTGTGCGTGTTAGATAACACGTCGATTGTTCTGCCGGACATTAGAATTGGTATTATGTGTCGTATACCGTTAGCTTTGAGTTTTACGTACACTATATTAATGTTAGTGTCTAGAAATAGGCAGATATTGTCAGTCGTTTCATTATTAAGTATCGAGTATCTTAGCTCTTACCAGATATGTAATTAGTTAGGTTTAGTATTAGGGTATATGTGTTATGTTGTTGTATGTAAACACATTTGCTTGAGTTAACTAAATAGTTTCTAGTTATATGAACAGTTGGTAAAGAATATCTGTTCAATACATTTAGATACGAATATAAAGATTGATATGGACTATAGTATGGAATATAGTATTCAATGGTGTATTATATATATATATATATGTCGGTGTATGTGTGTGTGTGTGTGTGTGTGTATTTTGAATAATATATTCATAGAATACTAGAGTATTGTAGACTAATATATATGCAACCTTTTTTTTACAATTATAAGTTTATATATACATATATATATATATATATATATATATATATATATATATATATATATATCTATTATATACAACATACGTACTTTTTATTCTAGTTAATTCTAATTAATCATGATATATAATAATGTTCAGGCAGCTATTCGTATGCTATCAATGTAACTTTAGAAAATGGTTGTAATGAATTATAACAACAATGAAAACAATTTAACAATGTCATTTTGGTATATAGTAATTTGAACGTTCTATTAATAATTAATAACTACGAATGGCAGTATATTAACTTAACATCAGAATTATAACTTACATGATAATTATGGTTTTATGTTGATATATTCAAGTATTCGATAGATTTATTTCTTGATATATATATATATATAATATATATATATATATATATATATATATATATAATATTTATATATCTTATATAAATATATAAATAACGTAAATATACATCATGAATAATTATTAATTTTGATTATTATATAAATAAACAGATTATGAACTAATATTTAAATAATATAATATGTTGTAATAATTTGTGTGATATCAAAATACAAAATGCATTATTTGATTATTACAAAATTTATATAATATAATAAATATAATATAATATAATAAATATAATAAATATAATAAAATATAATATAATATAATACATATAATATAATATAATATAATAAATATAATAAATATAATAAAATATAATATAATATAATACATATAATATAATATAATATAATAAATATAAAATATTATAATATAATATAATACAATATAAGTAATATAATATCAAATAATATAATATCAAACAATATAATATAATATAATATAATTTAATATAATATAATATAATATAATTTAACATAATAATATATAATATAATATAATAATATCTAATATAATATAATATAATGTAATATAATTTAATTTAATTTAATATAATTTAATATAATAAATATAATATAATATAAAATAATATAATAAAATTTAACATAATAATATATAATATAATATAATAATATATAATATAATATAATATAATTTAATTTAATATAATTTAATATAATAAATATAATATAATGTAAAATAATATAAATTAATACAATATTATAATTAGAATACAAAGTGTTATATAATATAATCATGTTTTATTATACGATAAGAGTTTATAAAGGAATCCTGAATAGCGAAGTCTATTAGTCTTTATTGTATTCTATCATTTATTATTTACCATGCCAAGGTCTCGCAGATATCACCACAACACAATACGTACAGTCCACGCATACAATGTATGTATAACAAAGTGAACAATCCCATGGAATCCCATTCACTAAATATTGACTAAATATCGTATTCCAGAAATATCGAATTACATAAATTGTATTCTTTGAAAGTGGTCTAAAAAAGAAATTTGCTGAGGTAGAATTAATGTTGGCATTACGTAATGATTTTAAAATCAATATAAAAAGACGGGATATTTAATTTTTAGTATCAGATTTAATGTTTATGTTAATATGTGTTGATTTTAGTAAACTATTAAATAACTACTAAACACTTTAAAACATCAAATCAGAGTAATACGATGACATTATTTTGTAAATGATGTAATTCAGAGAACGACGACAACAATTGTAGTTGTATTTTAGTACAAATTAAAGATTTGTAAATATATTGTTATAAAAAATATATTGTCATAAATTGAATATAAATAAATGAAATGTTGCTATAAAATATTACAAATTCATATTAAATATATTTTCACTTTTATTACATAATAAAAACACAAAATTGTCATCGATTGTATTTAAAAATAAAATGATAATTTCGTTAAAATATCGCCTTACGCAATTAGTTACGTAAGAATCGTGCGATCAGAATGTACTCGCCCGGTGAGCGCGGAACATAAATTACAATGATTGACAGTTTTAAATGGGTGAGATTATAGAACGTTTTAGTGGTCGCCCTTTCTTTCGCGCTATAGAATTGGCACCGCTATTCGTACGTGTGTAAGTAAATTCGCGGTCGGTGCCTCGATATCGCCTCTACGCTCGCCGCCAGTCGCCGTCGAGCTACCCCCCTTAGCGTGCCGTTATAATTACAGTTCGCGCATTCCGCACCGTGGGTTACATAATGTAGAGTCACCCCCGCACTACGAGTGTTTCTATAGCCGTTCCCTTACTTATTTTTAGAAATAATAACTACGTATATATAAAAATACACGAATTAATGATAAATATAAATAGCAATCTATCTATATATCTATATATATATCTATCTATATATATATCTATATATATATATATATATATATGAGTGTATATATATATATATATGAGTGTGTATATATTTATATATATATATATATATATATATATATATGAGTGTGTATATATATAAACTAATGTTATCATATACTCTGTATTTATTAAAAGTATGTATGTCTTTATATACAAACGTGATAATACAAATTTAAGCAATTTTAAGAGATTTCTATTATAAAACGTCGTATGTCCTCGCGCATCTATGTTGACCTTTGCACTCCATTACCTTTAACCCCGCAGGAAAGTACATGATCATCCATGAAATAGACGGCACCAAGTACGCGTGCACCCAATGCGGCAACATATACAAGTGGCGCAAGTCGTTGAACAAGCACTGGAAGGAGAAGCACGGCGCCTTGAAGCCGGCCTCGACACCGGCGTCCTCCCTGCTGTTCCCGTCGCGCGTAACGCCCGCAAACGGCGCCCCGTCCACGAAAACCTCGCCGTTACCCGGAACTCTGCCGTCCACATCGGCCGCTACGTCATACTTCCTGGCGATGCGGTGCCCTCGCGCCGGAAGCCTAGATTTCGCTGGCAACGGGCCGCGATTGCGGGCGCCGATTTCGCCGGAAATCGGCCAACGAAACGCCGACGCCGACGACGACGACGACGACAGGCCCCTGGATCTCTCGACTCCGGCGAGGTACGCGGCCGCGGGCCACTTCTCTCGCTACGAGCCGTACAGCGAGCAGCCGGTGACGGCGCCGTTGGCCACGCCTACCGACCGCCAACGCCCGCCACGACTGCTGCCGGTCACGCCGTACGGACACGCGGACGCCGCGTCGCTCTACCGCCAATTGGCGGGCGGTTCGCTGCGCGCCGAAGACGCGCCGACGCACGCCGCGTTGACCACGCCCCCTTGGACGAGGGACGCCGAATTGGCCGCCGGTGGAACCGTTATCGTGATGCCGAGGTCACCGGAAGCCGAACGCGTGGACGAGATCGCTTCGCCCGTCGGCGGTAACCGTACATCGGAAGTAGCGGCGGCATCGTGCCCTACGCTGTCTGCGGGATCCACTACGACGCTATGGCATAACTACATGTCTCCCAATCAAGGTATATAAATATAACAAAATAGACATCGATTACATAATAATAATATTCTAATAATTATGATTTTATATGTAATTATAATGTCAAATTTATTACACATATTACAATTATTATAAATAACGACATTTACAATAAGTGTAATATATGCTAAAATATATCTAAATATAGTAATATTATATTATATATAATATAATATCTATAATTATAGTATTATTACAGTATTTATATATATATATATATATTTAGATACATCCATAAGTAGATTTATATAGTGTACCTTGAGATGTATAAAATTAATAATCATGCCATCAAAATACATGTATAATATAATTATATAAAATGTACAATGAACGGAATGCATGTGCGATGTACAATGTACATTTTACATGTATTCCGTACCACGAGTAATTAAATAATAACAAATATTAAATTAGCGTGTTTATAATTATCGTCAGAACTAATATTTATACGCTTATTTATATTTTTAGATTTTGAATTGAATTATTTTCTCTTAGAATTAAATATACGCATATAACAATGGCTGGCTATAGCCAGTATTGTATAGGGCTATAGTAGTAACTACGCTAAAGTACAATTTTTACACCGGTATATCCATAAAAATTCCGTACGCAGGAAACAAATTGTACCGTCCGAAACAGTACGTGAAACGAGAAGGTGTGGCGGGCGTCGGTTTGGCGGGCGTCGGTTTAGCGGGCGTCGGCGCGCCCGGCGTCGACTCGCGCGCTTCGCTGCCCTACAAGTGCGACAGCTGCGATTTCCGGGCGCGCTGGCCTTCCGAGATCAACCAGCACCGCAAGAACCACTCGAGCGTGAAGCCGTACGCTTGCCCGCGGTGCACGTACCGCTCGAAATGGAAGTGGGACGTCGTCAAGCACCTGAAACGTTGCGGCGGCGGTTCCGGGTCGGAGGTCAGCGTTCGCGACGTCATCGACCACAGCGGACCGACGCCCGCACTAACGGGCGCCGTCGTAACGGAGCCGATTGCGGTCGTCGGATCGCCCGACGCCCGCAAACTAACGGGATTCGCCGCCACGCTGCGATCCTGTAGGAAATGCGAGTTTCGCGCCTCGGATTTCAGCGAGTTCCTGTTGCACCAGAAGCGCCACGCGGCGGAGTCGAGTACTACGGAGCCCGGCGTACAGTTGGCGTGCGAAGTCGGCGGCGGCGGCGGCGACCCCTTCGAGTTCAGCGACGGCGGGAGCACCATCCCCGACGACTGCGACGCCGTGGTACTCGCCGAGATCCGAGACTTAAGCCACGCCCCTTCGGCGTCCGACGTCCGCGAGTCGAGCCCCGCCGCCGCCGCCTCCCCACGCCTCCCGGACCCGGCGTCAGGCCTCGAATTCGACGTCGGCGCCGATAGAACCGATAGCGGTTCCCGTTACTCGGCCGTACTGAGGAGAGCTTCTAGGCAACTCGGACTCTCGGCGGGCCGACGTCTCAAAAGGTATCCGTCACGCTCGGCGGCGTCGCCGAGAGCGCGCGCGAAGGCGGGTGCGGCGGGTGCGGCGAGCGCGCGCCGCACTCTGCGTTGCCGGCGTTGCGTGTACGTGACTCGCGTGCCTAGATTGTACGCGGCGCACGCGCGTTGCAAACACGCGGCAGCCGACGCCCGCGATTACGAGGAAACCGACGCCGGCGAGGATACGCTGATGCCCGCCTCCGACTCCTGAGGGCTGGTGTATTAGACCTCGTGACCCGTGATCGTGACCCCGAGATGGTGACCCGATATCGTGACCCCGAGATAGTGACCCGAGATCGTGACCCCGTGATCGTGACCCCGACATCGTGACCCCGAGATCGGGTGCGACCAATTCGACATCCGCCTCTCATTCGATAATATTAACGGTGTTGTCGAATGTCGTTGTTTAGCTCGACGTGGCACATTAGATAGCTACCCATCGCTAGTTACCTCTATATCGCGTACACGGATATTCAATATATATATATATATATTATTATATATTATATATTACATATATATATTACACTAAGACAATGGAATAAACCAAGATCTCTCAATTGTGTGTGGCATATTAACCTATTTAATGAATTTATATCAAACTATGACATCTATATACAGTACGAATATATATATATATATATTAGAGTTTGTTTAGAATAACTTCTATTCCTTGGAATTTCGTTAAACATTCATACACTCGTTGATTTTTAACAGTTGTTAATAGAATAGCCATATGCAGAAACGTAAGGTATGTGTTTGTTGTTTTTCCGTACTACTTTTTGATTAAGTATTCATTTTATTAATCGGAAGCGTATTATTATTATGTTCCAGTTATTGTTAATGCCAACATTCCAAAATTAGGTTTATTTTATATATTTTAATATTATATATAATTTCGAATTTTAATTTTAAAATAGCGTATAATTGTAATCACTTCATTGCCATCAGTGTATGATTATATTTATATTTATATATATATTTATATATATATACATATGTGTACATGCGTATTTTCTTAGTTCTGTATACATTACCAATGGTTTATAGATTGTTCAATTTTCATAAAGAGATATTGTAAAGAGCACATTTTGTCACGTATTATTAAATATCATTAATTATATTATAAAACTATTATTTTAAATAAAATTGTATTTATAATAAACGAGGTTTTCATTATTATTTACGTAATGATTACCAATTATTAATAAAATATAATATACATTATAATGTATAATATCAATACTCACAATATATAATCACTATTATATTATAGTAGATACAAATAAATGATAACTATCATATATATGATCAGATACCAGTTATTTAGTATATTATAAATAGCAATATTTAGTTTTAACTTTACTGTTATATTATATATTATAACATGTGTACTTGTTTTATTTTAAAATATTAAACATAATTTAATTAATTATATAAGATTTTATATTTAATTTTTAGAATTAAATTTCTTTTCTACCACAGTATGTTATTAATCATTAGTTATTACTGTAGGATATTTAATAGGTCTTCTGATATTATATAAAATATAATAAAATTATATACGTTTGAATTTTTCATAAGAAACAGTAATCAATTATAAATACTAAAATAGCAGCATATAATAAAAGGATGTTTTCATATAAAAAAGTATCTTTATAAAAATTCTGTTCTGAAACAGTTGAACACAAAATAATCGAATGTGGGTACGTCCAATAATAACTTCATTAACTAAATTAACCAATAAACAATTCATTATTTCATTTAGTTACCATCTCGTCAGTATTAATACATGAGATAATACGCAACTCATCCTAAATCAAAATAACCAACTTTATTAATATAATAATAATAAAGTAACTGTCATATTTTAATAATAATGGTGCACTTCACACAGTTAACATATATAACTGTTTGGATTAAATCATCATCTCTATTGGAATATAAATGAGGTCATTAAACACTCATCTAAGTACTATTGTGTCTAGAACTGGACTAGATAAGTAGAATACATGATACAATACGGAATGTCATACTATTTTAACAACTAATATAAAATGAATATTATATTGATATATAATATAAATTATTATATATAATTTTCAGCAATATTATTGAAAATCTAAATTATAAATAAAATAACAATTGACTTTTAACTTAGCTTAATAATAAACTAATATTTTACACGATTTTTAATATTCTTTTTTTATTTGTACACCTTAAATATTATATACAAATATGTATATTATTTATTTTTCAAATATATTAGAAAAAAGATAAACAATTTATCATATATCATTAATTAATTAAATATAATATAGAATGATAAAAAAATTTCAAAAATTCATAAATTATTAATTTAAATATCAAAATTATAATAATATAATATTATGTTTGTAAATATCAAATATATGAATATTTATTGATTATGAATTTATTAATATATATAATAACACATAGCATTGACATATATCAAATAATATAAAAATATTATTAAAAATATAATAATATTTCTATCTATCAATATTTAACAAAATATTTAGAAAATATCCATTGTAAAAATAAATCAATAACAAATTATACAATATCTATTATCACATAGATAATAATTAAATAACAAATGTATTCATTTTTCTTAATAAATGTATTGATCCATTATTAAATTGTTAATGGTTTTAAAAATAGTTTTCAGTAGAGTTTCAAATTGAATTTAAATATTTCATGCCGAAATAAAAAATATCTACTGGACTGTATCGATGTAACCAAAAGGAATATATAATCCGTTAATTGATTTGATCTCTATTCCAATAAAAAGATATTTCTACGATAGATCTACGATGTGTTGCCATATGTGTTATCATCGAATCTCGTCCACTTCTATTTCCACCAAAAGCTGATCGAGAAGCTCGTGGAAAGCGATCTCACGTAGTGCCAGTGGCCGGCTGGGATGTACAGCAATTCACCGGCGTTCAAAATCACCTCCTCGTAGTCGTCTACTTTGCAGAATGATGGATGCTTCTCTTCGTCGGGATTCTCGAAATCCACCTTAAAATGTTCGCGAGCGCGCGCGATGCGATGGATTGCAGGTGATATTAATTACTCGAATTCAACCAAAATCTAGAGCAATTAAGAGTTTATATCGGTCGTCGCATTTACAAATAGATTTTCTTCGAATAAAATGTGTCATACCGTTAAGTAAATAACTATTAAAAATTTAGACCGGATTCCTTTGTGTTTGTTATGAATCAAAATTATAATCAAGGTTATCGAGTTTCAGAATTATGTACATTATCGAGTTACTAACTTGGCTGGTATTGTTGAGATACTTACTCTCGAATGGGTACATATTAGCGGTGTATTTTGAATGGTAAATCCTAACGTACTTTCTACCAAAAACCTGTAGAAATAAATACGATATCGATAAGATATTAATAACTATAATATACAATAGGTATGTGAAGCGTGGTTACTGCAATAAAAAAAGGTGTAACAATAACTATAAATCTTTGAAAAATATATCTATCCAAATCAAATATATCTTATTTTATTTACAAAATATTATTGATATCAAATAATATTCTAATTAATATTAAAATTATTAATTATTTTAATTTTTGCACAAAAATCAAATACATTATATAATATTAATATAATTAATATAATAATCTTAAAAAAATATAATACAATTTTTTTTATTAAATATATTTATTTCTAGATTGTAGAATTATTTAATTAATACAAATATATTTAATTTGAAACAAATATTAAATAATTTATTTAAATTTAAATTTTCTATTTTTTACTCATTAAGTAAAGTCAAAAAATATAAATATTGTATTTAAAATATATTATATTTATTTGAATTCATAAAATTATATGAAAATTTATAATAACAATCTTGGTAGGAAATTAATTTATCGTATTAAATATTAGAGATTCATAGAAAAATGTAACAATTAAAAGTAATATAAAATAATATTTGAAATTTATTATAAATAAAAATTAAAACTATAACTAGAGTTTTATCTAGTTTGTTTACATGTATGATCTTAAATCTTTATATTTAATCAATTAACTAAATAAATGATTATTGATTTGATTTATTTAATCTAATTTGAAACAATAATAAAAATTTATTAATATTAGAGATTAAAAAATATTTAATATTTTTCTACTTGAAATTAAAACAAATGCAATATTTATATTTATTTATGTGTTGTTTTCTAATACGTATTCACATTATATCATACGCCATTTAAGATTACAATTAAAAATGATTACAATTATAATAAGATATAAATATCATTTATATATATATACATATATATATATATATATATATATATATATATATATTAGATTATAAATATATATGCCATGAACAAATTATTAAAATAGACAACATTAAATTAAATTAAATTAAACAAAATAGAATATTATGTAAATTTAATAAATTATTATTGCACACAAATAAAATAATGATATATATATATATGATTTAAAATATATTTTTAATATTATTATATAGTAAAAAAATCACTTGGATTGTTTCAAAAAACTTTCTAAAAGTTTATTATATAAATATTATGCAATACACTTGTATTGAATATAAAGTATTATTTTAGTAAATTGGTATTTATTATTTAATATTATACTAAATATAATCTACAATTCAAACTTTTTATAATTTTTAAATATCCATTATGTCATGCAAATTATTGGATAACATAAATGTTAACATAAATATAATGACAAAAATAAATTACCTGCATTTTTTTGCAACCCTGGATAATCACCCAAGAAACCATATATTTTAGTTTTTTTGTTATATTTATTTAACTTATATTATAATTATATATTATTTCAAATAATTAAGTAAAAATTTATAATTATTATATCATCTGGTTTGTTGGGTAATAGTTTTCCAATTAAATCAATATTATAATATTAAACATTATTCGTGTATATTACAAATAAATTGGTAAATTTTCCAATTGCTATATGTTTATATTTTCTCTCATATTTAATACTATATTTACTTTTATATGGCCATGTATATTTCAAGGATATTGTTCACCAAAACCGCAATGACTCATATAAGAATTTAAACTAATTTAATTTTGTGGCAGTAAATAATCACTTAATTACCCATGAAAAAATACAAAGAATCAAATTCTTAGAAAAATAAAATAAAAGTTGTTATTTATTGTTAAAGAGGTCATAAAATATGGGCAGACTAATACATTAGTATTATAAGACATTATAATGTACTAATTTATTGTCTTTTCATATAACAATATCATGATTAGTATTTAATATATAAACTAATTGTTTATGAATTTAATACTATAATCTATACATCTATGAATATGATTTATTTATGATAAATTATATCTATATTTATAGTTCAATATAGATACTGATTTAATGATAATAACATTATTTAATGATACCAAATCATTTAATGATATTACATCATTATGTTTTAGTGTAATTGGGAAGAAGATAGTAAGTATGGGATCTACGGAATTGGGTAGTATGATGGACATAACATAACTGAGTTTGGTATGATAAAAGTGGTATAGATTAGATTTGGCGAGGTGAAGAGGATGTTATGGTATAGAACTCACGCGATGTTAACCTGGGCGAGTATGTTGTGTTTTGGGTCGGTGTGCAGGGGAGAAATGGTGTCGGCAGGTCCAAACCACGCGTTTACACTGACCTCACCGCAACTCTAATTGTTGGGATAAATCGGAGTCAAGGATTAGTGATAAATAATCAAAACAAAAAATCATTTGTTAGTGAATAGTAAATTAAAATCTTATTTAAATTTGTAGAGAAAAATATTATAGCAATCCTATAATAATAAGATGTCAGACAGAAAAGAAGTGTTTTATCGACTTACCTGGTAAGTTATACTACTACCCTGTTGAAGTTATAATTAGTAAGGAAAAAAGAAGAGATTAGGGTATGGGAGAAGAGTGGAGGAATGGGAAGAAAGTTGTGGCTCACCTCATCAGTAGACAATGAAGTCTCTAAAGAACAGTAATCCGGAATATAAAAATCGTCTTTCAACTCTTCAATCTGCTGAAAAAGTTCGTGCTGGGCCAAGTAAGCTATTGTCGTTTGATTGTCGTCCAAAATAAACCTTGAATTGTAGATGTTCAAAAATTACCCAAATAGTTCCTTTACATAATAATCCGAACAATTCAATTATATTTCATATTTGACCTCGAACCATGAAATCATATTTACATTATAGTGATGTCTACTAAATTATTAAGCATTGAGCGACAATTATCTGAAAGAATGTATACATCATTAATGAATGTAATTAATAATTAATTAATATTAATAAAGAATGAATGAAAGGCAGAATCGTAAGCTGTATCCATTATAACCTGTCGATAAACTCACCAATCTTCATCAACTTTTGACTCCAATTCTCATTCGTGTACTTTGACCCAATTTCAATGGGTACCAATCGATTGCCGGCCACGCGCTTTATATAGGCCGGAGACCACTTTCGCTTACTGTCTACTTTTAAGTGCAAATATCTTTATTTGATAAAAACTATTTAAAGATAATAAAAAATATCTTTTATATCTGATCAGTATATTTTATAAATACTATATAACAACCATATTAATATATATATACGCAATTATGAATATAGATTACGTTGTTACCTATTCCTAAAGCGGGCCAGTGTTCCATGGAGTGCATGATCAACACGGGACGTTCCCTCTTCAAATAGGCATTTGCGAATCGCAGTAAAGACGGAGCAGAGATTCGATCGATGATGCATGAAGGATTTAGCTTCGGTAGGCAGAGTCTAGCCGGCCTTCCGTATCCTTCTTCGCCCTGGTGCGAGCGTTGCGATATTATACACATTATATCTAATGGTAGAGATATGTAAATAATGCGTTAAACGCGGATATACCGCATAGCTTCCTATCGCTATAACAAAAGCATAATGTTGGTAAAAACAATAACATATTGATAATAATTTCAATTTGCGTGCATCTATATTAAATATTAATGCGGAAACGACACGAAAACTGTCAATATGATTGAAACCTGTATATCGACTTTATTCAATCTTGAGAAATAGCGCTGAATACCCTTGACCACTCGGGTCAAAAGGCCATCCCTAATCGGCGCTCCCATGAGCAGTCCGTAATCGCAAGTGTACAGGCAATCTCTGCACAACGTTTCGGTTTGGGTGAATACAATATCTCGCATGAGTGCATATTTCCTATCTAGATAGATAGCAATTACTAGTCCCTAGATTTGCTGGTCATTCGTCAATTAATCCAATAGGTGAAATAATATGCACTTGGTATGTAATAATTATAAATGAGAAGTTAAAAAATTATAATAAATAACAACATTTATACAATTGGACTGACATGCGTTGGTTTAACAATGAAAGACATGTGACTAATGAAGAAATCAACATAATCCGACGTAAACTAGACATTAGTAACATTGGATTCTAATGAAATAGCCGACCTCGATACCGCTCGCTTCTTCTTGAAGGGAACGGCTTCGTGTTTGAAGGCGTTAAAGGAATGCGGCAGATGGTTGTGACACCTCTTCTGGTAGAGTAGTGCTTCGGCGGCGGTCAGTTGATATTGCGAACGCGCGGTCTTATCGCGATTGAGGTCAACTGTGGAATCAATAACGCTCTCCTCCGCAGTGCCATCATCGCCATCACCGCCATCACCGCCATCACCGTCATTACCGTCATCACAGCCATCACCGCCATTATCGGTGTCCGAAGAAAAGAACCTCTCCGCTGTGAAAAGAATAACATATTAATATATTAATAACGTCGCTCTAAGTAAACACAATGATGAAGTAAACACAATGATGAAGTAAACACAATGATGAAGTAAACACAATGATGAAGTAAACACAATGATGAAGTAAACACAATGATGAAGTAAACACAATGATGAAGTAAACACAATGATGAAGTAAACACAATGATGAAGTAAACACAATGATGAAGTAAACACAATGATGAAGTAAACACAATGATGAAGTAAACACAATGATGAAGTAAACACAATGACAGATTTATTATACGGAAGTTAAAAAATAGACATAAATTCGATAGATAAGATAAATTAATCTCTGATATTATTACCGCAGAAGAAAATATCGCTTCCTTTCAAAGCACGCATTGATTATGGACGCTTTTCGAGGCTCACCGTGGATTTCGACGGCGAATTGGGCGATGGCTCTCAGGGCAGACAGGTAGGAGAACAGTCGGCGCCATTCTACGGCCACTTGGCTCCAGTGACCGGTGTTCAGGCGTTCCCAGACCACGTCCAGCGACATCTCGCAGCACCAGGCGCAGTGTTTCCTGAGTTCGCGCAGTTCGGCGTCAATATTGAGCGTAGAGGTCAAGTCGATTTTAGAGGTCAAGTCGATTGGGATCGTAACATATCGTAAGGTGCATAAAAAACTATCAATAATAGTAACATACAGTTGTTTTATAGATACGTTGGCTCTAACAGTAGCAAAAGAAACTACATTTAAAGTGGTTATTGGGTATTACATTAGAGTATATATGGAGATCGAGATATGGTTGAGTCATATGTATATATACTTATAGATATCGATATAAAGTTTAACATAAAATATATATAATAAACTTCCCATTCTAGGTTGAAATAGAGATGAAATAAATAGGCAAGTAATTTAGTCTTTATTTTAGCCCGCAAAACTATTTTTAGAATAACAAGCTGACATTTAAATAGTACACAATTATTGGCATATTTATATTCTATTCAGATGTTTCGAAGGTTTAACAGGTTGGCATTGGCTAGATGCACGCGGAACTGACCAATCGGAGCGCAGAAATGATCGGTAGGCTTCGTCAATCAGAGATTCATCGTGAATATGTTTGAAAAAGATATCGTCCCTACGTTCTATGTCCACAAATTCGACAGCCAATTCCGACAGAACAGCGCTGAGTCTCGGGTAATTGTCTTTGGTGACACCGTCGATTTCATTTGACATCGTACAATGATGTACTAAACGGAGACAAACTAAAAATAAGAGAAATATCAATTCAATAAATATTATATATTAAACCGCATATTTCATGATAGACAATATTTGTATTATGAATAATTTGTAATTGAAATATAATTTTATTGTAAAATACATTTTATTTAATAATAAAGATTAATGCATCATGTTAATATAGTTTTTAATTCATTTGTTTTTATTATCATAATAGTTATTAAGATTATAATCCTCTATAACAAATGACAACATTTTCAAAGAAAAATTATACTTGATAAATCATATATATATATATATATATATATACATATATATATAAATAATATATATAAATTTTCGTAACAATTTTACGAAATTAGTAATCAACTTGAATGATTATAGAATATTAAACATTATTATAGTCTGAAAAATTATAATTATTATATATAAATATTACCTTTCTATATTATTTTAAATATACAAATAATCATCGTTTTTATCAATTGTAATATCTATAAGAGTTTTTTATATCTAAAAATGTAATACAAAAATCAATAAAAATATTAATATAGCGAATTTCATTTTAAGATGTTTTTAAAATTTCGCTATCAAAAAATATAGAATCGTAATTGTAAAAATTCTAGTATAGAAACATATCGATTGTATTTTAATTCATTATAATTCCCTGCATTGTATCCTACAACTTATGTAACTGATAATACTTACCTCCATATGGTTGCCATGCGTTTAATTTGCTTTAAATTATTAGTTGCATTTCTCTTATTTTAATTATTGTCGCACATGATGAGTTTATATCTATATTTTGTTATTGAAATATTTCATATATTATTAAAATATTTCACATATAAATTATATTTTCAATTAAAATCTAAGTATTATAATTAAATATATATTTTTTCTCTATTGTTAAATTATACGACAATAAATATGGGTTGCGATACCCGACACTCAAAACGAGGGGTTTAGGGTTCCTTATTATTAGCGATGATTTTCAAATCAAAATATACGCTCATGGTGTACCTTATATGTGATTGACGGATAACAGTGAGTGGTCCATCGTAACAATGGTGCGTTTATTTCAAATTACTCAAACTGATAGATACGTGGAACCACGGGCTCGAACAATGAATTAGGCACCTCGTATATGTATATGTATAACCACATATGGACAGGAACACGCACGGTCAGTTGGGTTCGTTCAGCGTAGCTACAAACGTAGGCACGCCCAATTCGTTTGCTCCTCCTACCTCGCGTACAGGTCGCAAACGCGATATCCGCAAACCAAGACACTCCGCGACATATAGACGTAGGAAGCGATGCCACTCGACAAATGATAACTACATACCGACTTACTATAAAATATCTTATATGTAAACATCTAATATGTTAACTTTAATTCAAGTATGTCGCTGTGTGATATTTATGCATTATAGTAAAC
>OZ038317.1:8826113-8856113 GCA_964035775.1 Osedax frankpressi | reverse complement strand
AGACTACATAAGTGTAATAAGAACAAATATTTAGAGGAATATTCTTGATATTAGTAGTATGTCTAAGAACAGATTATTAAACATAGTTCACATTTCAATTACTAAGAACATTTCTTACTACATTAACTAATCAATATCACAATATTCAGCATTAGAAACATTCATCAAATCAAAACTTTCTGGCATCAAATCTGGCGAGACTCACGAGCAAGAAGAAGCTGACGTTCTCAATACCGCTATAGAACAGTCTATATGTCAAGGTTCGAATAATTACATGTATAACGACTTTCAAACATGCTTTTCAATCTCATATGTAAGCACTCCTCCAAAATAAACATTTTAAATTTATTTTCACTAATTATTAATGCACTCTTTATCTATCGTTTATCTATCGTTTATTTTCGTTATTCTTCTATTTATAGTTTATCTCACACTTATCAGAGTTAATTATGTTATTACAAATTGAGTGAATAAATAAATCGTTTCATATTATATCATATCATAGTAGTATTAGTAGTAGTAGTAGTAGTAGTAGTAGTAGTGGTAGTAGTAGTAGTAGTAGTAGTAGTAGTAGTAGTAGTAGTAGTAGTAGTAGTAGTAGTAGTAGTAGTAGTAGTAGTAGTAGTAGTAGTAGTAGTAGTAGTAGTAGTAGTAGTAGTAGTAGTACAGAAACAGCAATTCTAAATGTATTTGATAAGGTACTTCTAAAATTAAGTAAACATCGCCCGCATCAGTTCTTACTTCTAGATTTATCTGCTGCTTTCGATACTATAGATCATGAAATACTTATACAACGTCTACTTGATATAGGTTTATGTACTATGGCTCTGCAATGGTTAATATCATTTATTAAGAACAGAACTTTTTCTATTAAAATTGGTAATTCTCTATCAAATCCAACTCGGTTGACTTCCGGAGTTCCTCAAGGATCAGTATTAGGCTCCTTACTTTTTATAATATATATTATTCCAATATCTCATATCATAAATAAATATCCAACTATTAAATACCACTTATATGCTGATGATATTATACTTTTTCATGAAGTCCCTCCTCTACTTTCTCAGCATATAGATGGCATATCTACATGTGCTAATGAATTAAATCACTGGTTAATTATGAATAAACTATATCTCAATAAGAAAAAATCCGAACTACTTAATGTACCTGCTCATACACCCATTTATTTTTTTCCAGTAGTTACAATAGATAATCTAATAATTACACCTAGTGATCAAATAAAATATCTAGGAATAGTTATTAATAATTCTTTTAACCTTAAATCACATATAATCAATATTTCGAAAAAATCAAATTACCAATTAATAAATATACGTAAAATCAGAAAATTTATCACCTCTAAACTATGTACACAACTCATAAATTCATTAGCTTTTTCACAAATAGATTATTGTAGTTCTCTACTCTTCAATTTACCTTCATCCCATATAAAACCACTCAATAGAATAATTAAATCAGGTATAAGAACTATTTAAATATCAACCCTTAATAGATCATTCTAGTATTTCGATGAGCGCAATAAAACTTAAGATCCATACCTTCCCTAATCGTCCAGCCTATAGACTACTTTGTATCATCAATAAAACATTATATATCAATTTCCCTAAATACCTATTAAAATCTCTAAGTCGACCTGAAATAACTAGTATTAAACTCCGATCATCAATTGACAATTTTGTATTACAAGCTCATTTATCACATTCATGCCATCAATCAGTAGTAGTAGTAGTAGTAGTAGTAGTAGTAGTAGTAATAGTAGTAGTAGTAGTAGTAGTAGTAGTAGTAGTAGTAGTAGTAGTAGTAGTAGTAGTAGTAGTAGTAGTAGTAGTAGTAGTAGTAGTAGTAGTAGTAGTAGTAGTAGTAGTAGTAGTAGTAGTAGTAGTAGTAGTAGTAGTAGTAGTAGTAGTAGTAGTAGTAGTAGTAGTAGTAGTAGTAGTAGTAGTAATAGTAGTAGTAGTAGTAGTAGTAGTAGTAGTAGTAGTAGTAGTAGTAGTAGTAGTAGTAGTAGTAGTAACCTTGTAACCAATTGGGTTTATTCACTTCCATCAACTTCAAAGTAGAGTCGGCCGTGATTTTTAGTTATTGATAAGAAATGGAGAATATATATGTTTTTAGTTTGCGTTTAAAGGAAGGAGTGGACGATAAAGATCTAAGCGAAGTTGGTAGGCTATTCCATAGTTTAGGATCAGCAATAGAGAAGACGGATTGTTGTTTTATTGTGAGATTGGTGCAGTTATGTGTGTGTAATTTATATTGGTTTGCAGTACGTTTGAGTCTGGAGGGATTGTAGTCTGTCAGTAGGTCAGACAAGTAATCTGGTTTATTGTGATGTTTAGCTAGATGAGTGAGCAATATAATTTTGTATTGTATTCGCTGTGTGATGGGTAGCCAATGTAGTATTTTGAGATATGGAGTTATATGAGTTCTGGAGTATTTCGGGATGCGGTAAACTATGCATGCGGCGGAATATAGTAGTTTGGTGAACGTAGTTATTGAATTTCGTGGAAGTCTGTGTAATGTAGAGTTGCAGTAGTCGATTCTAGGAAGTATTAGGGATGTAACGAGCAATTGGGCGAGATTGGTGGTAATGGAGGGTTTAATTAGACGGATAGTGTGGAGTGTTCGATTAATGGATTTACATAAGGAAGTTGTGTATTGAGAGAAAGATAGTTTTTGATCGAAAATTATACCAAGGTTTTGAGCGGTGGAAGAGTATTTAATTATTTGGTTATTGATCCGAATTGAAGGTATATTTGTGGAAGTTGTAGGGGATTTAATTAGTAGTACAGTTGTTTTGTTAGTATTTAGGGAAAGAGAGTTGGAGGCAAGCCAACCACTAATTTCGTCTAAGCAGTTGTTTAGTATAGATATGTTAGTAGAGGGATCTGGTAAGCTGCAGTATATTTGAATGTCATCAGCATATGTGTGGAAATGTATTTCTGGGTATCTGTCGAATATGTCTAGTAGAGGTGCTCGGTATATGTTAAACAGTATTGGAGCGAGAACAGAGCCCTGAGGAACTCCGTGAGAGATTATACGTGGTTTCGTTTTATAGGAGTCGATGCATACTGAGTATGTGCGACTGTCAAGGTAGGATATGAACCAATCTAGTGCAGTGCCTGTAATTCCGATGCTCTGTAGCCTACGGATTAGTAAACTGTGGTCTATGGTGTCGAAAGCAGCTGAGAGGTCGAGAAAAATAATAATGGAGCAGAGTTTCGTTGGATGGAGTAGTATATTATATAGTATATGTTTTAGTGCGGTTTCAGTACTCTTGTAAATCGTATAGGCACTATGGAATTGGTTCAATATTTTATTATTGTCGAGGTAGTCGTGTAGTTGGGATGATACAATTCTTTCAAGAGTTTTGGATATATATGATAAATTGGAAATTGGACGGTAGTTAGAAAGATCAGATTTATCAAGTGAATTATTTTTTTTAGTATAGGAGTGACATGTGCATTTTTCATATGAGCGGGAACTGTGCCTGAGATGAGGGGGAGGTCGATTATTTGTTTGTATAATGGAGAGACTAGTGTAGTTGGTTTGTTTAGGAGTATTAAAGGTATCGGATCTAGCATGCATACTGATTTTACTGAGAGGAGGAGATTATTGATGGATGCTATGGAGGGGGTTTTGAAGGAGTAAAGTGAATATGATGGAGTTAACAGGGATGGCAATGTTGGACTAGGAAGCGAGTTTATTATATTAATTATTTTGTTGTTGAAGTAGTTGTCGAAGTTGGCTGAGTTTGTGGATGCCGGACAGTCGGGAAGTATGCGGGGAGTAGTGCGTCCGAGTAGATAATTCGATATTTGATATAGTTTTTTAGCATTGTTACCGGCGGCTGTTATAGTATCGGTGTAGTATTCACGTTTCGCCTTCTTAATCAGTTGTCTATATTTACTAGAGAGTTGTTTGAAACTAGTGAGGTTTTCTTCGCTTTTATGCTTTCTCCATTTTTTTCTGTATATCGAAGCTGACGTTTAGTAAGCGATAGATTACGGTTGAACCATATAGTGTTAAGTCGAGGAGTAATTGTTTTTGTCAAGGTTGGAGCTAGTCTATTTAGTGTTTTTAGTAGTGAGGAGTCAAGGGAGTTTATGTCTGGATAGTCGGCAAAGGTTGATAGGTGGGACATCAAGTCATTGGTGAAGTCAGTGATGGTAAAATTTTTTGTTTTTCTGAATTGAATAGTTTTAGTAAGTCGTTTGGATCTGGGAAACTGTAGGTTAAATGTTATGAAAGATGATCAGTAACTAAATATATAACGGATGTATTTAGTATAATGTTAGGTGTGTTGAGTGCTATTATTAGGTCAAGGATATTTCCGGATGTGTGAGTGGGTGAATTCACATATTGGGAACAGTTATTAGAGTCAATCGCATGTAGAAATCTTTTTGAATATAGAGAGAAGGAGAATAGTGGGATATTTAAGTCACCTAGGAGTATCGATTGATTGGTTAGAGATGACATAATGTTATCAATTTCGTCGATGAAAGATGGAGTTGAATTGTGTGAGGTCTATATATTGTTATAAGTGTAAAGGTAGGGAGTTTACTGGATGTAATGTACATTTAAATGCTTCTGAATATTAGGTGTAGATCACTACTGTGTATTAATTTTATATTAATCCTGTAGAGGACACCGATTCCACCGCCGTAATTCGGTCCGGGTCGGGGAAGATGGGTAAATCTTAATGATTTCGTATAAAGACTGGATATTATGGGTATACATCTGATGACCAGGTTTCTGTACTGCATAATATGTCTATATCGAGGTCGTGCATAAGATCAATTATAATATCTGTTTTGTTTCTTACAGATTGTATGTTTAGAGTTACTAATTTCAGTAATCTATTATGGAGTGAGGTATCAAGTTGTAAGTAGATTTTAGAAGGTGTGGTTTGTGTTGTGTATTTAGGGCAATATACTACAGGGGATAATAAGCTATTGCTAGGGAAAGAGATTAATTTATTCTACAGTTATGAAGGGGGAGGTGGTGATACTATGGTATGTGATGGGGAAGATTGTAGATGAGTGTTCAATGGTATATGAGAGGGCCAGGAGAGAGGTAAGCTAATTCGATGGCATTGTGAGTTGGGAGTTGTAATCGGAGGCATACTATTTGTTGGAGGGGAAACGATATTGGCAGTTGGGGAGGAGTTGCTTGAGTTAGGTGATGGTGGGGCTGCTTTTGTGGAGAATTTGAAATTCTAATATGACTCTGACCATTTATTAAATTCTGAGTCAGATATAAGAAGATCATTGTTGATCCAGTCAATTCTGGAGTTTAGAACATGCCTCAATTCAAACTTATCAGTGTTATCGTTGAAGGTGCATTTCACATTACGGGGTGCGAGACTCTGCTTTATAGCATGGTAAATAACACTACCCCGCATTCTAATGTTGTGAGAACGATCAGTTCGGATAAATAGATGACTGAAAGTTGGATTGGATTTGATGACACGTCTCTGTGATAGTAGAAAAAATATGCAGGATGTTGGTAAAGTAATGCTTATCGTTTTTTTGTAGAATGTGTGAGAGAGAATGTATTTTGGGGGAATGTTAGTAGATTTTAAGATAGATGTAATGAAATTATAGTTTAATTGGCGGGCTTTACGTGTTCAATAATTAAGGTATTGTTTTGATGTTCTGATCTTGAGGTAGATATTCTAGGAAGGTGATGATGGTTGGGCAGACGGGTGTGGGAGTAATGAAATGTGTGGGGCGTGTGAATTGTGTCATTGGAGGGAGCAGAGGACCAGGGTTGGGCATATTGCTAGATATTGGTGGGTAGTAGTGGGGTTGGGATGGCATTGTGTATAGCATTGGTTTGGGAGAGAGCATATGTTTACGGTTAGAGGCAGGCTTATGAGATGGTGGTGTATTTGAGGAGTGTGGTGGCAGTTTACATGTTGATTTCAGAAATGATTGGTGTAAATTATTGATTGGAATGTAATTGTAATTGTAGATATGAGAATTGAGTAGCTTGTCGATTTTAGTAAGAAGTGAGTCTAGTAGTAGTAGTAGTAGTAGTAGTAGTAGTAGTAGTAGTAGCAGTAGTAGTAGTAGTAGTAGTAGTAGTAGTAGTAGTAGTAGTAGTAGTAGTAGTAGTAGTAGTAGTAGTAGTAGTAGTAGTAGTAGTAGTAGTAGTAGTAGTAGTAGTAGTAGTAGTAGTAGTAGTATTAGTAGTATTAGTAGTAGTAGTAGTAGTAGTAGTAGTAGTAGTAGTAGTAGTAGTAGTAGTAGTAGTAGTAGTAGTAGTAGTAGTAGTAGTAGTAGTAGTAGTAGTAGTATTAGTAGTAGTAGTAGTAGTAGTAGTAGTAGTAGTAGTAGTAGTAGTAGTAGTAGTAGTAGTAGTAATAGTAGTTTAGTAGACAGTTTAGAGAAAATCGATCGCCCATTAATTTCCAACAATTCAAGAAAGCTATATATAATTATAAAAATATATTCAAGAAAGGATATAGATATAGATAGGAATATTATAGATGCAACATTATTTAATTTAATCATGATTAACGTAAGATATTTAAATTCGTGAATAAGGTACTGTATAGAAATGCCGATCTTACTTTTCCTTCCGATATTAATGAAACACCAACTAGCGCAACATTTTGAGATTTTTTATCTCTAAAATTAAAAATATAGTTAACAGTATAAAAGAAAAATACTAAACTTTAAATTGGTTTGATTTTTTTAAATACTTGTTTACTTTCATCATATTTTACTAATTTTTAAACTTGCTCCATTCGGGATATACATTTTCAACAAAAAACTAAACAATCATCTCCTCACCATCCTATTGATCTAACAAAATTTGAATCCATATCATCACCTATATATATTTATTAACTTATTAATTTATCTCTCGCAATCAGTATAATAGATAATAAACTTAAGCACGTAATTCTAACACCAATCATTATAGAAATACCCTAATTAATAATAGATCTATTTCATATATAACGAATTAGGCAAAAAATAATATAGAAGATGGTTTATACCTTTCATACTATGGAGACAAATAACCTATTTGATAATTATCAAAGCGCATATTGAAAATTATATAATACTGACACCGTAATAACCGGTATAATTCATTTAGCCTTAGACAAAAACTATGCTGTGAAAAATCTTTAACTAGATCTATCCTCAGCGTTCAATACTCTAGATTATGCCATCTTCTATTATCGATTCATTACTTATTATATGTTTGGTATAGCTTTAGATTGGCTTATGTAATATATTAATAATAGAACATTCGCTATAAAATCTAAAAGTCATACATCAAATAGTTATTTATTAAAAATCATAATACCGCAAGGTTCAGTTTTAGGTCCATTATTATTTCTAATGCAAATGGGACCATTAGCAGATATAATTAGAAACTTTACAGATGTCAATGTGTACGCAGATAATATTATATTTATACAACATTATCATATCACGCAAGCGTAATCACGGTCTCCTCTCTAAATGTAGTAACTCACTTCATAGGTTGATACTTATAATTAAACTTCTATTAAATGACGCGAAATCTGAATTGTTAAATATACCCATTAAATATAATAATTTTCAAGAAATTATATTGACAATAAAACCATTATTCCCATAGAATCGATAACTTATAATAACTTACCTAGGAATAATTCTAGATGGAAATCTTATACTAAATTCTCACAAAAATAATTATGTAGCCTAGATAATTATAATTTCGTCAATATAGCACAAGAAAAAAATGTTTACAATATCAAGCACACTCTTACTAATAAATGCATTAGTGTTATCTAAAGTTAACTATTTCTTATCAATATATTATGGTCTACCAGTCAAATATACTAGAAATATTTCCAGAACAATTAAAGGATACATCAAAATTATACATAAGTAAATAAGAACAGACCACAGAAGTGTAATAAGAACAAATATTTAGAGGAATATTCTTGATATTAGTAGTATGTCAAAGAACAGATTATTAAATATAGTTCACCTTTCAATTACTAAGAAAATGTCTTACTACATTAACTAATCAATATCACAATATTCAGCATTAGAAACATTCATCAAATCAAAACTTTCTGGCATCAAATCTGGCGAGACTCACAAGCAAGAAGAAGCTGACATTCTCAATACCGCTATAGAACAGTCTATAAGTCAAGGTTCGAAGAATTACATGTATAACGACTTTCAAACATGCTTTTCAATCTCATATGTAATCACTACTCCAAAATAAACGTTTTAAATTTATTTTCACTAATTATTAATGCACTCTTTATCTATCGTTTATTTTCGTTATTTTCGTTATTTTTCTATTTATAGTTTATCTTACACTTATCAGAGTTAATTATGTTATTACAAATTGAGTGAATAAATAAATCGTTTCATATTATATCATAGTAGTATTAGTAGTAGTAGTAGTAGTAGTAGTAGTAGTAGTAGTAGTAGTAGTAGTAGTAGTAGTAGTAGTAGTAGTAGTAGTAGTAGTAGTAGTAGTAGTAGTAGTAGTAGTAGTAGTAGTAGTAGTAGTAGTAGTAGTAGTAGTAGTAGTAGTAGTAGTAGTAGTAGTAGTAGTAGTAGTAGTAGTAGTAGTAGTAGTAGTAGTAGTAGTAGTAGTAGTAACCTTGTGACCTTGTAACCAATTGGGTTTATTCACTTCCATCAACTTCAAAGTAGAGTTTTCGGCCGTGATTTTTAGTTATTGATAAGCAATGTAGAATATATATGTTTTTAGTTTGCGTTTTAAGGAAGGAATGGACGAAAAAGATCTAAGCGAAGTTGGTAGGCTATTCCATAGTTTGGGAGCAGCAATAGAGAAGGCGAATTGCTGTTTTATTGTGAGATTTGTGCAGTTATGTGTTAGTAATTTATATTGGTTTGCAGTACGTTGGGATCTGGAGGGATTGTAGTCTGTCAGTAGGTCAGTCAAGTAGTCTGGTTTATTGTGATGTTTAGCTAGATGAGTGAGCAGTATAATTTGTATTGGATTCACTGTGTGATGGGTAGCCAGTGTAGTATTTTGAGATATGGAGTTATATGAGTTCTGGAGTATTTCGGGATGCGGTAAACTATGCATGCGGCGGAATATAGTAGTTTGGTGAAATTAGTTATTGAATTTCGTGGAAGTCTGTGTAGTGTAGAGTTGCAGTAGTCCATTCTAGGAAGTATTAGGGATGTAACGAGCAATTGAGCGAGATTGGTGGTAATGGAGGGTTTAATTAGACTAATAGTATGGAGTGTACGATTAATGGATTTTGAAAAGGAAGTGGTGTATTGAGAGAAAGATAGTTTTTGATCGAAGATGATACCAAGGTTTTGAGCGGTGGAAGAGTGTTTAATGATTTGGTTATTGATCCGAATTGAAGGTATATTTGTAGAAGTTGTAGGGGATTTAATTGGTAGTGCAGTTATTTTACTAGTATTTATAGAAAGAGATTTGGAAGCAATCCAACAACTAATTTCGTCTAAACAGTTGTTTAATATAGATATGTTAGTAGAGGGATCTGGTAGGTTACAGTATATTTGAATATCATCAGCATATGTATGGAAATTGATATCAGGGTATCTGTCGAATATGTCAAGTAGAGGTGATAAGTATATGTTGAACAGAATTGAAGCGAGAACAGAGCCCTGAAGAACTCCGTGAGAGACTATACGTGGTTTCGTTTTATAGGAGTCGATGCATACTGAGTATGTGCGACAGTCTAGGTTGGATATGAACCAATCAAGTGCAGTGCCTGTAATGCAGTTGCACTGGAGCGTACGGAATAGTATGCTGTGGTCTATGGTGTCGAATGCAGCTGAGAGGTCGATAAAGATAGTAATGGAGCAGTGTTTCGTCGGATGGAGTTGTATATTATTTAGTATATGTGTTAGTGCTGTTTCAGTACTCTTGTAAGTCGTATAGGCAATTTGGAATTGGTTCAGTATTTTATTATTATCGAGCTAGTCGTGTAGTTGGGAGGATACAATTCTTTCATGAGTTTTGGATATATATGATAAATTGGAAATTGGACGGTAGTTAGAAAGATCAGATTTATCATGTGAATTATTTTTTAGTATTGGAGTGACATGTGTATTTTTCATATGAGCGGGAACTGTGCCTGAGATGAGGGAGAAGTCGATTATTTGTTTGTATAATGGAGAGAGTAATGTAGTTAGTTTGTTTAGGAGTATTAAAGGTATCGGATATGCATACTGATTTCACTGTGAGGAGGAGATTATTGATTGATGCTATGAAGGGGGTTTTGAAGGAGTGAAGTGAATATGATGGAGTTAACAGGGATGGCAATGTTGGACTAGGAAGTGAGGTTAGTATATTAATTATTTTTTGTTGAAGTAGTTATCGAAGTTGGCTGAGTTTGTGGATGCCGGACAGTCGGGAAGTATGCGGGGAGTAGTGCGTCCGAGTAGATAATTCGATATTTGATACAGTTTTTTGGCATTATTACCTGCGGCTGTTATATTATCCGTGTAGTATTCACGTTTCGCCTTCTTACTCAGTTGTCTGTATTTACTAGAGAGTTGTTTGAAACTAGTGAGGTTTTATTCGCTTTTATGCTTTCGCCATTTTTTTTCTGTATATCGTAGCTGACGTTTAGTGAATGATAGAATACGGTTGAACCATTTAGTGTCGAGGGGTTATTGTTTTTGTCAAGGTTGGAGCTAGTCTATTTAGTGTTTTTAGTAGTGAGGAGTCAAGGGAGTTTATATCTGGATAGTCGGCAAAGGTTGATAGGTGGGACATCAAGTCATTGGTGAAGTCAGTGATTGTAATATTTTTTGTTTTTCTGAATTGAATAATTTTAGTAAATCGTTTGGATCTGGGAAACTGTAGGTTAAATGTTATAAGAGATGATCAGTAACTAAAGATATATATATTATATTTAGTATAATGTTAGGTGTGTTGAGTGCTATTATTAGGTCAAGGATATTTCCGGATGTGTGAGTGGGTGAATTCACATATTGGGAACAGTTATTAGAGTCAATCGCATGTAGAAATCGTTTTGAATATAGAGAGGAGGAGAATAGTGGGATATTTAAGTCACCTAGGAGTATCGATTGATTGGTTAGAAATGACATAATGTTATCAATTTCGTCGATGAAAGATGGAGTTGAATTGTGTGAGGTCTATATATTGTTATAAGTGTAAAGGTAGGGAGTTTACTGGATGTAATGTACATTTAAATGCTTCTGAATATTAGGTGTAGATCACTACTGTGTATTAATTTTATATTAATCCTGTAGAGGACACCGATTCCACCGCCGTAATTCGGTCCGGGTCGGGGAAGATGGGTAAATCTTAATGATTTCGTATAAAGACTGGATATTATGGGTATACATCTGATGACCAGGTTTCTGTAATGCATAATATGTCTATATCGAGGTCGTGCATAAGATCAATTATAATATCTGTTTTGTTTCTTACAGATTGTATGTTTAGAGTTACTAATTTCAGTAATCTATTATGGAGTGAGGTATCAAGTTGTAAGTAGATTTTAGAAGGTGTGGTTTGTGTTGTGTATTTAGGGCAATATACTACAGGGGATAATAAGCTATTGCTAGGGAAAGAGATTGATTTATTCTACAGTTATGAAGGGGGAGGTGGTGATACCATGGTATGTGATGGGGAAGATTGTAGATGAGTGTTCAATGGTATATGGGAGGACCAGGAGAGAGGTAAGCTAATTCGATGGCATTGTGAGTTGGGAGTTGTAATCGGAGGCATACTATTTGTTGGAGGGGAAACGATATTGGCAGTTGGGGAGGAGTTGCTTGAGTTAGGTGATGGTGGGGCTGCTTTTGTGGAGAATTTGAAATTCTAATATGACTCTGACCATTTATTAAATTCTGAGTCAGATATAAGAAGATCATTGTTGATCCAGTCAATTCTGGAGTTTAGAACATGCCTCAATTCAAACTTATCAGTGTTATCGTTGAAGGTGCATTTCACATTACGGGGTGCGAGACTCTGCTTTATAGCATGGTAAATAACACTACCCCGCATTCTAATGTTGTGAGAACGATCAGTTCGGATAAATAGATGACTGAAAGTTGGATTGGATTTGATGACACGTCTCTGTGATAGTAGAAAAAATATGCAGGATGTTGGTAAAGTAATGCTTATCGTTTTTTTGTAGAATGTGTGAGAGAGAATGTATTTTGGGGGAATGTTAGTAGATTTTAAGATAGATGTAATGAAATTATAGTTTAATTGGCGGGCTTTACGTGTTCAATAATTAAGGTATTGTTTTGATGTTCTGATCTTGAGGTAGATATTCTAGGAAGGTGATGATGGTTGGGCAGACGGGTGTGGGAGTAATGAAATGTGTGGGGCGTGTGAATTGTGTCATTGGAGGGAGCAGAGGACCAGGGTTGGGCATATTGCTAGATATTGGTGGGTAGTAGTGGGGTTGGGATGGCATTGTGTATAGCATTGGTTTGGGAGAGAGCATATGTTTACGGTTAGAGGCAGGCTTATGAGATGGTGGTGTATTTGAGGAGTGTGGTGGCAGTTTACATGTTGATTTCAGAAATGATTGGTGTAAATTATTGATTGGAATGTAATTGTAATTGTAGATATGAGAATTGAGTAGCTTGTCGATTTTAGTAAGAAGTGAGTCTAGTAGTAGTAGTAGTAGTAGTAGTAGTAGTAGTAGTAGTAGTAGTAGTAGTAGTAGTAGTAGTAGTAGTAGTAGTAGTAGTAGTAGTAGTAGTAGTAGTAGTAGTAGTAGTAGTAGTAGTAGTAGTAGTAGTAGTAGTAGTAGTAGTAGTAGTAGTAGTAGTAGTAGTATTAGTAGTATTAGTAGTAGTAGTAGTAGTAGTAGTAGTAGTAGTAGTAGTAGTAGTAGTAGTAGTAGTAGTAGTAGTAGTAGTAGTAGTAGTAGTATTAGTAGTAGTAGTAGTAGTAGTAGTAGTAGTAGTAGTAGTAGTAGTAGTAGTAGTAGTAATAGTAGTTTAGTAGACAGTTTAGAGAAAATCGATCGCCCATTAATTTCCAACAATTCAAGAAAGCTATATATAATTATAAAAATATATTCAAGAAAGGATATAGATATAGATAGGAATATTATAGATGCAACATTATTTAATTTAATCATGATTAACGTAAGATATTTAAATTCGTGAATAAGGTACTGTATAGAAATGCCGATCTTACTTTTCCTTCCGATATTAATGAAACACCAACTAGCGCAACATTTTGAGATTTTTTATCTCTAAAATTAAAAATATAGTTAACAGTATAAAAGAAAAATACTAAACTTTAAATTGGTTTGATTTTTTTAAATACTTGTTTACTTTCATCATATTTTACTAATTTTTAAACTTGCTCCATTCGGGATATACATTTTCAACAAAAAACTAAACAATCATCTCCTCACCATCCTATTGATCTAACAAAATTTGAATCCATATCATCACCTATATATATTTATTAACTTATTAATTTATCTCTCGCAATCAGTATAATAGATAATAAACTTAAGCACGTAATTCTAACACCAATCATTATAGAAATACCCTAATTAATAATAGATCTATTTCATATATAACGAATTAGGCAAAAAATAATATAGAAGATGGTTTATACCTTTCATACTATGGAGACAAATAACCTATTTGATAATTATCAAAGCGCATATTGAAAATTATATAATACTGACACCGTAATAACCGGTATAATTCATTTAGCCTTAGACAAAAACTATGCTGTGAAAAATCTTTAACTAGATCTATCCTCAGCGTTCAATACTCTAGATTATGCCATCTTCTATTATCGATTCTTTACTTATTATATGTTTGGTATAGCTTTAGATTGGCTTATGTAATATATTAATAATAGAACATTCGCTATAAAATCTAAAAGTCATACATCAAATAGTTATTTATTAAAAATCATAATACCGCAAGGTTCAGTTTTAGGTCCATTATTATTTCTAATGCAAATGGGACCATTAGCAGATATAATTAGAAACTTTACAGATGTCAATGTGTACGCAGATAATATTATATTTATACAACATTATCATATCACGCAAGCGTAATCACGGTCTCCTCTCTAAATGTAGTAACTCACTTCATAGGTTGATACTTATAATTAAACTTCTATTAAATGACGCGAAATCTGAATTGTTAAATATACCCATTAAATATAATAATTTTCAAGAAATTATATTGACAATAAAACCATTATTCCCATAGAATCGATAACTTATAATAACTTACCTAGGAATAATTCTAGATGGAAATCTTATACTAAATTCTCACAAAAATAATTATGTAGCCTAGATAATTATAATTTCGTCAATATAGCACAAGAAAAAAATGTTTACAATATCAAGCACACTCTTACTAATAAATGCATTAGTGTTATCTAAAGTTAACTATTTCTTATCAATATATTATGGTCTACCAGTCAAATATACTAGAAATATTTCCAGAACAATTAAAGGATACATCAAAATTATACATAAGTAAATAAGAACAGACCACAGAAGTGTAACAAGAACAAATATTTAGAGGAATATTCTTGATATTAGTAGTATGTCAAAGAACAGATTATTAAATATAGTTCACCTTTCAATTACTAAGAAAATGTCTTACTACATTAACTAATCAATATCACAATATTCAGCATTAGAAACATTCATCAAATCAAAACTTTCTGGCATCAAATCTGGCGAGACTCACAAGCAAGAAGAAGCTGACATTCTCAATACCGCTATAGAACAGTCTATAAGTCAAGGTTCGAAGAATTACATGTATAACGACTTTCAAACATGCTTTTCAATCTCATATGTAATCACTACTCCAAAATAAACGTTTTAAATTTATTTTCACTAATTATTAATGCACTCTTTATCTATCGTTTATTTTCGTTATTTTCGTTATTTTTCTATTTATAGTTTATCTTACACTTATCAGAGTTAATTATGTTATTACAAATTGAGTGAATAAATAAATCGTTTCATATTATATCATAGTAGTATTAGTAGTAGTAGTAGTAGTAGTAGTAGCAGTAGTATTAGTAGTAGTAGTAGTAGTAGTAGTAGTAGTAGTAGTAGTAGTAGTAGTAGTAGTAGTAGTAGTAGTAGTAGTAGTAGTAGTAGTAGTAGTAGTAGTAGTAGTAGTAGTAGTAGTAGTAGTAGTAGTAGTAGTAGTAGTAGTAGTAGTAGTAGTAGTAGTAGTAGTAGTAGTAGTAGTAGTAGTAGTAGTAGTAGTAACCTTGTGACCTTGTAACCAATTGGGTTTATTCACTTCCATCAACTTCAAAGTAGAGTTTTCGGCCGTGATTTTTAGTTATTGATAAGCAATGTAGAATATATATGTTTTTAGTTTGCGTTTTAAGGAAGGAATGGACGAAAAAGATCTAAGCGAAGTTGGTAGGCTATTCCATAGTTTGGGAGCAGCAATAGAGAAGGCGAATTGCTGTTTTATTGTGAGATTTGTGCAGTTATGTGTTAGTAATTTATATTGGTTTGCAGTACGTTGGGATCTGGAGGGATTGTAGTCTGTCAGTAGGTCAGTCAAGTAGTCTGGTTTATTGTGATGTTTAGCTAGATGAGTGAGCAGTATAATTTGTATTGGATTCACTGTGTGATGGGTAGCCAGTGTAGTATTTTGAGATATGGAGTTATATGAGTTCTGGAGTATTTCGGGATGCGGTAAACTATGCATGCGGCGGAATATAGTAGTTTGGTGACATTAGTTATTGAATTTCGTGGAAGTCTGTGTAGTGTAGAGTTGCAGTAGTCGATTCTAGGAAGTATTAGGGATGTAACGAGCAATTGAGCGAGATTGGTGGTAATGGAGGGTTTAATTAGACTAATAGTATGGAGTGTACGATTAATGGATTTTGAAAAGGAAGTGGTGTATTGAGAGAAAGATAGTTTTTGATCGAAGATGATACCAAGGTTTTGAGCGGTGGAAGAGTGTTTAATGATTTGGTTATTGATCCGAATTGAAGGTATATTTGTAGAAGTTGTAGGGGATTTAATTGGTAGTGCAGTTATTTTACTAGTATTTATAGAAAGAGATTTGGAAGCAATCCAACAACTAATTTCGTCTAAACAGTTGTTTAATATAGATATGTTAGTAGAGGGATCTGGTAGGTTACAGTATATTTGAATGTCATCAGCATATGTGTGGACATTGATATCAGGGTATCTGTCGAATATGTCAAGTAGAGGTGATAAGTATATGTTGAACAGAATTGAAGCGAGAACAGAGCCCTGAGGAACTCCGTGGGAGATTATACGTGGTTTCGTTTTATAGGAGTCGATGCATACTTAGTATGTACGACTGTCGAGGTAGAATATGAACCAATCTAGTGCAGTGCCTGTAATTCCGATGCTCTGCAAGCCTACGGATTAGTAAACTGTGGTCTATGGTGTCGAAAGCAGCTGAGAGGTCGAGAAAAATAATAATGGAGCAGAGTTTCGTTGGATGGAGTAGTATATTACATAGTATATGTTTTAGTGCGGTTTCAGTACTCTTGTAAATCGTATAGGCACTTTGGAATTGGTTCAGTATGTTATTATTGTCGAGGTAGACGTGTAGTTGGGAGGATACAATTCTTTCAAGAGTTTTGGATATATATGATAAATTGGAAATTGGACGGTAGTTAGAGAGATCAAATTTATCATGTGAATTATTTTTTTTAGTATAGGAGTGACATGTGCATTTTTCATATAAACGGGAACTGTGCCTGAGTTGAGGGAGAGGTCGATTATTTGTTTGTATAATGGAGAGACTAGTGTAGTTGGTTTGTTTAGGAGTAGTAAAGGTATCGGATCTAGCATGCATACTGATTTCACTGTGAGGAGGAGATTATTGATGGATGCTATGGAGGGGGTTTTGAAGGAGTGAAGTGAATATGATGGAGTTATTAGGGGTGGCAATGTTGGACTAGGAAGTGAGTTTATTATATTAATTATTTTTTGTTGAAGTAATTATCGAAGTTGGCTGAGTTTGTGGATGCCGGACAGTCGGGAAGTATGCGGGGAGTAGTGCGTCTGAGTAGAGAATTCGATATTTGATATAGTTTTTTAGCATTATTACCGGCGGCTGTTATAGTATCGGTGTAGTATTCACGTTTCGCCTTCTTAATCAGTTGTCTATATTTACTAGAGAGTTGTTTGAAACTAGTGAGGTTTTCTACGCTTTTATGCTTTCTCCATTTTTTTCTGTATATCGGAGCTGACGTTTAGTGAGTGATAGATTACGGTTGACCCATTTAGTGTTAAGTCGAGGGGATATTGTTTTTGTCAAGGTTGTAGCTAGTCTATTTAGTGTTTTTAGTAGTGAGGAGTCAAGGGAGTTTATGTCTGGATAGTCGGCAAAGGTTGATAGGTGGGACATCAAGTCATTGGTGAAGTCAGTGATGGTAATTTTTTTTATTTTCTTGAAGTGAATAGTTTTAGTAAGTCGTTTGGATCTGGGAAACTATAAGTTAAATGTTATGATAATATGACCAGTAACTAAATATATAACGGATGTATGTAGTATAATGTTAGGTGTTATGAGTGATATTATTAGGTCTAGGATATTTCCGGATGTGTGAGTGGGTGAATTCACATATTGGGAACAGTTATTAGAGTCAATCGTATGTAGGAATCATTTAGAATAGAGGGAGGAGGAGGATAGTGGGATATTAAAGTTACCTAGGAGTATCGATTGATTTGTTAGAGATGACATAATGTTATCAATTTCGTCGATGAAAGATGGAGTTGAATTGTGTGGAGGTCTATATATTGTTATAAGTGAAAAGGGAGGTAGTTTACTGGATGGAATGTATATTTAAATGCTTCTGAGTGGTCAAGGTGTAGATCACTACTGTGTATTAATTTTATATTAATCCTGTAGAGGACACCGATTCCACCGCCGTAATTTGGTCCGGGTCGGGGAAGATGGGTAAATCTTAATGATTTCGTATTAAGACTGGATATTATGGGTATATCATTATCTGATAACCAGGTTTCTGTAGTGCATGATATGTCTATATCGAGGTCGTGCATAAGATCAATTATAATATCAGTTTTGTTTCTTACAGATTGTATGTTTAGAGTTGCTAATTTCAGGAATTTAGAAGGTGTGGTTTGTGTTGTGTATTTAGGGCAATATACCATAGGGAATAATAAGCTATTGATAGGGAAATAGATTGATTTATTATGCAGTGATGAGGGGGGAGGTGGTGATACCTTGGTATGTCATGGGAAAGATTGTAGATTATTGTTCAATGGTATATGGGAGGACCAGGAGAGAGGTAAGTCAATTCGATATCATTGTGAGTTAGGAGTTGTAATCGGAGGCATAATATTTGTTGGAGGGGAAACGATATTGGCAGTTGGGGAGGATTTGCTTGAGTTAGGTGATGGTGGGGCTGCTTTTGTGGAGAATTTGAAATTCTCATATGACTCTGATCATTTATTAAATTCTGAGTCAGATATAAGCAGATCATTGTTGATCCAGTCAATTCTGGAGTTTAGGACAATCCTCAATTCAAACTTATTAGTGTTATCGTTGAAGGTGCATTTCGCATTACGGGGTGCGAGACTCTGCTTTATAGCATGGTAAATAACACTACCCCGCATTCTAATGTTGTGAGAACGATCAGTTCGGATAAATAGATGACTGAAAGTTGGATTGGATTTGATGACGCGTCTCTGTGATAGTAGAAAAGATGTGTAGGGTCTTGGTAAAATAATATTTATCATTTTTTTGTAGAATGTGTGAGAGAGAATGTATTTCGGGGGAATGTTAGTAGATTTTAAGATAGATGTAATGAAATTATAGTTTAATTGGCGGGCTTTACGTGTTCAATAATTAAGGTATTGTTTTGATGTTCTGATCTTGAGGTAGATATTCTAGGAAGGTGATGATGATTGGGTGGATGGGTGGGGGAGTAATGAAATGTGTGGGGAGTGTGCATTGTGTCATTGGAGGGAGCAGAGGACCAGGGTTGGGCATATTGCTAGATATTGGTGGGTAGTAGTGGGGTTGGGATGGCATTGTGTATAGCATTGGTTTGGGAGAGAGCATATGTTTACGGTTAGAGGCAGGCTTATGAGATGGTGGTGTATTTGAGGAGTGTGGTGGCAGTTTACATGTTGATTTCAGAAATGAATGGTGTAAATTATTGATTGGAATGTAATTGTAATTGTAGATATGAGAATTGAGTAGCTTGTCTATTTTAGTAAGAAGTGAGTCTAGTAGTAGTAGTAGTAGTAGTAGTAGTAGTAGTAGTAGTAGTAGTAGTAGTAGTAGTAGTGGTAGTAGTAGTAGTAGTAGTAGTAGTAGTAGTAGTAGTAGTAGTAGTAGTAGTAGTAGTAGTAGTAGTAGTAGTAGTAGTAGTAGTTTAGTAGACCGTTTAGAGAAAATCGATCGCCCATTAATTTCCAACAATTCAAGAAAGCTATATATAATTATAAAAATATATTTCAAGAAAGGATATAGATATAGATAGGAATATTATAGATGCAACATTATTTAATGTAATCATGATTAACGTAATATATTTGAATTCGTGAATAAGGTACTGTATAGAAATGCCGATCTTACTTTTCCTTCAGATATTAATGAAACACTAACTAGCGCAAAATTTTGAGATTTTTTATCTCTAAAATTAAAAATATAGTTAACATTATAAAAGAAAAAATACTGAACTTTAAATTGGTCCATTGATTTTTTTAAATACTTGTTTACTTTCATTATATTTTACTAATTTTTCAACTTGCTCCATTCGGAATATACATTTTCTATAAAAAACTAAACAATCATCTCCTCACCATCCTATTGATCTAACAAAATTTAAATCCATATCATCACCTATATATATTTATTAACTTATTAAAGTATCTCTCGCAATCAGTATAATAGATAATAAACTTAAGCACGTAATTCTAACTCCAATCATTATAGAAATACCCTAATTAATAATAGATCTATTTCATATATAACGAATTAGGCAAAAAATAATATAGAAGATGGTTTATAACTTTCATACTACATGGAGACAAATAACCTATTTGATAATTATCAAAGCGCGTATTGAAAATTATATAATACTGACACCGTAATAATCGGTATAATTCATTTAGCCTTAGACAAAAACTATGCTGTGAAAACTCGTTAAATAGATATATCCTCAGCGTTCAATACTCTAGATTATGCTATCTTCTATTATCGATTCATTACTTATTATATGTTTGGTATAGCTTTAGATTGGCTTATGTCATATATTAATAATAGAACATTCGCTATAAAATCTAAAAGTCATACATCAAATAGTTATTTATTAAAAATCAGAATACCGCAAGGTTCAGTTTTTGGTCCATTATTATTTCTAATGCAAATGGGACCATTAGCAGATATAATTAGAAACTTTACAGATGTCAATGTGTACGCAGATAATATTATATGGTATACAACATTATCATATCACGCAAGCGTAATCACGGTCTCCTCTCTAAATGTAGTAACTCACTTCATTGGGTGATACTTATAATTAAACTTCTATTAAATGACGCGAAATCTGAATTGTTAAATATACCCATTAAATATAATAATTTTCAAGAAATTATATTGACAATAAAACCATTATTCCCATAGAATCGATAACTTATAATAACTTACCTAGGAATAATTCTAGATGGAAATCTTATACTAAATTCTCACAAAAATGATTATGTAGTCTAGATAATTATAATTTCGTCAATATAGCACAAGAAAAAAATGTTTACAATATCAAGCACACTCTTACTAATAAATGCATTAGTGTTATCTAAAGTTAACTATTTCTTATCAATATATTATGGTCTACCAGTCAAATATACTAGAAATATTCCAAGAACAATTAAGGGATACATCAAAATTATACATAAGTAAATAAGAACAGACTACATAAGTGTAATAAGAACAAATATTTAGAGGAATATTCTTGATATTAGTAGTATGTCTAAGAACAGATTATTAAACATAGTTCACCTTTCAATTACTAAGAAAATTTCTTACCACATTAACTAATCAATATCACAATATTCAGCATTAGAAACATTCATCAAATCAAAACTTTCTGGCATCAAATCTGGCGAGACTCACGAGCAAGAAGAAGCTGGCGTTCTCAATACCGCTAAAGAACAGTCTATAAGTCAAGGTTCGAATAATTACATGTATAACGACTTCAAACATGCTTTTCAATCTCATATGTAATCACTCCTCCAAAATAAACATTTTAAATTTATTTTCACTAATTATTAATGCACTCTTTATCTATCGTTTATTTTCGTTTATTTTTCTATTTATAGTTTATCTTATACTTATCAGAATTAATTATGTTATTACAAATTGAGTAAATAAATAAATCGTTTCATATTATATCATATCATAGTAGTAATAGTAGTAGTTGTAGTAGTAATATTAGTAGTAGTAGTATTAGTAGTAGTAGTAGTAATAGTAGTTGTGTGCCATAATGTAGGCTTTTTCTTTGTCTTGGTTTTTCACCATACATATTTATATTTCGCCTTGTCCATCTATTGTTATAATATACACTTATCAGATCATAATAATGCTATACATTGAGTGTTTAAATAAACCGTTTTGATTGATTGATTGATTGATTGATTGATAGTCGTAGTAGTAGTAGTAGTAGTAGTAGTAGTAGTAGTAGTAGTAGTAGTAGTAGTAGTAGTAGTAGTAGTAGTAGTAGTAGTAGTAGTAGTAGTAGTAGTAGTAGTAGTAGTAGTAGTAGTAGTAGTAGTAGTAGTAGTAGTAGTAGTAGTAGTAGTAGTAGTAGTAGTAGTAGTAGTAGTAGTAGTAGTAGTAGTAGTAGTAGTAGTAGTAGTAGTAGTAGTAGTAGTAGTAGTAGTAGTAGTAGTAGTAGTAGTAGTAGTAGTAGTAGTAGTAGTAGTAGTAGTAGTAGTAGTAGTAGTAGTAGTAGTAGTAGTAGTAGTAGTAGTAGTAGTGGTAGTAGTAGTGGTAGTGGTAGTGGTAGTGGTAGTGGTAGTGGTAGTGGTAGTGGTAGTGGTAGTGGTAGTGGTAGTGGTAGTGGTAGTGGTAATGGTAGTGGTAGTGGTAGTGGTAGTGGTAGTGGTAGTGGTAGTGGTAGTGGTAGTGGTAGTGGTAGTGGTAGTGGTAGTGGTAGTGGTAGTGGTAGTGGTAGTGGTAGTGGTAGTGGTAGTGGTAGTGGTAGTGGTAGTGGTAGTGGTAGTGGTAGTAGTAGTGGTAGTGGTAGTGGTAGTGGTAGTAGTAGTAGTAGTAGTAGTAGTAGTAGTAGTGGTAGTAGTATCATTAGAAGTATTAAAGTATAAATATAATAAGGCAAATTGCATGTGGTTTCTATTTGATGATGGTATGATATTTTTTATTTGCGTATATAATTATTATATATATAATTATATTATGTATTGGTATTTATAAATATACCTTAAGTTAAGATCAAGAATAAGATAAACTTTTCCGAGAAAACATATTACAAACCAGACGATAAGATTATATCGGTTGGTATATTAATTACTTCGAATATAAATAACTATATGAATTAGTTATTACTAGGTTATATACAATTATCAGAATATATATTGGAGATACAGAGGTACAATTACGTAAAATCTAAATCTACACAAATGTGTTTTTCTAATTTCATATATTCCATCCACAATATCTTTAACTCATTTATCATCGTATTCATTTTGTAATCCATATTAATATAAGAATGTATTATTATTCCACTTTATAAATATGCATGTAAAATTTATTGTTTGATTTAATTTAGTTTCACAGTTATTTATAAGCTGTGAAAAATATTCATAATTGTGATAAATTAGAATATTATACTAATGAGAAAGATAAGGGGCTAAGTGTACATAATAAAATGAACAATTCGCAATTTCTCATAAATATAAATTTATAAAACATTTTTAAAACACTTTTATATGGATTATTTTTGTAAAACAACCATTCGATTGTTTAATTGTATGATGTAATTTTATCAAAATAATATACACTGTATTGGTTTTTAAAACGAAAAATATTATGCTATTTTACATAAGTAAATAATTGTATCAACAATCTATAGCGTATGTATATAATTAAATCAATTTAATAAATGGAAGACCATTAATAGGTCTAGATTTATTAGATGTCGTAATATTACAATTTAAACTGGCTAATCGTTGATGCCCTTCGAAGTACCCGAATTCGTTGCCTAATTGAGACCATCTTTTAATAATTTTTAATGAGACGGACTTTGCAAAAACTATTTTGCTCAGCCTGTGGTATTGTCGTGGCCCGTAGCAATACTCATTGGTGTCGAGGTATTACATAATGAAAATTGAATATTAACCTAATAGATTTAACCGCCTCTATTTAGAGCATTTCTAAACATAGATACGACTACTAGTATATCATTATGCATATAATCATATGATTTAACTCAAATTTAACTAGGCTATTATACGCATTTATGTACTTTTAATACATTACACAGGTGTTTCGGAATCTGAGTGCATATTATATATTTAATAATTGAAGAGTATAAATATAAATATAGATTTTATATAAAATATATTATATATTACATATTATTACACATTTTTATTTTTGGAGTGTACTCGTCTTTCTAGTTAAATACTAATTTATTTACTTTAGTTAATATATTTTATTTAATGATAAATATACGTATTCATCTAATTCGCCGATGTAATGCAGCAGTAATTTATGTATATTTGTATATTTACATATATGAATTTAAAGTATATTTATTCATCATATCAACATACAAACCAACTCCGAATAAGCGCTTTGTAATTATATTATATTACGAACACATTAACTTATAACTCAACGTAATATGTATTCTGACCATAACACTGTATAATATATGATACATAATATACACTGCATATATCACAATAACAATAGTATATAACAATAACTCTTGAATAAACGAGCGCACAAAAATCAATCCAAAAAGTGCTCATATCTTTAGCATATTAAATTAATTATAATAGATTCCATTATTCAAGTAAACTTAAATAATCATATATAATAATAATTTAACGCTGTTTTCTGAATTATTTCTTTTTTGAATTGGTTTCTTCGGAACTGGTTTCTTCTTCTGAACTGGTTTCTTCTTCTGAAGTAGTTTCTTCATCGGACTAATCATTGTATATATATATATATATATATATATATAATATATAATATATAATATAATATAATATAATAAATATTCCAATTATATTCTTTATACAATGTTTTCTATGCATATACATATATATATATATATATATATATATATATATATATATATATTCATGAAACCATCCAGGTGATTTGAGTTATTTTGATATAGGATAAAAGTGAAAATATATTTTATTTACATTTTATATATTTAATATATATTATTTTTATTTGTTAGTCAAAATAAGTATATAAGATTTATATTATAGTTATATAAAATGGATTGATGGGTAGTTAATATTCATATTACTAATTAGAATATTTAAAAAATAGAATGACTATTAATAGTTTTATAAAATACACATTTATTAAATATAACAATTATTATGTAATATGAAAATAAAATACTTAATTATTTTATTATTTTACATATACATTATATAATATGATATTTAATAATGATATTAAAATATAAATAAAAAAAACTAAATAATTACCTCAGAACTCGACTCCTTTTTGTTTTCTTTTTTGACACTTAGGACATTTTTAGCCTTAGTTGATTTTAAAATGGCCTAGTTGAATGTTGTAAAATAATTATAAAATATATACTAATATTAATTATTAATACTGTAATTAGTATAAATATATTTATGATTATTTGCAGTATCATAGTAAATAATGATATACATATTTATTACACGTATTTGGTATGTTTAACCTCTTCGTGCGTACTGTTACTTTCTTCGGATGAATCACTTTCTTCGTCCGATGTATCACAAGCACTTGATGATTCTTCGATAGGTGAACTTTTCTAAAATATGTATAATTGATAGAAAATACACCAGTTTAACTTTTAAATAATATATAACACCCATACATATTCAGTATATACAATGTATAATGCAATACATATGTATATGTTTCTGGTAATAAAACCAAAGTATATATAATAGCATACTAATATATATTTATATCGTTCATTCATATAGTGTATGATTATTTTTTATTTTTTATGTATTATATATAATATATAGCTATACAATTTTTATACGCAATAATTAGTTTTAGAATTATTAATGAACATTTTTTTAAATTATGAATAATATAAGAAAGAAAGAAATTGAATAAATTAACAGTAATTTAAATTCGCTTAATTTAGTTTATAGTACGATATGCCTACATTGTTATCGTCTGAACTGCTGTCTTCAGTACTCGATGAATCACTTTCTCCATCAGTTGAAGTCGATTCTTCTTTATTCTTCTTCATTACAATAAATAACTTAAATATATATTTACATTCCAATATAGGATTTTAACTAATTATAATATTACTTTATTTGTGATATTAATATATTACTTTATTGCGATAATAAATAATGTAACCTTTTTTCCACTTTTTTCAATATCTTTGCGCTTATGCTACGTATGTGGATGCATTTATATTACATTAAATCTACCATGATATATTTATATGAGAACAATAATGTCTATATAAATTTCGATATTAGAACAAGATATGTGCTTAATAATTATAATACTAATATATATACATATATATATATATATATATATATATATAATATATATATTTATATATATATATATATGTAGCTATACAATTTTTATATGCAATAATTAGTTTTAGAATTATTAATGAATTTTTTTTTAATCTTTTCACTAGATTTAACTATATATGTATATATATATATATATATATATATATATATATATATGTATGTGTGTGTATATGATAGTATGATATATAGGTGTATATGTGTGTGTTAACACAATAGGTTAAAATTATAATTAAAATAGGAAAAATTATTATTTGTTATTATTATTTTTATATTAGTAAGGTTGCAATATTAATATCAATATATATATATATGACAAACTTGGTTAGAACTATCATTTTTTTTTTCATCAGACGAATTATTTTCTTCTGGCGTACTGCTTTCTTCTAAAGAACTACTTTCTTCCGAGGAATTATTTTCTGATAAATTATTTTTTTTCGATTTGTTTATCACATTTGTTTTAGAATTTACTTCACTATCCGAACTACTTTCTTCAGATGTACTACTTTCTTCTGATGAACTACTTTCTTCTGATGAACTACTGTCTTCCAATGAACTTTTTTTCATATTGTTTAGTTTATTAATTTCTTTTACTGTTGTTGTTATTTCATCTTCCGAACTACTTTCTTGTGATGTACTATCTTCAGATGAATTAATTTCTTCTGAGGATATATTCTTTTTTGTTTTAATTAGATTTTTACCGGTACTTTCTGTATTAGTATTACCTTCACTCGATGAACTATTGGTCGATGAATTACTTTCATCATCGGATGAACTTTCACTTTCCGATGAACTTTTTTTTACACTTTTTGTATTTTTATTAGTATTATTACTACTATTTGCATCTGATTCACTTTCTTCAGAACTAGTGTTTTCAGTTGAACTTTCCTCACTAGATGAACTTGAAGTATCGTTATGTCCTAATAGCTTATCCTTCGATTTAACTATATTTGTTTTTGTAGAAAGATTTACACTAGATGCTGAACTACTAGATGCTGTAGAATCGCTATTCTCTTCAGAACCACTATCCTCAGAGGAAGAAGATGTCGAAGAAGATTCATCTTGCTAATTATTTAAACATTTATAGGTCTTGTTAAATAATTAATATGCTAAAAAACCTCTATTTTTTAGTATATTAATTAATTAAAATGCAATTTGAGATATAATGTTAGTTGATTAATATCGATATTTATCTTAATATTATTGTATATAGCTAATATTTTAATAAATTAATGTTAATAATTTAGTAAACGTATTATTTCAAATTTAAATAGTATTAAAGAGTTTGTTAATATTTATAATCAATTATTATGAATTGAAACCTTTTTCTTTGTTTCGTGCTCATCATCGCTGTCAGACTAAGTTTGAATGGTTTAGTTTCACAATATTTTACAATAGAGTATAAATATAAGTTATGGTATATTAAATATTGTAAACTATATTTATTATTTATTAACTATAGTTAATAAATAAAAAATAATTACTAATGTTATACAGGATATATAAATAAACTACTATTGATAATTATAAATGAATTTAACATGTTAAAATTAATTACATTTTTTAAATATTATATTATATATTATATGTTCTTTTTCTGAAGAGATATATAATGTAATATATATGATGTTATATAATGTAATCTACTTGTAATCGAAAATAATATATCTTATTATATTTATTATCTTGGTTTCTCAAAAAGTACGAACTGATTTGCTTGATTCGTTTAGTGTTTTCGTTTTCGTTTTAACTTTAGATTTCTTTTCTGATTCATCGGAACTAGATTCATCGGAGGCATCGGAACTGTCTTCCGAGGATGAATTCGAAGATTCGCTATTGATCTATGAGCATATATATCTAATAATTATTTAGTGTATTATAATCATATGATTAGTCATCATAACCATAATTATAATTATTATTATTATTATTATTATAATTATTATTTTTATTATTATTATTATTATTATTATTATTATTATTATTATTATTATTATTATTATTTTAATTATTATTATTATTATTATTATTATTATTATTATTATTATTATTATTATTATTATTATTATTATTATTATTATTATTATTATTATTATTATTATTATTATTATTATTATTATTATTATTATTATTATTATTATTATTATTATTATTATTATTATTATTATTATTATTATTATTATTATTATTATTATTATTATTATTATTATTATTATTATTATTATTATTATTATTATTATTATTATTATTATTATTATTATTATTATTATTATTATTATTATTATTATTATTATCATTATTATTATTATTATTATTATTATTATTATTATTATTATTATTATTATTATTATTATTATAACTGTATATGTAATTATTAATTGATGACACCTTCATATCATATAATATCAAATATTATTATAATATAAAAATAGTAGAACGTTGTATTAATACACATGCCACAATATCCCAGATAGAATATTAACAATACATAATATACAAATATTTCGTTACTACTTTAAAATGGAGTAATATCATTAACCTTTTTATCATCTTGAGAACTTTCGGAATCACTGGATTCATTTGACGTGTCCTGACCACTATCACTCGAAACATTTGAATTTGACGATGATTGATTAGATTTGTCATCGTTATCACTGCAACTAGAATCGCTATTTGAAGAGTTATCAATAGTCGATTCTCCGGAATGATCACCAGTCTTTTTATTGGGCAAGGCATTATCCATTACATTTGAGGATTTCGTTATCATCTCTTCTGTAGTATCTACTGACGATTTAAACTGTTGTTTTTTCTTTTTGGTTAATTTTTCCTTTTTGGTCTTTTTCTTTTTCTTCTTATTCTAAAGAATATTTAATATATATAAATATTGAATATATCCTATATATAAATTAGAGAAATATTGAATTCATCATATATATATATATATATATATATATATATATATATATATATAGAGAAATATTGAATATATCCTATATAAATTAGAGAAATATTTAATATATCCTATATATAAATTAGAGAAATATTGAATATATCCTATATATATATATATATATAAATATATATATAGAGAAATATTGAATATATCCTATATAAATTAGAGAAATATTTAATATATCCTATATATAAATTAGAGAAATATTTAATATATCCTATATATATAGAAAGAAATATTTAATATTTCTATATATATCTATATATAGAAATATTGAGTAAACAATTTTCTATCAATATATTTGATTTAAATACATATATTATAGCAATTAATATGTAGTTGTATGCTAATATATTACCTATTTTTATTAATAATGAATACTCTATTATGGTTTAAATCATTTCTAAATCACCAAACTTCTTTTTCACTCTCGTCACTCTCAGATTTATCCATTGAAGTGACCGATGTCCTCTTATTTGTTCTCCTCTTCTTCTAGATTGGACATAAAACATAATTCACAATGTTATAGTAACTAATTAATAGGAATAGTAAACCTTACGAATATTTAAATATTTAATATTTAAATTTAACTAAAATATAGACCCATAGATATTAATTATTATAATATTAACCTGAGTCTTAAGAAATTCTACTTCAGATTCCGGAATTTCTATTTCTAAATATTTATACAAATCTTCTCTTTCCACGGCATTGTGAAATGTACTATAGTCCTAAGTTAAGGAATATATGAAATGTATACCTTGAATATTAACTTAGAATTTCATGTTATTCATTTATTATTAACTTAAGGAAGTGATGTATTACAGCAATCAATCCAGTTAATCCATTTTGATATTGCATACTCGCTTATACAGTATGTATTTATATATCTCACACACTGGACCATCCAGCAAACATAATAATACAAAAATAATGTAACGATGTGTATACAACAAAATAAATTACTTTAAATTATATTCTGGGATACCCATCAAACATTTTGGATGATTCTTTTACGATTGCATATTTTTCTGTTACACTGCATACGATAAGTATTCTATAATACATGAAAGGATTTTATAAAACTAGCATATTACTCATTTTGCTGGATTGCGAATAGTATAGTATATACTCTATGTATAAATATGTATATACAAACATATATAACAGCCAGTATACTAAAATAATATTTACAATTCCGTATATCGATTAACATGTTCAAGTGTTGCATAATACCACGGTACAATACAATGGCCGAGTGCGGAGTAGGCTA
>OZ038317.1:8728490-8825913 GCA_964035775.1 Osedax frankpressi | reverse complement strand
AGTTTAATTACTGAGTATATACTGAATGTTTAGGTATAATTAACGAGAAACAATGCTCGGCAATAGTAATGTTATTCAATTAGTAAGAAACGTAAACATTTTCTTCTGTGTAACTCTTCGATTACAATTATAAACTAGTCTCACTTGTTTCAGTCGAGGATACGAGACGAGGGCCTGGATAAGAGGTTCTTCATCTACCATCACCATGGTTACGAGAACGAGTTGATAACGTGGTACGACGAGCGATTCAATAACAAAACCAGGCCTCAAAGTTAGAGTTTCGCGCACACACGTTACACTTCCGTTTCCTTTATTATATAATAAACAATTATATAATGACTGTATACCTCCATATGATATTAACGTTTCTATAAGTAGTATTTACGTTTCAAAAAAACTAAGGTATGTAATAGTAATATATGTTTTAAATTAGATATGCATTGCTCCTAATACTCGAATATTACATATGTATATCGTATAACATTGATAATAAAGAATGCAATAGTATTATTTTAATCATAATATATATATATATGCATATTATATATTTAGTTCAATGACTATAGCATTATACAACTAGATGTAACCCATTATATATGTACCGTTTGATCTACTCAATAATCAATATGCATGTGAGCATTACAAAATGATTATAAAAGGTGCATCAAATTATACGAATATCTCAACATGACGAACAATAACAAGAATCATGTTTAAATTACTTAAAAGTATGACTCATCGTAATATAAATCATGTACCACGGCCCAATTTAACGAAACAAACACGAAGGTCAACAACTGCCCAAGTTGAGAAAGTGGAATGGACATACGTTGACTTGGCTCCCGGAGAGAAACGATTATCCCATCAGAGGTTAATTCTACATGCTATAATGCAAACTGTTAATATATATATATATATATATATATATATTAATATCACTTCTATTTAAATTGCATATTCATAAACAAGGAAATACATCTTATGTAATTAAATGTTAATTTCTAACTAGATAATAAAGAAATGTCAATATATATAACTCAAAAAATTAAACTTCTGGATATATAATACATATTGTAATAATTATGTTTTATCTTAGAATATATTTTGGACATATATATTTATTTATATATATTATATATATATATATATATATATATATATATATACATGAAATATATATATATATATATATATATATATATATATATATTGAGGGATATAACACTTGGGATGATTGCAAATAGAGAGTATTTATATAATATCACCATATATTTAAATACCACAATGATATATTATAATAATAGTTTATATGTAATATAGTACTTATAATAGGTCAATAATAAATAAATTATTGATTATATAAAGTTTTATTTATTTAAAATACATATCGATCGTATTTATAGACATATAATTTGATTTAAATTTGATGTCTTTGCATTACCCTATATTTCTTATCCATAATGTATTTATAGAGGTAATTATATTATATAGCAGGGATGATAATTATGATAATAGTTTCGATAGTTTTATTAGTAGTTTTATTTGTATCGTTTTATTTTAACATACATATATTACAATTATATAAGATTATAATATATATGTAATTTATAATTAATTTATATACAATATATATACAGACAATTACTATGAATTGAAGATTTATAGATATGAGCATATCTCCTATATTAAGAATTTAACCACGAATGTAAAGTATGATTATATGTATACTAGGGCATTTCTCATAAAATAAGTACCCCTGATATTCTTAGGTACCCTCCTAATATCATAGCCGTATATGTTGGCTATTAAATACAACACAAATTAATTGTCTATCATTATTATCATCTTAGGAATTCAGTCTTTTATAGACCCACCTAAGGCACTTTTTACGTGACTTTTTCCAATTTGCATAGCAACCAGCATTTTTTACGCCTGTAAGATTTAATATTGATCTAATTGACTTAAAACGAGAGAATCGGTAGGTAATTAATATTTTGCATTGTTTGGCTATTTTATTTTTATTTAAAATGTATCATTTGCTTACTAATTATGATTATAAAATAATACAAATATATATCATTCCTGTCAATCAAAAAATTAATTAAATATACTAATATATAGTAGCAATTTTAAATTGTAATATTTATCTGTGTAATTATGTATGTATTTTAAATGCAATTACTATTATATTATTTTAAATTATGACTATATTAAGGGCATAGAATATGATTTATTAAATATTATAAAATCTACATATTAAATATTCTTTACCAAAATTATTAGTAAATATATTAATAAATTTTACATATTTTTAATTCATAGTTAATATTAATTGGTAGTTATTCATTATTGTTGATAGAAATGTATTAATTTATAACTAAAAGTGTATAATATCTGTATTATATAAATGTTATATCACAGAGATATTATAATTATAATTATATCATAACAAATAAAAAAAAAATATGATAAAAAACTGTTAACATATCAAATTTTGAAGAAACTTTTTATAAAAATTAGAAAGAGCGAATTGGAACCATCTTTACAGAATTATATTATATGATATTTATTATTAATATAATATGATTACTTAAAAGCATATATATTTAGATATTATATAATATTGATTAATTATAATATTCACATTTTAAAACTATATTTATATATCATTAAATTATTTAGTTATTAGGAGTACAAATGAAGATTGTAAGTAATATATTCAAATATATAATGATTGAATTAATTGCTGAAGCAAAAGAATTCATGATTTTGAACTAATATCTCAATTGAATCAATTCAGTAATACTAATATTGCAAATGCTGTTATACAAAAAATTGAAAATAATTTAGATTATATTAGATTATATTAATTCGAGTTTAGCGACATTTCCAATATTTCATAAAATAATTCCTTTAAATATATAAAATGAAATATATGTTTAAAGAAGGTAATCATAAATTTAGAAAAGCTGTCAGTATAATCAATCTGTATGCTATCAAAATGCTCATAAATAATAATAATGCTAATGGATTAGTAAGATATTGCGGAATAAGACATTCATTAATGCTGTCAATGATTTAGTAGAAAGAGGGTTTGAGACAGTTAAAAAAGTATATCATAAAGTTAATAATTACCAACGATTAAACCAGATAGTTGTAACTAGTGAGCACGAGAGAAAATTACATGAATCAATCAATAGAAATATATTAAAGTTATTATATTCTGTAAATAAATTGTTATCTATTATTTTTCAACTAATTATTTATTGTGTTTACAACAAACCACTATATATTATAGTATGAATAGGACATTATAAAACATTTATTTAATAATTATATAAATAAATAGATATTATTTAAATGTAATGTTATTGTATTGTATTGTCTTGTATTGTATCAAAATAATAGTATAATTACTATTTAAGTAATATGATTTGATATATTAGATTGTATATATAAACTAATAGCATGTCTATAAACTTTAAATAATTTTTTTTAAAGTTAATTTAAATAGTATATTCTATATGATATTGTATATATTATAACATACACATATTATACACAATTATATTACATTAAATAAATCTTACTAATTAAAAAATTTTAATCTATGAATTGTATTGCTAGTAAATTTTAGTCAAGGCAAAAATAATAAAATATTATTGTTTATCATATTTTTGTTGTTAGACAAATTATTTATGATACTTAAATATTAATTTAATTAATATATGATATTTATTTAATACGATATATTAATACAACATTTTTGATACCATATTATTTAAATTAATTAAATATACTAATATTGAAATATCAATGTTAATATATATATTTTATAAAAAAATGAAAATTAAAAAAAAATGCGATTTTTAAAAGTGAAATTTCTAAAAAAAAGCGGATATTCATTTTTGAATACTCAAGTTAGCATTTTTGAAACAAGCATCACATTTCATTAGGATTAAAGAGGGTACTTGCGTTTTTTGATCAACTAAATTAAAACGTCAGCAATGTTCTAATAATATACATTACATTGTATACATTGTATACTATTAAATATATAGTAGTATTCATATATAGATTAAGCTCATTACTCGATTCCTCAGAAATAGTAATTGCCGTGTAATCTGAATATAACGTGGAATTGTTGTGTTAATTGGAATTTTGTAAATCAATTATATTAATTATAAATAATAGCTGTCCATGTGTTGATGCTTCAGAGCCCCTTTAACCACCCACTTAGAATCGGCAATATATTCAAAATAGTTTAATTGCTGAACTCTATTTGTGAAGTAAAATCTTATTAGGTGAAATAACTATGCACAATTTCATAATCAATATTCATTGTTGAAAAACATAGAATGGTAACTGTCTTGTCTAATCTAGAAAACTGTAATATAAAATAAATAATTACAAAATATGTCAACTCGCCTAGATGTAATGATAGGTTATAGTTTTTTAAACTAAATTTATGTTGGCTATTAAATCCTAATATTCTGATTGCTATTTTAAATAATTTGTTAAATTCGGGAATACATGTAATACACGTTGTATGTAATTTAGATATATTTTCCCCGCTATTATAAATGGCACTAGAAAATATATTTGAATTATGTTAGATCATATATCTTCACTAATTACATACACATTACATACATTATATATTAGCTTAATGACATGTAACGCATTCACAATTGTATTACATTATCTGGTTTAGTGTGTTTTATGCAAAAATAAAAATTCACGATTAGTTACATGAAAATATATTTAAAACTTTCATTTATTAGGCATATAAAATACATACATAAATACGTGAAGATTTATAAATGATAATACATGATTATTTTGAGATATATTATGTTTAAATTGTTACATTTGAAATTGTCTTATATTAAGAAACTATACACAGGAAATAAGGTTGCAACAATTAGTTGTTTATTTGCAACATTATATATGTTTATATATAACACAATACATGTTTATTTGTAGCAGCTGCCACTAAGCTAAATTAACTATATTTTAAAAAAAATTATCAAATAGATTTTATCGAACACATTTTGCAATTTTATAAAATAACTATTATAACAAGTTTATATCATTTTAATCGTAATATAAAATAACATGTTATAAAAATACATATACTTATAGTATTCACATTAAGAAATATCTTTAGATTTTCCTTCATTTTCTGTTAGGATACACATGTTATTTATTATATATATTATAATAATGTATGCCATTCTATTTAGTTTTGCTCAGTTTTATAACGAGGAGATATTTAATAATTATTGAAATATTTTCGAAGAATGTTATGCGCATTGTATTTTAAGAGCGGGGTTACTTTACAGTATTCTCATTGTCTTCTTCCATAATTAATTACTATTACTATAAATATATATTGAATATAGCTTAATTCAAATATATATCAATATTTAATATTATAATTATTATATAAATATTTAATATTGCCAACAATCATATTTGATCACCAATAAAAACATTAATTGTTATCACCTTTACAATAAATATTATATGATATATCATTATAAGATTATTAATTATTTTATCGTATGCATAGTATGTAATATAATAAATAATTTGATTATACCATATAATTGTATTATTACTTAATATATGGATTATATACATAACATACAAATATATGGATTATAATAAAAATGTAATTTCCTTTGTAAATAAATAAGCGCCAATAAGCCAATAACCATAGCAACTACGATGGGTAATAATCAAAGATACTGCAAAGTTTGAAATTTTAAAAATAATTATTATAAAAATAAATTTAAAATTTAACTATGAATATAAATTCTAAGAATATTATTTTCGTAAGTATCTTATATTATTATAATATAAATATACTTACTCATTGAGTGAAAATAGTATCAATATATCATTTTATTTCAATAATAATTCAGGTGTTAAATATTATTATTCAAATATTAGACAAATCTTGTTCTATATGAAAGAAATTTGATATAATATATAATATTTATGTCAATATAATAGTTGTGTCTATAATAATTTATAACTAAATATTAATATATAATTTATTTCCAAAAAAAATTATAAAAATATCATATTTAGTTTTTTTCTTCAATGTTTAAGAAATATAATATTAATAACAATATTTTTCATATTCTATAATGGTATATATTAAATTTTATTAAGTATATAATAGTTTATGTTAATTAAATTTAAATTGCTAATATAGTTTTTAGATTTAGTATACTATATTTAATTACAAAGGTCTTATCATAAATACGATAAGTATAAATATCTATATATGTATACATATTTATATAAATAATATTATAGTTGCAATAGGTTGTAAATAACTATATTTTGCAATACATATACGATTATTTTATATAATATTATGCTCAGATTGTTAATTTTCAATTTTATACGATCATATTGAATTGTTTTGGTTGGCTGATTATTTCGTTCACGCCCATTTAGGGGATGCTATTTTAAATAAACATCATATGATTTCTAATCATTAATGGTAATATTGTCATGGAGGTTATAACATGCATCATTATAAAGCATAACAACGTTACATTGGTATACATATGCGTCGCAAATTTATGCTTTGTGCGAAACAATACTATTCTGTTATCATATTATTCCATTATCATATAAACTACCGATTTATCATCGGTAGTATATATAATAATGATTTGACTATATTAATGATACTATTAAGTTAATAAAAACGCGTATTGATTCTGTTTGACGTTATTTATCCAATGATTTGTATTTTATAATAATTCAAATATTTATTAAATTGTTATTTCTATAGAGTTATACATTTGATTATGTATAAGAGAAAGAGTAAAGCATAGAGGGTTTTGAGATCAGATGAAATACATATATTATTTATGAATTTATAAGTTATATTATTATTATACGTAGACACTATGTGAGATATATTAGAATATTACCATTACATATGTATTACATGCTATACTTACATGTACGAAAGTATCGAATACAACGTGCTTTTTTTTCAGTTATAAATCTAACTACAATTTACAATCTGTCCAGAGGGTAGGCCTACCAACTTCGGGCTGCTAGAGAAGAAACAGAAAGAGTGGGCCGAAGGAAATCTGCCTAAATATGCCTCTACCTACCGCAATGCATATAATGCGGATTCAGACCGGCTGACATCTGCCATGGAGATGCATAGGATGGGTTAGACATATCTATATATAAGTGGGGGTGTGGATTTATTAAAGAAAGTTAGAGAGGAAGAATAAGATAATTAAAAGATGATTTATATAATTGTATAATTGAGAGTTTGCTTGCATTTTAATATATATCTATATATATATCTCATATATCGGGACTACCATTCTAATAATATGAATTTCATATATCAATTATGTAAATAAGCTATGTTAAATATACACGTATTTATTTAGTTGATGTTCAAATATGGCTGTTACTTAATACTTTATGTATACTGGAGCTCATCATACTTTTATATGAATTAATTAAACTAAAAATACTTATAATGAAAAACAATGTTCCATCGATGATATCAACTAAACCAATTTCACTCCTACAAAGCCCTCACGAAATGTCTGTCGACGTCCGTGGACCCCAGTAACCTAGTCACCAAAGATTTGAAACTACGAGACTGCACCTTGCAAAGACAACCGGAGTACATGGATCCTCCGCGTAGACTGGTGTCGCCTCTTTCAACTCGTTTCTGAAACCCGGGGCTCTACTCTCCGCTAACCTTACCAATTATATAACCTTTACACCCGTTTCCTACGACTCCACTCTACACTGTGATATACACCGAATCCTAATCCATATCCGCGAAGTTATATAAATGTTTTGTTCGTGGTGTAGCGACATAAAAAAATAAAACGATGGTCTCTATTGCTTTATTGAGAAAATAACTTCGCATCCTATAGAATCGTACTTCACGATTCCGCTCGCAGGGCAGCTAACTAAGACTGAACCGCCGTGTTAGGGACGCGGGTTGAAGGGCTGTACTTTATATAAAAAAAAACGTCTAAGATCACCCGCGCTGCACCTATATTTGGCATGCGAACGTGTACTTAAGTACATACATTATTAATATCAGTTATGTATCTAAGTCGAGTAAATCAAGTACAATACAAATAGTCTTGAATTTCAAATATATTATATAATAGTAGGAAAGTGAATAGGGATATAGGAGTGGAAAATGACTAGATTGTAATTTAGATGTACGAGCGAATAAATAGAATCGAGTATGAATAATAACAAATGATAATTAAAGAGATAATTCAAATAAACGGAGATCTTCTAGGAATTATTAATCCAATTGAAAGAGTAGCGAAACTTGTTAACATGTAGCAGTAGATTTGGCCGTCTGCAGTAACATCGATGTCTTGAGAAGTCGTGAATTCTATACAAATAAGGTAAACACGAAAAGTTATATAAATGTTAGGTCATTAGCAAAATTGACATTTCGTGATTAACATTTACTCGAGGAGTAGTTAAATAAATAAATATAAATAAATATAAAAAAACATGTGTATACATTAATTCAATATTTTAGCAGAACATATTAAAATTGTTTATAAATTAATAATCAAATGTATTTATAAAAATCACACATAATTTATATAAGTATATTCTTCATCCAAAAAGTTCATTTAAAATGCCTATAATTAATAATAATCTAATGTAAAATTTACATATTTAATGAAGGGCAAGTTGTATAAATAATAAAGGAAGTACTTATTGTGTTCAGGTCAGCATGTAATATGTTGTTGTCTTCCAAATTAGAATTCTGCTATTAATATTACTAAATCATGTGATTTATCTAGTGTTTGTGGATTCTTTTGAAATATGTGTCTGCATTGATCTGATTCCTTTTTTCGACAAATGGTTAAATCAGCAAATCACTCGCTTGACACACGACTAGATATCAATATTATCTATTTGTAAATAGAACTCCTTAATCTGGGATTACTATATTACCATCTGGCCGGACATTTTATACGGTCCACCGACTGAAGAAAGAAAGATATATATACGCGTACGTATACGTATATACACGCGCAGCTCCACCTAGCTGAGATCATTTCAGATGACCGTCGGCTGGATAACTATTTCGTCGTCCATGAAATCTTTGGAGCCGGTGTAGCAAGGTAACTCGCAACACAGGCTGGTCTTAATGAACGAAGGCAGCAGACGATAGCATCGCCTCGGCATGGGTATTAGAGGAGACGTATAGCGGATGTATTTCCGGTAAGCTTCGATTCTGGGAGTACGTGGATACGATTAGGTGTTGAGAGTAGGTGTTGGGAGTGGGAGGTGGGAGTGGGTGTTGGGAGTAGGTGTTGGGAGTGGGTGTACAGAGTAGGTGATGGGAGTGGGAGGTGGGAGTAGGTGTTGGGAGTATTTCTTGGAAGTAGGTGTTGGGAGTAGGTGACTACGATTAGGTGTTGGGAGTAGGTGTTGGGAGTAGGTGATGGGAGTAGGTGTTGGGAGTGAATGTTAGGAGTGGGTCTTGGGAGTAGGTGATGGGAGTGGGTGATGGGAGTAGGTCTTGGGAGTAGGTGTTGGGAGTATGTCTTGGGAGTGGGTGATGGGAGTAGGTGATGGGAGTAGGTGATGGGAGTAGGTGATGGGAGTAGGTGATGGGAGTAGGTCTTGGGAGTAGGTGTTGGTAGTATGTCTTGGGAGTGGGTGATGGGAGTAGGTGATGGGACTAGGTGATGGGAGTAGGTGATAGGAGTAGGTTTTGGGAGTAGGTGATGGGAGTAGGTGTTGGGAGTTGGTGTTGGGAGTGGGTGTTGGGAGTGGGTGTTGGGAGTGGATGTTGGGAGTAGGTGTTGGGAGTAGGTGTTGGGAGTGGGTGTTGGGAGTAGGTGATGGGAGTAGGTGTTGGGAGTAGGTGTTGGGAGTAGGTGTTGGGAGTAGGTGATGGGAGTAGGTGTTGGGAGTAGGTGTTGGGAGTAGGTGTTGGGAGTAGGTGTTGGGAGTAGGTGTTGGGAGTAGGTGTTTGGAGTAGGTGTTGGGAGTAGGTGTTGGGAGTAGGTGTTGGGAGTAGGTGTTTGGAGTAGGTGTTTGGAGTAGGTGTTGGGAGTAGGTGTTGGGAGTGGGTGTTGGGAGTAGGTGTTGGGAGTGGGTGTTGGAAGTAGGTGATGGGAGTGGGTGTTGGAAGTAGGTGATGGGAGTAGGTGATGGGAGTAGGTGATGGGAGTAGATGATGGGAGTAGGTGATGGGAGTAGGTGTTGGGAGTGGGTGTTGGAAGTAGGTGATGGGAGTAGGTGTTGGGAGTGGGTGTTGGAAGTAGGTGATGGGAGTAGGTGATGGGAGTGGGTGTTGGAAGTAGGTGATGGGAGTAGGTGATGGGAGTAGGTGATGGGAGTAGGTGTTGGGAGTAGGTGTTGGGAGTAGGTGTTAGGAGTAGGTGTTGGGAGTAGGTGTTGGGAGTAGGTGTTGGGAGTAGGTGTTAGGAGTAGGTGTTGGGAGTAGGTGTTGGGAGTAGGTGTTGGGAGTAGGTGTTGGGAGTAGGTGTTGGGAGTAGGTGTTGGGAGTAGGTGTTAGGAGTAGGTGTTGGGAGTAGGTGTTGGGAGTGGGTGTTGGGAGTAATTAGGAGATTGTGACAAATTGGAGAAGGACAATATTTGTGGAGGTGAGAAAGATTGTTTAAGAACTAATCAGAAGTTGATATACGCAAGTATGGAGGAGTGTGTATGTTGGGTGGTAGTTGGTAATAGGGGGGGAGGATGTGGTCAAGAGATATTGAAGATGTAGTTGGTAATATGGGGAGAGGATGTGGTCAAGAGATATTGAAGATGTAGTTGGTAATATGGGGGGAGGATGTGGTCAAGAGATATTGAAGATGTAGTTGGTAATATGGGGGGAGGATGTGGTCAAGAGATATTGAAGATGTAGTTGGTAATATGGAGGGAGGATCTGGTCAAGAGATATTGAAGATGTAGTTGGTAATATGGGGGGAGGATGTGGTCAAGAGATATTGAAGATGTAGTTGGTAATATGGGGAGAGGATGTGGTCAAGAGATATTGAAGATGTAGTTGGTAATATGGGGGGAGGATGTGGTCAAGAGATATTGAAGATGTAGTTGGTAATATGGGGGGAGGATGTGGTCAAGAGATATTGAAGATGTAGTTGGTAATATGGAGGGAGGATCTGGTCAAGAGATATTGAAGATGTAGTTGGTAATATGGGGGGAGGAAGTGGTCAAGAGATATTGAAGATGTAGTTGGTAATATGGAGGGAGGATCTGGTCAAGAGATATTGAAGATGTAGTTGGTAATATGGAGGGAGGATCTGGTCAAGAGATATTGAAGATGTAGTTGGTAATATGGAGGGAGGATCTGGTCAAGAGATATTGAAGATGTAGTTGGTAATATGGAGGGAGGATCTGGTCAAGAGATATTGAAGATGTAGTTGGTAATATGGAGGGAGGATCTGGTCAAGAGATATTGAAGATGTAGTTGGTAATATGGAGGGAGGATCTGGTCAAGAGATATTGAAGATGTAGTTGGTAATATGGAGGGAGGATCTGGTCAAGAGATATTGAAGATGTAGTTGGTAATATGGAGGGAGGATCTGGTCAAGAGATATTGAAGATGTAGTTGGTAATATGGAGGGAGGATCTGGTCAAGAGATATTGAAGATGTAGTTGGTAATATGGAGGGAGGATGTGGTCAAGAGATATTGAAGATGTAGTTACGACTAGAGTTCTGGAAGAAGTAGGAAGTACAACCGAGGTCGTAAGAAGTTTACCGCTGGTGTAAGTACAAATTCAAGTACTTCCAACTTTGAGTACTTTCGTAATGATGTAGTTAGAGAGTTGTGAAGGAGTGGAGGTTAGCAAATCTGAATAGAGCGACTAACCCCATATACTTGAAATTTGCCGAGCCCTCTAGCGTTGGCATTCCGCTGACCAGTATCACGATGACCATGGTGAAGATGGGAGACAATACGGCCGTCCACTGGTAGGTGTGCAGCGTCCCCGTGGATATCGTGAACACGCCCCACCACAACGTACACTCGCCGAAGTAGTTCGGGTGCCTGGATACCTTCCAAAGACCTGGACGGGGGCGGGGGGGGGGGGGGGAGTTACGCCCAGTACTGGTGATCGCACGGCTATAACAATGAACTCACCACACCCGGATGTACAATGGAATGCATAGCGAGCATTGTATACAGGGCAGCGCAGGTTATTTAATATTCCCTTCACAATAATAAATAGAATTTATAATACATGCGAAAGTATAAAACATTGATACTTTATAAATTTATAATACCTGCGAAAGTTAATACATTGATACTTTATAAACTTATAATACATGCGAAAGTTAATACATTTATACTTTATGAACTTATAACACATGCGAAAGTATAATACATTGATACTTTATAAACTTATAATACCTGCGAAAGTGTAACAAAACAAACCTACATCACACCATCTATTCTTATTGTTCACATTATTCCGAAACATGAATTTTTGGAAGTCCGCAACACATTCGATGACAAACCTAAATGCGATATCGGAAATGTTGCGTAACTTTCGTTGACTTATTTACAGTGAATTGCAGGATTCAATAGTAACCCAAACAAGAATATGAGAACTCCAAAATAATCGGCTAACAATAGAATTCCTCCGTTGACGTGTACGAGGGAAGTTGGCGAGTTGACAAAGATTACGGGAAGTGAAACCACATAAGTCCAGGTGGTCTATAGCAATATTACGTTGTATTTATATCCGGATATACTAAATACAATAAAATAATTATTATAAAATATTAATATTAACTAATAATTAAGAATCAACCTGAAAAGACCAATATACAAGCATTCTACAACAGTTTTCATTTTCTCCTTTGAATCTATCATCATTTTTTACTCTTATCTATAGGCGAAAATGATTAACATGTATATATAGCATATTTATATCCGAACTCATACACTATATACTGTATAATATATAATATACACCATATATATTATAAGACATATAGTATATAAAATATACATTTAAAATATATATCTTAATTTTTTAAATAATAATAAAAAACTTAATATGTAGAACAAAACTTATTTAGATAATTAGTGAGTGATTGAGTGAGTGAGTGATTGAGTGATTGAGTGAGTGATTGAGTGAGTGATTGAGTGAGTGATTGAGTGAGTGATTGAGTGAGTGATTGAGTGAGTGATTGAGTGAGTGTGTGAGTTAGTTAGTGAGTATTTGTGTGAGTGTGTGTGTATATGTTTATTCACGAAAATCCAATTTTTACATTGTTCGAAGATGAGTGTAAGTATTATTAACAAAATTAATATAGTAAATAATACATTTTTCAAAATAAATAAATAATCGAGGTAATAATTGTGGTAATATGTGTGAAGTTACGTGAGAGGGAAATGCATGTGAGGGAGGTATGCAATGCACATTGTGTATATGGGAGCAATGTTTAGGGGATAGTGTGTAGAGAAAATAAGTCAGATATAAATTTACATGTAAGGAAGATAAAGAGTGGTAGTAAGGTTGGTAAGAAGTAAGTAGTAAAAGTGGTAACGTAATATAGGTTGTAGAAATAAGTAGTGGCATATTTGTAGTTGAGTAATATATATATAGTATAAGATAAAAGTAGAGTGTAAATCAATTTGATAATTCAGTAGCAGTAGGAATATTATAAGGGTGTGTCAGGTTATATCAGTCTAGGTCAAGTAAGTATTTGTGAAGTTTGCTTTTAAATGTATTTATATTATTTTCATTGGTAACAGTTATGGGTAGTTTATTCCAAAGTTGTGAGTGAGTGAGTGAGTGAATAAGTGAGTGAGTGAGTGAGTGAGTGAGTGAGATAGAGAGAGAGTGAAAGAGGTATGAAGAGTGATAAGTGAGGAGTGAGTGATTGAGTGAGTGAGGTGTGAGGAGGAGTGAGTGAGTGAATGAGTGAGTGAGTTAGATAGAGAGAGAGTGAAAGAGGTGTGAAGAGTGATAAGTGAGGAGTGAATGAGTGAGTGAGTGAGTGAGTGAGTGAGGTATGAGGAGTGAGGAGGAGTGAGTAAGTGAGTGAGTGAGTGAGTATGTGAATGAGTGAGTGAGTGAGTGAGTGAGTGAGTGAGTGAGTGAGTGAGTGAGTGAGTGAGTGAGTGAGTGAGTGAGTGAGTGAGTGAGTGAGTGAGTGAGTGAGTGAGTGAGAGAATGAGTGAGTGAGTGGAGAGATAGTGAAAGAGGTGTGAGGAGTAAGAAGTGAGGAGTGAGTGAGTGAGGTATGGGGAGTGAGGAGGAGTGAGTGAGTGAATGAGTGAGTGAGTGAATGAGTATGTGAGTGAGTGAGTGTGTGATTGAGGAGGAGTGAGTGAGTGAGTGTATGTGTGTGTGTGTGTGTGTGTATATGTTTATTCACAATAATCCAATTTTTACATTGTTCGAAGGTGAGTGTAAGTATTATTAACGAAATATAACATAATTAATATAGTAAATAAGTTTTTCAAAATAAATAAAATTGAGGTAATAATTGTGGTAATATGTGTAAGGAAGTCACGTGAGAGGGAATTGCATGTGAGGGAAGTGTGCAATGTACATTATACATATGGGAAAACTGTATAGGGGATAGTATATAGAGAAAATATGTCAGATATAAATGTACGTGTAAAGGAGGTAAAGTATGGTAGTGAGGTTGGTAAGAAGTAAGTAGTAAAAGTGGAAAGTAATATAGGCTGTAGAAAATAAAGTAGTTGAGTATTGGTTTTTGAGTAATAGGTATTGTATTAGGTAAAAGTACAGTGTAAATCAATTTGATAATTCAGTAGCAGTAGGAATATTATAAGGGTGTTTCAGGTTATATCAGTCTAGACCAAGTAAGTATTAGTGAAGTTTACTTTTAAAAGTATTTATATTATTTTCATTGGTAACAGTTATGGGTAGTTTATTCCAAAGTTGTGGAAAATTGTTTGTTATGTCTTGTTTAAGCAGTTTTTTATTGGATGACCTTAGATTGCTTTTCAGTTTTAGTTTAATTGAGTCGCTCATATATTTAGGGATATCAGTTTTCAGTGCTGTATGTATTATTGTTAGAATTTTGTATATGGATCTGTGTTTAAAGGTTAGAAATTTAAGTTTTTTTCTGTATAATATGATGTGTGTTCGTTTAGGGAGTTTGTAAATAAGTCTGCAAGTGTGGTTAATAATTTTGTTTAGTCGTTTTTCTTGTATTTTAGGTATATTAATTAAAAGTGAATTGCAGTAATCAAATTTAGATAGAATGTAGGCAGATGTGAGTATTTTGAGTGATGTCTGGTTGAGAAGGTGTTTAATTTGTTTTATTTTAAATATTTTATAGTTACATTGCTTAGTTATTAATGAAATATGCTTGTCGAAGGTTAAGTCAGATTCTAATATTACACCTAAAGTAGTTATAGTTGTCTTAATGGGTATATCTTTATTTGCAATTTTAATATGTGTGATGGGTGGTGGCGTATGACTTTTACTATGGAATATGATGCATTCAGTTTTCTGTAAATTAAATTTCAAGTAATTATAATTAAAGTAATTTTCTAATTTCGTCGTTATGCTACGACGAGTGAGTGAGTGTGTGAGTGTGTGGGTGAGTGAGTGAGTGAGTGGGATATGAGGGAGGAGGAGTGAGTGAGTATGTGAGTGAGTGAGTGAGTGAGTGTGTGTGTGAATGAGTGTGTGAGATAGTGAATGAGTGAGTGAGTAAGTGAGTGAGTTAGAGAGAGCATGAGTGAGTGAATGAGTGAGTTAGTGAGGAGTGAGAAACTATGTGTGAGGAGTGAGGAGTGAAGTGTGAGGAATTAGGAGTGGGGAGTAGGGAGTGAGTGAGTGAGTACATGAGTGAGTGAGAGAGAGTGAGTGATATGTGAGAAGTTAGGAGTGAGTGAGTGAGTGGGTGAGTGGGTGGGTGATTGAGTGAGTGAGTGTGTGAGTGAGTGAGTGAGGAGTGTGAAATTAAGTGTGAGGAATGAGTAGTGAAACATAAGGAATTAGGAGTGGGGAGTAGAGAGTGAGTGTGTGTGTGTATATGTTTATTCACGAAAATCCAATTTTTACATTGTTCGAAGGTGAGTGTAAGTATTATTAACGGAATATAACAAAATTAATATAACTAGAGTGAGTGAGTGAGTGAGTGAGTGAGTGAGTGAGTGAGAAGTTAGGAGTGAGTGAGTGAGAAGTTAGGAGTGAGTGAGTGAGTGAGTGAGTGAGTGAGTGAGTGAGTGAGTGAGTGGGTGGGTGAGTGAGTGAGTGAGTGTGTTAACAAAGAAGTAAGTGGTATACTAACAGTACGATATAGAAGATATATAGCTAATCTTATCGCCCATATACTGACTAGTGTTGTAATAATGAGCTGGCGAGGTAGATACGTCTGTGTATAGGTTATGCTTCATGTCAGATTATATAATTATATATATAATTATATATATATAGAGAGTTTAATGTGTTCCTACTTGTTCCGTTGGGTTATTTGATATGATATCGTATAGATGATATACGCGTACAAATTGGTACTACGTTGCGGTATTTTCAGTAGCTAGCGACGCGTACCCCTTTCGGAACGCCCGCCATGTTTAGACGGGAGGTGTGAATGGCGTAACAGGTGATGAACTCGATAACCCCGTGCGCACTACGGGACGGGGTACCTGGGCGTTACGTAATAGTGTGTATTTGGAAGTCGACAACTACAAATAAGTAATTAACGTGTAAGACGTACCCGGTAGGTAACTATTTAATATAAATTTCTCTGTTTTTAGCGTGTATTTGTATATAACAATATAACAATTCGTAAAAATATAGTATTTAATTGTGTATTACTAATTATTAATAACATGTTAATGAACCCCACCTTGGCATTGATGAAGCTTGTCAGTGCAAGAGTGCAAAAGGTTATGCCTCCGCCGATATCTACTATTCGCTGAAGACCAAGAGTGCAGACGAAAACAAAAAAAATAAATTGCATAGTAGCCTGTGATTGGAGAAATTATTATTAAAATACAGAAGATAAACTGAAAAGTTCAAGTATATTATCAGAGTTTTATTTATTTCTGATAAATTAATTTCTAAAAATTAACTAATATATTTTAATATAATATAGTATAAAACAGGTTATTCTTTAGAAACAAAGTTCAGATAAGTATTTTTTATAATATACTATAGTATAAAACAGGTTAATCTTTAGAAATAAAGTTTAGATAAGTTTTTGTTATTTTTATAAGTATGAATATATGAGAATACGTATACGTATTCACCAAGAAGATTATGTAATACATATGTATTTGGTTATTTATACACATTTGCTTACGATTAATGATGTACACATATAATATACTTTATCTATTTTATGGTAGAATGTTTATATATATATATATATATATATATATATATATATATATATATATATATAAATATATACATACATTATATATAATAAGAATTATATAATGTAGAGTTAAAATGTATAATATATGATATATATATAATATTTATTACATATATAGTATACTCTATAATATGTTATAGGGCATATATAAACTGTAATAATATATTAAATAACTCCAAGTAAAAAATATATGTAAATACTATAATATATATATATATATATATATATATATATATATATATACATAGGGATTACTCTATAGGGTGTAATCATGACATTATACTTAGTCCAGTTAGTACATGTGTACTGCAGTATTACTACTCTACTGTTTTAGTATATTTGCAAGTCTATCAGCAGGTAGTGAAAAATATTCTAATATACTCAATTTAATGTCTACCCTCAACCCAATGTCTACCCTTAACCCAATAGAGTTTTCGAATGGTGTACTTAGTACAGTGTATCCAGTACACTGAACTCTACTCACTGTGATTTTCTAATGTATACCATTCTTCGAGTAATTCATATTTTCGTTCGTTTTCATATAAATTATTTAATAATAATAACGATGATAGAACTAGTAAACATCCATTACAATCATAGATTTAGAATTTTATTATAATTATACAATAATCTTTTGTAATAATATAACTTAAAATTAAAAATACTATAATTCATATTATAATAATATTTTTAAATAATGGTTAATAATTAATACAATAATAAATCATATTATATATTTTATCGACGAGCAATGTGTGAAGTATAATCTCACCGGTTCTAGGCACAAACAGCATGGTGAATCTAATTGCGAGTATAGTATTGACAGGTGCACTGTTCACTATATTCTGAGTATGAAACTTAGGGGGTCAATATTTTAGAAAATTATTACATAATTAAAAAATAAAAACCAATTGAACATATAAGTGAGATAATAAATAAATGATATACGTTAAAATAGTATTGGTACTCACAAATAAAATAGCCATCGAAAAATAATAGTTTAGTTATTCACAAAGTAATACTAAGGCAAATATTAAATAAGCAAATATTAAATAAGCCTATGTAAAATATATATTTGTGTTTTGTGAGTTGCGGGATATTTGTGTTATGTGACGTATTACATATATAATGTAAATTGTAATATACACATAATAATAAATATTTATAAATTCCAATAAAGTGTAGTTGGATAATCCATGTTTGTAGTCAAAATAAAATGTATTCTATACTTGTATATATTTAAATAGTTGCTATTAATAAATTATTAATATAATTAACATATGTAAATCACAACATATTAATAATAAACAATAGATTATATAGAATACCACGTATTTCATACTATGTACTGGATACGTATAGTAAACCACCCGAGTATAAGCTATTTATAATGCTTATCCAACGGGTTATGGTTACATCCACTGTAATATAGTATATTAATCAGATGTGAATCCGTAAACAGAATGCTCACCCTCGCCCGTCTACTCCATCATATACTTCACACCAAAATAGTCAACATATGTTATTATTGATAGTTGTAAACTCTTTGTTCAATCTCAAAAGCTATTTGTTCTAAAAAATCTATAGGAATATATGTATTCCGTGTAGCGTTTATTTATCATTTCTATTTAACCCATATTCCTTCGTATACAATAACGGGATTATTGTATACAACTTATAAAAAGGTGATAGGCAGAAATATCGATTACTGAATTCACGTTGACCCAGAGTTACGCAGATTATTGGCTAGACGTCCAATGGGCGTCGCTCATCTCAATTATTCACTGATTGTAGATTATCGATCTAATACATAAGGGAGTTAATAGCGATGATAGACGCTGGTTTTTGTAAATCCGTTTTATTATTACGATTTAGTCAATTTTTGAATAAGTAAAATACTAAATTATACATACGTGTGTTCTTAAATTCTTTAAATTCAGTATAATATCATTTATTTACCAGTTATATACAGGTGGTATAGTGTCAGCTCTAGTTTAAACAAGGGAAACCATTGTTTTTAGAAATTTAGTTCTGAACAATAAATAAACTTAATTATACTACAATATTTATTAAATTATTATATGTTAAACTTCAAAATAAATTGTTATATATATTTATTATTTACAAAAAAAAGCCTCAATGAAGAATTCTTCTGTAGCATTATAATTTATATTATAGTTATTCTCGTATTAAATAATATTATTTATATCATTTTTATTAATTTGTTGAATTCTTTTAAAATATTTATAAAACAACACTTATAATTTCATTCTACAGGTCAATCAAACAATTTTATGAGTGAGTATGTGTGTTTTTATGTATTTTTATGTGTATGTATTTATGTGTGTGTACATTTATCTAGTTTATTTTAAAATATTATACATATATTATAATTAATGATATAACTTTCAAAACAAAATTACATATTGTATAATAATATATATGTCATGACCTTATGACATATACCGCATACAATTAATATAAATGATGAACTATACAGCGTGTATTGTATACCGTACATTAGAAACAAAAAGTATCATACTCATATTAATAAATCCCTCATAATTCACATTTATGTACCACTTAAACACCTTATATAACACTGTGGTTATGCCACTGTGGTTATACCTGGTGTGTTTAATGTATTGATATCATACTAATAGCCGACCTAGCTTTCTGCGATTATTTTTTACCTACCACTTACAGACTTACTGACTTACATACTTAATACTGACTCACTGACTTACTAACTGACTTACTCAAACACTCACTTACTCACTCACTAACCCATCACTAACTAACTCACTAAATACTCACTCACCAGCTCGCTCACTCACTCACTTACTATCTCACCATTAACTTTCCAACTCGGATAGCTATAGTTTTACTATACACTTTTATCTGCATTCACTCGCCATATCTACTGAAAATTCCATTACGACACGCCCCCACAACATCGTCAATAGAAATGCATCATCATATAATGAAATCTCTATAAATATATCTAATATATATATGCTCCCAAATCCATTAACCACGTCTACAATCCCTGCACTCAGATCCATAATTCCATTAATCATGCCAAACAATACATATACACAATAACCACGTAAGCGTATATCTATCGAACATAATACCAATGATCAACTAATGCACAACGTTTTAACAAATGATATTATTACACGGTTGCCAATGACAACAGATATTATTACTTAATTTAAACGGTATGTATGTATCTAATGGCTATGAATACATATTGATCAAATACGCACAACGCGTTATATAAGTCCGCGCAGTTTCTAAACTATACGTGCATAAGTGTGCTGGGAGCATACATATGAATATTAATAATGCAAGATTACAGACTATGCAGGGATTATTGAGGATTATATTAGCGCAAATAGAACCACTATTAGATCATCCGTTGTACACGAAAATGTACGATTTTGTTTATAAATATAAGTATCTATGGGTCAGATCCAAAGCAACTTGCCCATCTACTAACGTGTAATATAAACAGCATGCATACGGTATATATGCACACAATCCTTATCGCATATCAACTAGCTATGGTAAATCGAACACAAACTTACCAAACCATACAAATAGTATATATAGAAAATTATTAATACTATATTATTATTAACTAGTCTCAATACTAAACTATTATAGACATGTCTTAATACTACATTATTATAGACTATTATTAATACTACATTATTATAAACATATATTAATACTACATTATTATAGACATGTCTTAATACTACATTATTATATACAAATCTTAATACTACATTATTATAGACTATTATTAATACTTCATTATTATAGACATGTCTTAATACTACATTATTATAGACATGTCTTAATACTACATTATTATATACAAATCTTAATACTACATTATTATAGACTATTATTAATACTTCATTATTATAAACATGTCTTAATACTACATTATTATATACAAGTCTTAATACTACATTATTATAGACTATTATTAATACTACATTATCATAAACATGTATTAATACTACATTATTATAGATATGTCTTAATACTACATTATTATATACAAGTCTTAATACTACATTATTATAGACTATTATTAATACTACATTATTATAGACTAGTTTTAATACTACATTATTATAGATATGTCTTAATACTACATTATTATATACAAGTCTTAATACTACATTATTATAGACTAGTATTTATACTACATTATTATAGACTTGTTTTAATGTTAAATTTTCATAATCTAGTCTTAATACTATATTATTATAGACTACTCTTAATACTACATTATATTACTCTATTATCCTATTATTATCACATTATTATAGATTAGTTAGAAGTCTAACATGTAGGAGTACTAAAATAGTATATATATATATATATATATATATATATATATATATATATATATATATACCAGTCTATTAATTACACTATAAATATGTATATCTAAAATAATCACCCTTCAAATTTTGTGATATAATATCTTATAAAATACTTTCAAGTGTTATAAAAATAATAGGTTACTTAAATAGATTGTATTAAATGCAAAAATTTAAATTTCCTAGATTGTTTACCAGTAAATTTCAATATTATATACCCAGCAAACATAGTGATGTGATAGTTTTGTAAAATGTTTTGATGTGCTTACAAAAATAAAATAAATTATGAATAGACCTGGATAGTTTTCTGGTTATAATCTGTATCTATATAATCTTTAATTATTGAGTGTATAAACTAGGGCAATATAGGTATTAATTAATATGATATTAGGTATTATTAAATATGTTGACATATAATCTAGACTCAGAAATTGTAGTATTCAGAATTTAATTAACTTGTTAGTTATTGGCAGATTTAATAACATAAAACTATGATTTTTAAAACATGATTTACTTATATAAATAACTAGATTTATACCTAGATAACAAAATGTAATATATCATAAGGCATTTATAAACTGTATTTAAATAAATAATAATTATGTATATTCGTAACTTTACATGGTACAGTATAAAACGATATCACTAGCTATTGTCATAATGAATTTGGTAACTAATAAACAATTTGCGGTTTGTTAGCACTATAAAGAGCTATTGATTACGCAATCTGCACGACATTCAATGATATCACATGTGCGTATGAAATCTCAAACATACACACACACATTTGTGCAATTACACTCATGCACACAACATACAAACACACACACACACACACTTGCATATATATATATATATATATATATATATATTTATATATATATATATATATATATATTTATATATATATGTGTGTGTGCCAAGGAACACTCACATGTGCACATAGCTAGAAATAGAGAGATATTGATTTAATGCTGTGACAAGAATTGCTATCGTTTAAATTAATGTATTTCATGTGTATTTAGAATGAATATGCTTGTATGTTAATTTGTGTGTTGGAGTTATACACATTTCTAGATATTCATGTGTGTGTGTGTGTGTGTGTGTGTGTGTGTGTGTGTGTGTGTGTGTGTGTGTGTGTGTGTATGTATGTGTGTGTATGTGTGAGTGTGTGTGTGGGTGCGTGTAGTTTAGAAGAACTACGCAAGTAAATATGTGAAAATTCATTATTGTGATTAATTTATATATAAGATATATATCGTATATACTAGTACATCAATGCCGTATATCTTAAAAATGTATGCATACTATACAATATATAAATATATATATAAATAATATTTATTAAATATATATAAATATATATATATATATATAAATAATATTTATTAAATATATATAAATATATATATATATATATATATATAAATAAATATATATATATATTTATGAATATAGTTTAAATATATTGTATAAATGTATATTATACTTAATTCTTACGTTATGTTTATTATCAAAGTAAAGAACCTATTGCCAAGGAACTCTCATATAGTGTTATTTCGAGCGGATATTATAAAATGTTGGTATTCAATGAGCAGTGGTCAATCGAGGTATAGAGTTAAATAGCTAGGCCATAAATAATATATGTTTGAAACAGTGGGAACTGTTTATAAAGATTTATTAATATCCAATTACCCATTCAAGTATTTATATTCAACCCATCATCGAGCAATGCTCGACGAGCATATATTGAATAACGGATATTATCCGTTATTCAATGATTATCGTAACTCTATTGAATCAACATTGATAATAGTCTATTTGCCAGTCTTGATTTCACGAGTTAATATCAACCTAATGAAGTGCCTTCTGAGTTAAACAAGCAAACAATTCAATAACCTTAATGACAATCGAATTACCTAATTTGATCTATTATGATGTGGCTAGAAATATACATAATAGTTATATGAAATAATTATGTATGTTTGGAATAACCTTAAAGTTGTATAATTATATTTAAACAAATTAAATCCCAACTTAGATTACAAAGATGACTTTAGAATATGTATATTGTAATTATATATATATATATATATTATATTATATATATGAAAATATATGACATAATTTAAGAATTTATGAAGATGCGATAGTAATTAATTAGACACTAGATTATCGATTGATATTGTTATTGGCTTATATGTTCTCGTCGTACGACATAAGTGTGATTATATAACTGTGACTCATTCGATTAGTACACTATTATTTAAATACTGATAATGTAACTCATCTGGTAATATTTCATCCATTGCAGGCATATGTAGCATAACAGTAGCTAAACCGAAAACTAACGGATATAATGAAACATAAAGTCAGTTGGTCGTCGTTTTGAGGCAACAACGGATCCGACATACTGCGAGGATGAACACTAGTACCTAAGGAACCGCTTATACGGTATTTAATAAATAGTATTTATAGTTTGGCGCATATATACCCGGGCGTCGCGTGTGTTTGCGTGCGTCAGGCGCGCGAACGATCGACGAGGATCAGGGATCACTAGACTTTCATCTTCGTTGACAAGACGCCCGCAAAACTAGGCACGCCATCCACGCAACGTATTGTGAATATCCCGACGTGCCAAGCATATCGGATGCGCATTGCATATATGCATATATGCAACGCGCCGGAAATATACTTATAGTATACTTCCGGCGACTAATAAATATCTATACTTAATAAATATCTATACCATAATATAGTTTATGCAGTTTCGATATCCTTCACTGACCTAAATAACTTCTGAATATTAAAAAAATACTTGCTTTAACTAAGTAATCTTATATTGATAATACTAATATGTATCATTATATATATATTCCTAATGTGGATATAGTCCTATACTTAATCTATATAATTATATACTTTAGAATATATTCATTTGTTATTGTTATACTATTGGATTGTATATTATACAATGTATAATATAATCATTTCTAGGAGACGACTCTGCTATATATTGTTGTGTTATTTTACAGATCAGTATTTCAAATACACATACTATATGTAAAAAATAGTGGTTACTGCCTATAGACATAAACTTGTGCATTACACAATACTTATACATATTGACAATTACTACTAATTAATCATTCGGTCTATAATTATCATTTAATACTATATTTGATGAATTCATAATTAATATCTAAATTTTACTATCACCTATTATAAATATTCTTATTCTTTTATTATCAATATTTAACAAGTAATATTAATATTAATATATATATATATATATATATATATACTCATGTATATATATATACACATGAGTATTTATATCTTCCATTTATCGGATTACTTTTATTGTCAATGTTATAATTATTTTATAATATTTCATTTATCAATATATATTACATTATAATGCATCTACATTAATTTTCTAATCAAATATAAAATTTAATTTAACATTATAATGTATTTATTATATATATATAACCTATTATATATATATAATGATCAACAATTACAAGATGGAACCAGAATTTAGTAACTTTATTATTTTACATATATATATATATATAGATATACATTCGATCATTATTTTTAATATTACACCAACTACCATAAATGATGGCAATTTTTGTGTGTGTATATATATTCACAAAATATTATATAATTACACCATAGTTAAAAATCAATTATATTACTATATACTAAACTATACTAGATATAATATTATATTATATATCTTCTATAAACTATATCATATAATAAACAAAGCATATTATAATTTAATTAGTCTTATGTAATAATATATATATATATATAATAGTACAATATATTTAACAAAATTATTACTTGAACTCACAATTTACCTTTTAATTTAATTCATTATTTAAATTATTAATAGTTATTAATAATTATAAATAATTCCCAAAATTCATAAAAATGATTAGTGATTTTTTTTTCAATAATTTGACATAAAATATGGAATTATTTACATAAAGTAATAATAGTTAACTATGTAAAAGAAAATAATAATAATATTCATTATGCTAAGGCTATACATTGTATACAATATATGAAGGCGAATTAGTGTTTAAAATAAATAATCTATGATACTTTTGAAATAATTGTCAACTGTAAGGTATAACAAATATGACTCATATTTGATAAATGTTAAATTTAGTTAAATGTTCAATAAACTAATGAATAATCATCTTGATTTAACATTTATTAATTTATTATAATGATTAATTATTAATGGAAATCCAGGTACTTTTGGTCACAAAATATATCATTAATTAATATCTACAATAATATTCATTTGGTTATATAACCATATTGCTTCTTAAATAGTTATTATAACTTCATAGCAAAATTATAAAAATGCAAAATATGAATACTTATAATATAATCGGGTCGAAATTGCTGCTGATTATTTCGATTAATGAGATGCTTTTTGATGATTGAAGCAGGAATATATTTCTTAACAAACAGCGGGAACAATTGGAATGTCATCATCCATCTGATGCTCGAGACGTTCCTTTTGATGAGCTTCAACAGCCTTGATTTGACTTATATGTGGCACTGTCGGGGTTAAAAGGGACATCAATTAGGAAAAGCATTTAGATTTAGGGGTATTATCTCATACATTCATAGAGGTTGAGAGTATTAATCTTTAGATAACTGAAGTATGTTTTAAAAAATGCATGCGGTCATACAGAAAATCTGAATAAAAATCACTTTTATTGGTGATTGGTGATTTTCATTCAGCTTAGTAAATATAGTAAACAATTATCTATAAAGTAATTTTTTAAATATGACAAGCTTAAAATTAGAAAATAAGAACAAATTTCAATTTTAAAAATGTGTTTTAAGTTAGTACTCTTACAACATATATAATATATATAATATGATATAATATATATATATAATATGATTATAATATATAATCTAATAAACTTATATAAATCATGATTTAAATATTTATTTTTTCAATAATTTATGATTTAATTTTCAATTTTTAATCATTTATAAATTTCATTAACTAATGCATTGATAATGTAAACTAATGTAGTTTATTTGCAATTTACTCTATATCGATACTTATATAGTCATATTTCTTAAATTATTTAAAAAAATTATTATTTAAATAGTAAATTAATACATTTTGAATGTTTGTTTGATAAACCAAATAGGTAAAATATACATTATGTATAAATATATATATAGTCATAATATTGTTAGATTGATTGTTAAAGTATATATTACATATAATTATTAATTATATTAATTAATAATATATCAAATATAATTATTATATATATTGCAATTATATTTTAGTTAATTACTTAATTACTTAATGTATAATCTTTAAAAAATATATAAATACATACGAATGTGATATATATGTTAAAATATACTTGGAATTACTTATTAAATACATAACTATACAATTTCTTAAATGATATTCTATATAACATGATCACCATTCAAATAATTCATATCCATATATATATATATATATATATATATATATATATATATTTGTTTATTTATATTTTCTTATTGTGTTTAGGAGTTGCACTTAGATTACTACCTTATAGTAATACCGATTAGAGATTTAATTAATTTTCACTCTGGGGTCATTTTAATAATTGTCAATAAAAAGTTACTCAACCTATCCGGATGTTTTTTACTAATCTGAAAACACTCAGGACTCGGGCGCTATGGGAGAGACACAAATTCACATGAATTCTTCAAATGTGTATTATCATGTAAAGTTTAGTATTACTAGTGAGGATTTTAAGATAACTTTTAAGGAGTTTAGGGGGACTAGTGTAGCTATTAGAGTTACTAGTGAGTAATTTAGGTTTACTAGCGAGTACATTATTTTAACTAGTGTTTCGGGAATTTTTACTATCAATATAATTGCATTTTTATCCACAAATCAGTAAATTAGTTATTATTAGAATCAGTGCAAACTAACTGTATCCCATCCCTTGCAGGAATAATCTGAAACTTTCAGCCATTTTGTGAGGACATTCTTCCAATACCATGCCACCACAATCAAACTATATAAAGTAAGTAGTATATCTATATAAAAATTACTTTCTTAGAGATTAGATTGTTTTTATAATCATTATATTAAATGGGTAACATATATACTATTCTATATAATATTTAAAGATATTTTTAGAAATGACTGAAAATAAAACATAAATATGTATGATATGTAGAGTAAATAAATTGTAATAAGGTAAGATTAAATAGGGGTATTGTTTTCATAGAAACTGAAAAAGTAAGTTATAGATAGATACCTTGATCCATGTGGAATCGACGGGGTCTAGTCTTCCATTCATATTGACTGTGTCATCAAGGTGAGGTGAGTGGTCTCCACTGACCAAAAGAACTGGACATCTGGATATGGAGTAAATGAGGAGGGTAATATCTAATGTCCATTAAACTACACACCATCTATATTATCCATTACTTTTATCTTCAGAAATAGTACTCTCTATACCTCTTTTACTCTACTGCAGTACCTAAATAAATATAATAAATAACCGCTTTACTACCATATACTCTTTCTTATCTACCTAGAATACTAACTTTAGTGTTTTGGCCTCTTTCCTCTTATAGGGATCGAGTTCTCTAACAATATCAAGATCTGTGCGCCTGCAAGAAAAGAATTGTGAGGATTCGCTATTTAAATTAGATTTTACAATATGGCTAAATAAAGTACTGTTAAAATATAACCCTAAATAAAAAATAAATTTAAATCAGTCATTTCAATTTAAAATTTTAATTATTACTACTTTATTGTATACTGAATATAAATTTAAAGATAACCTTATATTATAGAAAATGTATAATAAATATTATTAATTCTATCTCAATAACCACATTGACAATGAAATCATATTAAAATAATTATGCAGTAAACAATCCAATAAACATTCGAGACATTAAATTTTATGGCATTATTCAATGTATCTAATATAATTATTGTATCGGTATATTTGCTGGTAACGGAGGTACAACTAACCTCACATAGCTATCAATGAAGCCTCCAAGGTTCTTTGCATTCAATAAAGACAAAGACTTGGAAAACATATTGACAAGGTCATGGTTAGATCCCATTGTCTTCTGCGGATGAACAGTGGGAGCCAGTGAGAAATTACAATAAAGGTATTCATAAACTTATTTTATATTAGATGGACAACCGATATACGAACCTATATACACTCTACTAACTAGCAGAATTCCAATTTTCAGACCTACCACAATCACTCAAACTACATTTTAAGCCTCCTAACTTGACTAAATACTATTATTTAAAATGCTCTTTAAACCCCACTCTACACTAACTTATACTCTATTCTACGCTAACCTGTCCAAACCAATGCCACAGTAGATACTCCTCAACTCCACTGGACAACTGACCACTCTTCAAATGCCAAATATTTACCTTGATGTGTGCAAGATAAGTTAATACGTATAAGTTAATCAAGATAATTTAATAAGTAATATAATATAGCAATATAATAATAAAGTATACAATAAATAATAAGTACAAATTAGATATTTGAAAAACAACATAACCATTGTTGTAATGTGAAAAGACAATTGTGGTTAATTACTAAATCATTTCAAAAGTGATTATTTTCATCAGTAGAAACCTTCTCATAAACCCATTCCATCCATCCGGATTGACTGGCCGAACAGTTTAGTAGGATCAAAGAGTCGGTCTTCTCGGGGTACATCAACTATAGGACAGTGGAGGTCTTAATACGATTAGTAAATGATGTACAGATGTTAAACACTATTATTAGGGGTATCAAAAGATGTGAAACTAACAGAAAATCGTGATAAAATGTTAGCTCCAGCACCTGATCCGAAACCAATCACCGACTTCAGGCTAAAGAAGTCATCATAATGTAAAGAGTAAGTTATAACTAGATAGGGTATGAATTATTGGTAGTTTAATAATAATTTAATTATGAGGATTAGGTTAGTAGATACAAGGAGGTAATTTTGAGGTTATTTTTTATTTTCAGAGTTAGTTAGAATGAAAATTACTGATTTGTCGGTAGCGAGAATGGAATAACTAACCTGTAGTATTGCAATACGGGTAAAAGCATTTCAGCGAGTTGATCCATTGTGGGATACACGTAACTGTGGATATAGGTAATGATTGGATCATTTATCTATGAGAATATGGAGAAAATACATAGTTGTATTTCTTTTTTAGTAATAGAAGAGTGTTGGAGGGTGTATGTGTAAAGATTGTGGTTGGATGTAGGATAACTGAAAACAATAACATATATAAGAGCACAGTCATAAAGATATATCATATAAATACCGAATATCAACAGAAATGTAATATTGATGCAAATTATGATCTAAGTAATTGAAAATTTAAGAAAAAAACATAGTAAACTCTGACAATGTATATTTGAATAGATTAGATTGAATAGAAGCCTAAATAAAGTAATAGTCGTTGACAAAAAATACAACAAAGACAACGATCCAAGGTGATGCATCTAACAACATTCACTAGTACCTCGTAGTATCGGCTGTTTGCTGGACAACGTTCCTGATTGAAGTGTCGATTAGATTGTAAGTTAATAAATATTATTATATTAGAGGATTCTATTAACAGAGACAGCGATTACGTGTCATTAATAATAGAAATAATGAAAACTCGGGTTATATAAATTATACAATATCACAATTAATAACAATTGGACAAACATGCATTAATATGTCAAATAATTCATAATAACATTAATTGAAATAATAATCAAGGTATAGATAATAGTTATATATTGAAATTATTGGCTAGTTATAATCTTGTTTCTAGTTCTATATGCATTAGAAATAAATAATGAGAACAATAAGTGTCCTCAAAAAGATCTATTTATATGATCTACACAATGAACTTCTCATTTATAAACATTTCATAAACAATTCATTGCATGTAATTCTATTATTAGTTGACACAAGATGAAATGTACTAAAAGCAAGCGTATATACGAATAGGGAGTTCTGGTACTCGTCACATGGTGACAACAATAATAAAATTACAAAAACAACAAAGTAAAAAAATTAAATAAACGGAAGTTGTACACTCTACTAGATTGAGTAAATTCAGAATGTTATACTCTAATGAAAAAATGAAGAAACTTACAGTATTCTTCATTGTATAAAATAGAAGCTAGGTAATTCATATATAAACAAACCTTGGAAGCGTGGGTCTATTTAGAGAAATAGGAATTAGATTTAAATCAAATATAAATAATCTGTTCACATCTTATAAGGACAACCTAGTGCAGAAATCTCTTATTAATAGCTATGTAGTTAGAGTTTTAAATGAAGACACAGAAAATATAATATAGTGTGAATAATGAATTAGTATATTAATATTATTTAATGAAACAATTGTTATTTCGACATGTAAAAATTGTATAATTCAATAATATATTTTCAATCAAATATTTAATATTAACTAGATTAAAAATATACTTATCGCAGTAATGAATATAGAATATAGCAAAGATGATATCATTGATATTCGTGAATTATTAGAACGCAAAAGGAGTGATTTTGAGAGTTCCGGAGACAATGGGTATTATTGTCATTTCACCAACTAGAAATGAGTATCACATCATCTAGTGACTCACACAGACAATACAATTTTTAGATAGGGTTTTATATATTTTGAGTAAGTATTAAATAACTAGCAATGAAAGATTAATTATTAATTAACCATATAAGGCCCAATCGACAAAAACGACACTACTACCAAAACCCAATCGATAAATTTGACAATAATTTTCATATACAGAAAAAGGGGAGAAAATCTCGGAAATATATATTATATGTTCAGTGTTTCTGTGATAAACTCGTTTGTTTATATAACAAAAGTGCCGCCACCCGAAAATGAAATCTATTAAATTACAAAAAATTACAAATACATGCAATGATGATAATTAAAAATAATCAGAAATCTATACCATCTACAACTGTTTTTCGAAATCATAAAATGATTACTGGAAACGTAGTCTGCATTAGCTGTAAATTTCTTAAAAGATAAAATGTATCAGGCCAGACTATACCAACAGTGTTCCCGTGTGATTTGTGTAAAATGTCACTTTGTAAATCTTGTTTATCACAAAATGTATAAAAAAATTGTTTATAAAACCCATCTATATAGAATATCTATATATATATATATAAATTATTATGGTAATATTGTATTATATAAATAATATATATTATTGTAATGTATTTAATTCAAAACAAAAAATATATAAGATTTTTATAAAAGTTAATATTTAATGGTAAAATATATTGATATTTAAAATTAAAAATAAATTTTTTAAATGTTGGACATTTAATCATCTCAATTTAAATACTCTCAGGCCTTATAGGGTCAACTAGTAAAGAAAGATTAAGAATTAAATAACTATTAATAAAGAGTAAGTATTAAGTAACTAAATGAAAGTGAAATTAATAAGTAACTTGCAATTAAAAAGAAAGTATTTAGTAATTAGATGTGAAAGAGTAATAGTAACTAGTAAATTGTTAGTAACTATTAAGGAAGAGTAAATATTAATAAATTAGTAATGAAAGAGCTATTAATATATCATGAGATTGAAATAATGTACTGTGTCATTTATCATGTACTGTATCATTTACCATCCTAAAGAGGCAAAGCTAAAGCATAATATACCAATAGAATGTACAAAAAATAATTATTTGAATAAAAGTGAGTATTCAGCACTATGATATCAAAGAGGAAGGAGTTGTAATAAGATTTTACATAGTGATAGAATAAGTATCAGAGATAATAAGTAGTACTAACGTATCGGCGAGAGAAGGTGCACCTTCTTGTTGTCCAGGTGCCGACACGTGGCAAACACAGAAATGATGTAACAGTGGTTGCATAACTTCATGATTGAAGAAACCATCAAAACATGTCGAACCTTTTACATAACAGACAAATTAATTAAGTTAGATTAAGAAGAATTTAGAAATACAACCAATAAAATATATAAAAAGGAATTCAATCTATATTGCGTCATAAAAATATATCTATTATGTGTAACTCATATAAAAATGAGTGGTTTATAAAAACATGCTTTTTTATTACATCTATGTATTATATGTATTAACTAAAAAAAAGCCTGCATTTTTAAACACCTACTACGAATATTCAATATCTACATTCATTATTTATTATGAAGAAAATATTATTTTAATAATTTAAATAACAACATTTTTATTCAGATTATATATATATATAATTCTATAATATACTATTCTATGGTATAACTATTACTATTACTATAATATACTATTCTATAATATTCTATAATATGTGAACATATGTTCATTTTAATCAAAAGATAATATATTCTGGATGTAAATCTCGAGCTCAATTAGTTTACGGTACACTCACTAGTCATTCCAATATCGTGGTAAGTCAAGATGCACGGCTTCTTGCGATCACCCTGCATTGAGGCATGTATTGGGCCGAGAGCAGTCTCAATCTCATTATCCTGAGATGAAAGAGATGTATGTGATTGTGTGATTAAAAAATAATAGAATCTTTTATACTATTAGTACTAAGAAAGAAAAATACTTTATCTAATTAGTAGAAAGAAGGGGAAGCTATCTTATTTTCTGAAATATGTGTTTCTATCAGAACCTTTTATCATTATTAGATTGATAAAGTGACAATGATACCTCTTGTTATTGTAAATACATATCAAAATACCACTAATTTATATCAAGAATATGAACATGAATATTCCTATTACGTATATGGATATATACACTTTATTATATCAAGCAGACACAAATATCTCTTATATTATAAATAAAGATATAGAATGAATCCGATGTCTACCAATAGTAAAAACACAGGAAAATATGTTATTTCCTTTACAAAAATGCATTCTATGAGTGAACATCACCAACATAAAGGATTCAAATAGAGAATGTATCATTATGTTTATTTTATTTTATTACTATGTAATGCAAGTAAATGACATTAAAACTGTAAAGGATATAGTCGCATGTATTAATACCTCAAATCCCGGCATATTTGTGCGAATATCTCTGCCCAACAGTCGTGGCATGTCTCCATTCATGTTAGATTTGCTATCCAGAGCTATTGTAGTTGGTCGGTAAATTGCCATGCTAGTGTAATAAGGATTGGTTCAAGAGATATATAAAATGTCACTATTGATTATATGTTTTTATATATTAAATGAGAATAATAAATAAATAGAATAATTAATTAAATTATTGCAAGTTATGCGTCAAACAATTATTTTAACTGTATATTACACTATATGATTACTCAATTAATGATTTTGAATAATTAAGATAGTTTAATATATATTAACATATAAATTTGTATTATCATTCGATTTGTTTACAACGTTTCTATATCATATAAATCATTGTATATACATTATATATATTGCATATATACATTGTATTATAAAAATATGTGATTTAATATAAAAAAATACAACATTACGTATATTGATACAGATATATATATATATATATATATATATAATATTCATATGATTTCCTTATATCTGGCCATTAAAATTTGAAAAATAAAGATATTATAACCAAGCTATATTTTTAATTATTATATTTTTATAATTTTATATATTATTTCAATGTATATATATCATAATTTATACATCAGATTTACTAAATCATTTAATTGATTTATGTAATACTAAAATAACATATTTGATAAATAAAATAGGATATATATAGAGTTGGAGAAATTAAATCAAATACAAATATAATGTTATACTATATTGTAGTAAAATTAACCTCAACTTTTAGATTATATGCGTAGATACTTATAAATAACGTAGAATATGAAGGATAAGCTAATATATAAGTTTAACCTTTAAACTTTTCACAATTTTTTTAAGTTAAAGGTAAATTAATATAACTAATATTTTTGCTATTAATATTTATTTAATATTATATTATATATATTTTTTTCAATTAGTTATATACTTTTAGTAAACTACATAAAATAATTTATTTATTAAATTACTTGTCTATTCTTGATTTATCTCTAATGTCAACATTTTCAACCTTTCAAAATTTAAATATATTTCAAAATAAAATAATATATAAATATGACATCATTAGCATTATGTTCATTTGCAAAAAATGTTAATATTATATTTAGAGTAATATATATATATAGATATTAGATTTATTATTTTTATAAAAGTGATAATTATTTAGAAAATCGTGTATTTTTGTATTCATTATCGTTCATTGACGATTAAATCAAATAAGGATAATGAATCATTACATTATAATACTTTATATTATTATTTATTAATTGTATAATTAATATCAGACAAGGGTTCTCTTTAAAACAAAAGTATCGTTATCGTCATTCTCGAGGAAATGTCGTATAGAAAGGCCATCGGTTATGCCCCCAAAACAAAGTCCAACACCATTACAAAACTCTGTTTGTACACATTATTTAGATTATTATTAATAATATACTCATTAATGCTATATTTAATTTTATTACAACATAATAATAACTTATAAATCATTTATTCATTAATACCAATTAAAACTTTTCATATTTAAAATATAAATATATATTAGTATAATATATATTAAACAATTCTATTTATTACTTATAATTATATATGCAACATGGACTATAGATTTATATTATATTTACATAAAATTTATACTTTATGATCATAATTATTAACAATATTTTATTGTCAATACTAAATATATGTAATTGTTTCATGTTGAGCATTCAATAGTGAGTAGGGCCTTAAGGAATGCACGCATTTTATTGGATGAGAGTCTTTTAACATACGCGCATAAAGATATAAATACACATATATCACACATTTCAGCATGTTTCAGTGGGTGCACATGATAAATATACCCTCACACACCCTAAACAAATAACGCATCACTACTACTATCGAATGGCATTTGATTAATATCACCAAATTACACAATATATACAACCACCTTTCTATCAGATCTCTTTAATTAAATTAATCCTATTGATAATTTAATGTCATACATTATCTTATATTATATGTTGATATTTACCATACTCTGGATTCTATAATACTTATTATATTTCCCCGTAAGTTCACAAAGTTTCTTCCTCCTAAACATCTTCTTTATTTTCACTGTATCCCCAATCTCCAGAACGTCTTCCTCACTAGCATTTGACTTTGCATCTCTCTTATATCTCATAACACACACACTCTTATTAATTTCTATTATGTTTCCTTCATCATTATCCAGTTGTAATCGTTGCCTTCAGTTATGCTTTCCTGCTTTCCATCTACTATAGCCATCTATATGCTTCTCGCATAAACATTAAATTGAATATCCTGAATATCCTGTTAGAACAAGTGTCATTAATAAAACTTTTCCGGAAATGATATAATAATATAAACAATGAATTTAAATCACAATGTACTTCTCAAATGTAGAATATAATCTTATATGTAAAACATTATAATGATTTATAATCTATGTAGTGCATTATTATAATATTTATTTTTTATTTAAGAGATATTGGATCAGTTATTTGATATTATATTATATTTATTATATATAAAGTATCTATCACATTCATTCAATAAAAAACTATATCATTTATTACTTCTTGTTTAGTGAAATAGAAATCATTTATTTACATTTTAAAATAAAAAATTACCCATAATGCACTTAGTTATCTTTGCTAATCTTATAGTATTATATTTTCACATTAATGACTCATTTTTATTTAGTTTATCAAGTATGATTTTTTATCTCATTATATAATTATATGCATCCCTTAGTATAAGATGTAATCAATACTACCAATTGAATAACCTCATTTTGTATTCATAATATATTCTATAAACGTATCAGATTTTTTATAATACAATATCGACGATGCCTAATTACGTAAGAATGTTATCTTAGCGTGAAATCAATTGCACACTATAGCCGAAAAGACGCTAGAAAAAGCTCTTTGTGACGTACATTTGCTTATAGTATATATTAGTATTCTAGAATTCAATCATTTTTTTAACTGACAAATATATTATTCACTAGTAAATGATATTAAATTGATTTCTTTGGTAAATATTCTGTATTTACATATTGATAATAAATGTAAAATATGTTATTGACGACAATATTCCATTTCAAACCGGTCGTATTCATTATTTCTCGTAGCCCGTCTCATGGAAGGGATTAATTGTGGCTATCGGCATCGGAGCTGCGGGTTACGGGGGAATGATGTACTTGAAACAAGAGAAAGAACTCAGTAAGTTTAGATTTAGTCTACTGTCTTTGATTTTGAAACACAGCATTTAATGTTATTTTCAATTGTAATTAATGATTTTTTTGATTTGAGTGATTATTGAATAAATGAAAATAATTTAAGTTATGTTTAATAAATCCAAGTCAATTATTATATTAATAATAATTATTAAATTAATTAAATCTGTAAAAAAATCACTTCATAAAAAAGTGTTTATTTATATGAAATATTATTAATCATTCCATAATTGTGTGTACAGAAATGGAAAAGGAACGTACAAAGACTCTGGGTAAAGCATCCATCGGAGGTCCTTGGACCCTCGTTGACCATGATGGCGTTACTAGATCAGACACCCATTATAGAGGTGAATCAATAGTTAATGTATAAAATACATATCTCCTAGTAATAATTTCACATAAAACAAAATCACTGGCATGTTTTTTGGGTACCTGGATATATAAATTAATAAGAAAAAATATAAATCCATACCTTATTTGGATAATTTATGAAATGGTTATTATTTACCAAATTTTATAAATCATTCATTTATATTAATAATTTTTATTTTAGATAGTTAATTATTAATATATGTTAACTATTTACCATTTCTGTTCATTTCTCTGGTACATGTATATAATCCACTCTATATTTACTGTTTATTATAAGTATCCAATTATTAACCGTATTTGATTACATGTAATCATAACCTTGACCACTCTTAGGTAAATGGCTCTTCTTATACTTTGGTTTTGTACATTGTCCAGATATCTGCCCCGATGAACTCGAGAAAATCGTTGAGATTGTCGACAAGATAGGTTGTCAATTCCGGGAGCTTTATTGCAAATTACAATAGTCGATTACGCAAATATATGTAAATATATGCAAATATATGCCATTAAATCATTTTGTCCTCGACAAAAAGCGTTATTTTAGTATACGATGTGTGCACAATTACTATTAACAGTTGCAGTAGTTCGCGTACGATCTGATATAACTCTGTAATGCCTGCTAGCTTTTTATAAGATCTACGTGGCCACGGGCACGGTCCACGATTTACTCTCCGACGTAAATATGCCCTTACAACCCATTTGCGTTGTTCGACAGACGAGAATTCACAGCTACCCAACTTGGTTCCGATGTTTATCAGCGTCGACCCCTACAGAGACGACGTTCAAGCCGTCAAAGAATACATCGGAGGTCTGTAGCTATTATTCTTTCTCGATTGTTCCCAAACTGCTTTTGGACCGTTACCTATCTATTTATATAATTACCTTTATCCGTACTTATAAACAATAGGGAATCACCTTTTATAATATATTAATGATTTCCAATCTTCAGTTATTTATGGTATCTCTATTAGATTATCTCATGCAATAATGCTTGAGACACTTTTCTAAAGTAAGATTGGCCAATTATTAAATAAATAAATATATATAATAATATAAAGTTTGCTTTATATTTCATAATATAGAGAGTTATTTAAAATATTATTCGGTATATTATTTAGAAGAATATTTAGAGGGTAATTTAGAATATATAACATATAGGTTATTTTTATTTAAAAGATTAAAAATATGCCAATTTTAATAAAATAACAATATTAAATCTATGATTGTAGAATTCTCACCAAAGATGATAGGCCTAACAGGATCGGAGGAACAGGTCAGAGTTGCCGCTAAAGCATATCGCGTATATTTTGCAAACGGACCAAAAGATGACGATGAAGATTATATTGTAAGTTTTATTAAAGCAATTTATTCAATAATTTATATAATAAAAATGAATACAAATTTCATTTAAATTTAATGTTCATGGTTTATTTTAAAAACTAAATTTTGTTTTCATTATTTTATACCAATATTCTATTCTCTATTCTATCCTTACATTGTGTATAATATTATTTAAATTCAAATAATAAACCCACTCTACATCAAATTCTATTCTATCCCCATTGCACTTATAACTCCCTTCTTACCCCACCTCCCTTCTAACTCCCAGTATAACCCCACCTCCCTTTTAACTCCCAGTATAACCCCACAACCCTTCTGACTCCCATTATAACCCCACTATCCTTCTAACTTCCATTATAACCCCACTGCCCTTCTAACTGCCATTCTAACTCCCATTATAACCCCACTGCCCTTCTAACTGCCATTCTAACTCCCATTATAACCCCACTCCCCTTCTAACTCCCAGTATAACCCCACCTCCCTTCTAACTCCCAGTATAACCCCACAACCTTTCTGACTCCCATTATAACCCCACTCCCCTCTAACTCCCAGTATAACCCCACCTCCCTTCTAACTCCCAGTATAACCCCACAACCTTTCTGACTCCCATTATAACCCCACTCCCTTCTAACTCCCATTATAACCCCACTACCCTTCTAACTCCCATTATAACCCCACTACCCTTCTAATTCCCTTACTAACCCTACTGCCCTTCTAATTCCCTTACTAACCCTACTGCCCTTCTAATTCTCTTACTAACCCCACTACCTTTCTAACTCCCTTACTAACCCTACTGCCCTTCTAATTCCCTTACTAACCCTACTGCCCTTCTAATTCTCTTACTAACCATACTGCCCTTCTAATTCCCTTACTAACCCCACTGCCCTTCTAATTCCCTTACTAACCCCACTGCCCTTCTAACTCCCATTATAACCCCACTAACCTTCTAATTCCCTTACTAACCCCACTAACCTTCTAAATCCCTTACTAACCCCACTACCCTTCTAATTCCCTTACAAACCCTACTGCCCTTCTAATTCCCTTACTAACCCCACTGCCCTTCTAATTCCCTTACTAACCCCACTGCCCTTCTAACTCCCATTATAACCCCACTAACCTTCTAATTCCCTTACTAACCCCACTGCCCTTCTAATTCCCTTACTAACCCCACTGCCCTTCTAACTCCCATTATAACCCCACTAACCTTCTAATTCCCTTACTAACCCCACTACCCTTCTAACTCCCTTACTAACCCCACTAACCTTCTAACTCCCATTACTAACCCCACTCCCATAGGTTGATCATAGTGTAGTAGCTTACCTCGTGAACCCAGAAGGAGACTTCATCGACTATTACGCCCAGAACCGCACCGTGGACGAATGTTACGCCTCCGTTAGCGCTCACATGCTGAAACACCGCGTGAAACCCACGTAGCCCCCACTACCGGGACCACTCTAACCACGCCCACTCTATAGATCAATTACTTGTATCCACAACTCTATAGGTAATCGCCTAGCTCTCTAATTCACCTCATCTTCCTCCAACACACATCCAGTATCCAATAACTAATGTAAATTCACTCTATATATATATATATATAAATATGCATATATATTAACAATGTTTATCAATATATATTATCTTCGCCATTGTTTTCAATATTTATTATGCAATATGCGTTTACATGAAAATTAAATTGGTAACTTTTATTCTAGAATAAAAAAATATATTGTCTATATTTTATAATTTCATAAAAAGTTAGCAGATATCATTCAATCTTCTCTTTTTTCATTATTAATATCATTATCTTTTATATCATCCATCCACGGACTTAATAATCTGCGCAGGGTGGAAGTAGAACCAACCCTCTTTTCCCACTTTCTCTTCCTTTCTACACCCTCAATCTCCCCACATAATCACGCTGAACCGAACCTAGATATAGTACCTCCTCTCCATCCTCCTCTACCGCCTCTACGTGAGATACCCCCGCTATCTGTCCATCATTACAACCCAGGACTCGTGTCACATGACCCTCGTCGTTCACTCCCAATACCATACCATATTTTTTAGACGGTTTAGATCTCTTTAAAGGAAGCTGTAATATGGATAGAATGTCAATTTAAATAGAGTCAAATATTTCTATATTCTATTCACTTTATTGTTTATTAATTATAATTATAATGGTATTATGATAGTTGTAATAATAATGATAAAAATATAATGTTATTTTATGTGATTATTCAATTATATAATATATTATGATTATTATGAATATAATATTGTTATTATGATTTAATGATAATAATAATGATGATAATATATTAATATCTTATATAATAAGATGACTAATCAAATAAAATACTTAATAGTATAATTATTTAGAACAAACCATTTTCCACATCTTAATGAAGGTAAAAATGAATTTTCTTATTTTGGGGTACATTGATAATTTCTCGATATATGAAGCGAGATCGCCTTGCTTCCGAATAGCTGTTAGAGCTATCCAGTATTCCCCTGGTATCTGACTACGTGGTGAGATTACAGGGTACTAGGTTATAGTTCCGTAATTATTGGTATATAAATGACCATTCAATCACTTTAGCAATAAATTCAAATTACTATATTTTATATGAAGAATAGGACAGCGGAACAGGTTAGGGGTAACACTATTTCATCGCAGGGAGGGTAAGGGTTTAAACGCATGTCAATAACAATAACAATAACAATAAGATATTAGATAACCTCCTTCTTATATTGTCGATGTAACCGGGGAGACCGTCAAGAAATATTTCGGTTTCGCCTTTTCGCTGACCCGAAATATAACATCTGTTAATAGATGGTAATTGTTATAGGTAAATAACTGGTCTGTTATTTTAATTAGTATATTAATATATAATTAGGCAAGTAAAATGCTCTCACTGATAAACTGGTTTTACTAATAAGAATAATGAATAATTCCACATGTTATTCTAATCTTACATTTGTCGAGTATTGTCAACAATGCTTAACTTTAATAGTTTGTGGGGTATTGTCATGGGCTAGGTTATCTTACCAATGGTTTGAACTTTAACCTTGATATCCTGGCGGCTACAGTTTCCCCTACGAGTACAGAATCTCCTTCCCAGTGAGTCACCAGTCCGTTTCCGTTAATCAGTGAATTGCAGACGGTGGTCAAGCGGCCAGTGGTCATTTCATACTCGAATACACTAGAAGGAGTTGATAGGTGGAATTATTGATATAATAGACATTTAGTGTCATTGTTGAGTGAAGTGCTATCACACTAGTGTTCAAATGGTGGGGTCATTGAGGTTATTGTTTCAAGATGCATTGTTATTTATTGTATAGAGGTAGTGAATTAATATATTAATGATTATTATATAAAACGTCGATTTTAGTAGTCAACAGGATTGGTTTTAAGAATTAGGGGTAGTTTATTACAGGTGTAGTGTGATTAGTGTTTCAGGTATAATGATGTTAGTCTCGCAGGTGTAATGCGGTGATGGGCATAAGGGAACTGCTATTTGGAATATAGTGTGTGAACGTTAATAATGACATTAATCGTGTTTATGTTAGTAGAGTGGGGTTCCGATCGATCGTATGAAATTGAAGTATCCCTAACCTGATATTCTAGACAGTAGGAGGGAAGCTAACTAACCGGGAAGTTCCATCGATATCCCAGACCATGTTTGCATACTGCCTGACATTCCATTTCGAAGACGATTCGGTGACAAAAATTCTACCAGAATTAATGTTATACTCTGAAAATCACCAGAATTATTAAATACTGCATGGGAGTCTTAGTGAAATATATTGTAAATAATGGCAGTATTCGTAATACCTTACGTGATACATTATTTCATAACACTAACTTTCGATAATATTCGTGTCCCCGGTGACGAAATCTGGCACTACAGTAATATCGTTCCAAAACATACACTTTTTTCCGTCTATGGGTTTGTGTCCATCCCACAGGAGAGTTTGTTCACCTAGGAATAGAAAGGTCAAAGGTCACTCCTAGTCGTTGTAACAACTGATAGCATGCATCTACAATGTTAAATAATATGTAATTTATGATTATTATAGTAGATATATTAGATTGTTATACAGTTGTGTTAGATCGTGGATTACTGGAGAGAGCATTTGACGTTTCGGATTGGAAGGAAATTTAGTATAGGCACCTCGATGTAGATTCAACAAATATAAAAAAGACGGTAGAGCTGAGAAAGGTGCATGGTAATATAAACGTATTCATATTATCGTAATAAGGTGGACAGTATGTTTGTACTTTTACATAGCATGGATAGTTTTAAATGGACAATGTTCACGTCTTTTAGTTTGTAATAGTTTTGGTGATTAGAACACGAAAAAAGAATAATCGTAGTTAAAATACCGAGGCTATGTTAGGAGAACCGCTGTATACAATGTAGATCAAGACCATAATACTGACCGGATGTGACATTCACTGCGTACAATCCTAGATAGGCATCTGAAAGTAGCAGTCCATATCTATAGTCGTAGAACACGCCTAGGATTCGACCGCAGTCTTTGCTCAATGGTCCCATGTGACCTAAGAGTATTTATGATATAAATATTCAAATATATACGAAAAGAACCCTATCCATAATACTATTATTATAATATAGTATATTACGTTATGTGTTAAATATAATATTCCAAAGTGTTTATATAAATTTAATTCTAATTCATAAGCATAGGAAATATTTGTTAAAATATTATTCTAAAATTAATTTAGTGTTGATTATGTAAATCAAAACTAGAAATTAGAAATTTCCGAGATATATCTAAACTAAAGACATAGTAAAACCGCCACAATAACCGCATTGTTTTTTCCCTATTGTAGTAATTGTTCTGAACATAGAAGGATTACTTGTGTTGATTTCGATTAACCTTCCATCGTCTATACCAGTATAAAGCTTGCCTGGAATAGTTGTATTATTAACCTATGTCGTTAAATATAATTCAGTAATATTTACTACTAAAATAATAGTTTATTATATTATTAGGATTACTATAATTATAACTACACTAGCTTTAAATTAAGCTAATGAAGAATTTAATATAACATAATAATTTATATCTAGAAAACTTTCGAATAATTTATTAGCAGTAAAAGTCTAATTATTATAAAAATTAAACCATATAACATTTTTGACAAAATAAATGATATATTAAATACAATTTATATAAATAATACATCGAATAAGACTAAATTTAAAACACTCTTATAGTCTTCTTTAATATATCAGAATATGTATCTTATATATTTAATTACGAATATTGGCAATTATTAAAATCTGATACAACTACGATTAACTTATTTTATATAAATTCTAAAAACACTCTTTTACCTAACAATTGGCACGCATTATCAGTGATATCCAAGATTATACTGATCTGGGGTTATGACCTGCATATCCTAAACATGGCAGGAATACGGCAATGCCAACATTTATCCCTACACAGTAATTACTCACAACACAAACCCACGCACCTGCACACAACTACTTCCATTCCTATAGACTAATGACGATATCAATACTTAAACAAAACCTAGCATCACGCCTACACTAACTCTTGTTTCCTATCACGACCCATACCGATATACACCTACACAACACCCCCATATCATTTAAATCTATTAACACATCGCCTACAATCGTACCTTTGTGGTGGGCTAGTGATTCTGGGCCTCTGATTTTTCCTTCCAGAAGTTTCGTAGCTTCTGCTAAATCATTATTATCATCTACCTTCATCGCAGGCGCATATCTAGAGACGGAGCATGGTGGGGTCATGTAGCATATGAATAATTTGTTATATATATAATAAATATTAAATATGTATGTATATATGCTATTCTATAAATTGGTGTTATAAAATATTATATTACATATGAAAAAGTTTACACTGATTCAGTTACAACTACAAAATCTACTACAACATTTGAATGCTATTGTAGAATAAATATATAATTTTATAGCGAGATCATTTAAAATATAGTTATTTAATGATGCAGTGGTTAAGATATAAACTTACGAACTGTAATGTTTAATGTACTGGTGTTATGAAGTATTTAGTGTAATGGCAAATATACAGGCTTGCAAGTAGCAGCTAATGTATTGGTTGTAAATTGACATCTGTTAGCAGTTAGCACTGGTCAAGGTATAGTAAGAAAGTCAGCTGCGGTTAAGATATATATATACAATATATTGACAGCTGGTATTATATACATAATTTACACTACAGCTTCACAGTAAACACATGTAAACATAACGCATGCACAGATAAACACATATACAACGTATATTATACTTCCATATATAATAATCGATTTTCGAATTTCAAATATAAATCTATTATAGCTAGTACTTAGTATTTAAATATACTATCTATTAGATAGTTTAAATTGTTATTATCCAGTTAATAGTATTTAATAACTAGCATCTATAAGATATTATCTAGTTGCAAGTAATTACTAGCTAGAATTCATTATATATCGTCCAGTTACTTGTATCGCATTGTTAGAAATGGTTACAACTCCGGGCATAAGAATTATAAATACTAACTGGAAGTAAAAGTCACCGACGTCCGTGTAACGGAAGATGTAGGTCACGAATAGTGAACATAATACAATAGGAAACCAATACGATAACATATTGTAGGGATAAATAGATTATCCTCTACTCCGTTTTTTCTTGATAGGTAATATGAATTATACGTTTATTTTTTCAGAATGTAACCGTTTTATAAATTCTATTCGAATTAAATAATATTTTGAATACTGGAAAAATAAATCTATATTCAATATATTAGATAAGGACACCTGTGAAATGGTCAAGCTAAACGTAGCGCAATAATTTAATTAATATACAATTGAAATGAAACTATATTAAATGCAGTATATCCGTTATCCGGTATAAAAATGACCAGTCCTAAATATATAATAAACCACACCCATATAGTTAATCCTAGTAGTTCTGAATAGACCTTAAGCCATGAGCCATCTATGCAGGTATGGCGGTAGTGTCATCTACATATCATAATGCACAATGCACACTGTATAGATATGAACACAATGGAATATAAACGGAATCCTATTAGGACGAAATTTCATATTTATTGTAGAAAAATAACTACACGGCATGGAAAATAAAAAACACACAAATCAATACAAATCAATACAAATGTTTAGGACAGTAAATACAATGTATTGCATTATTTATGTTGATGATATATCGGTACATATATAAAACATATTTATATACAGCCGGACAATAGAGATCTATATTATAATAGAATGACTAATACATAAAATACCCTATATTATAGTTTATATTTAGTTTAATAGAAAGTGATCATATGGGGTAGATCATATCGGGTAGAGGCACTGGTCAGTAAGGCATCTGACCAGCCAATCCAACGAGGTTTCATCGCTTGTCTTATTCTATATATAGAGATAGAGGTAGTTAGTGTAAATCATCAATATAGATTAAAGAAGATGCAAAATAAATATAATTTCTTGACAACAGAAAATATTATATTCGAATATAATTATTTCAAATTAAATACAATGCCTTTAATTTTCACAATATAAAAATAATAATATATTCCTATAAATAAACTTTATATCCCCTCGGCAATCTGATATATATTATGTATTCCCTCATTCAATATATAGAAAGCGAGTTGGCTTACTATTGAGTACATTCATACATTCATACACTGATTATTACTAGAATTGTATTTCTGATACTAGACATTTAATTTACATCTAGACATCGGGTTTATAGTGTATTTATTCGGTAGTCAAATTCAGAACAATTTAAGTTCATTCTATATATTTCGTAGTGAATTAGTTATAATAATAATTCATTAAATGCACTACATCAAATTTTTTAAAAATTACAATGTAAATAATGATTAAATTAGAACAAACCATTTTATAATTTGATTTGATTACAAATTCTGCTTCTTGTATTTCGTATTTATTTACAATTTTTCCTTCGTAACTTCATTTTATTAAGAATTCAAAATCATAATAATGCAAGGCCTAGAGTTTGCGTAGTTTATCTAGAGATTTAAAATTAGGTTAATCTAATAATGATAACTTTCGCTTTCATTAACTTCAAGTAACAATGAAGTCAATTAAGCGAATAGACATTTTGAAAGGATACGCAATTATATAACGATATAAAATATCGTAGGATTTGATTTTTTCTTCCAGATAAAAAGTAATTCCCTTGAAAACATTTGGTAATATTTCCTTCGTATTGTTCGGCCGTTTTCTATAAAGAAAATATCAACAATTACAAAATATTCGAGTGAAAATTTTTAAAATGACTTACGATCGACTTATGTCATCATTTTCTGAACTTCTTTTTTTTGGAGATGTCTTCATAAAATCTGAAATTGATTTATTTCCAGATGAGTTCGTAGAAGAAGGAGACAACCTCTTTTTAGGAGGTGTCTTCGTAGGTATTGTATTGTTCTTTTTAGGAGAGATTAAATCAATATTTGCAGATTGCACGATGTCGGATTTTTCTTTCGATAGATCATATAAAACCTGAAAATAGGCTGTTTGTAAATAACCAAAATATAATATACAGGTTATATTATTAATCATTAAAAATAGATTAGATGTAGAAAATTCTGAATACATAATAGGAAAATTGGCAATTCAATTAGATCATGTGCTAACCTTTAGTCTAGGTAAATCCGTAGCTTCCTTCCACGTCTTGTCATCTCTTACCTTCGTACACCGTGGAAATCGTATAGAGATTCCTGGCGAGGAAAAGAAATTGCAATTAGTTTATGATTAAAATAAAAGACGAAAAATTAAAATCAATGAGAAATTGCAAGTATTTGTTTTTAAGAAATTAAGTAATCGTAAATTTGTTTAACTTCACAAGTTTAAGTTTTAATCAGCTTCGTAAATAGTATTAAAATTGTTTCTCGGTATATTGAATTGATAAACAACTATATGATATACACCTTTAGTAAGTAATAGTAATTTTAATAATTTATTAATAGATAGTAGTAAATAGTTGAAATAAATTAACGCCTAGCTATAATTTTACAGTGACCAGCAATAATGATATTAATTAATATATTAACATCGAAAAGAGGGTTTCGCAAATCTAACCATTTGCGGAATGTCCTTCGGATTTACTGAACTCGGCTCCAGTTATTTCCCATACAGGTGAACTCTGAAAACAATGTAATTATATTTTACATTTATAATTTCTTACGGGTGAAAAGAAGCTACCCTGAACTATTGAGAACTAGATGAGAATTTCTTGTAATTATCTCAAAAAATAAAAATACATTTATTAGACGATATATAGTATAAGCTATATTTGTTAGCAGGTGTTACTCGTGTTTTTGCAGGTAATATTGCCTTACCTTAGGGTCCTTTACGATTAGGTCCGGCACTAGTGATCTACTGACATCTAGCCAAGTCGGTACCCTATTGAAATCCTATGCAAAGGTGCAATTTCCGTTAAAACCACTACTTTTATAATTTATACTTTTAAATTTTATATAATGGTTAATAAAAACATTTAAAAAAAAACAAAATTATAACTGTGTTATTTATTAAAGCATCATTATGACAATTTTTAGAAATATATAATTAAATTAAAATTTAATATATATTTATATATTATATATGTGAATCGTACATACACGATTTTATATTGAAAAGTATTTATTGAACATAGCCAAGATTTCGTTCAGGTTATTTTAGTTTTTTGTGTTATATAATAAAAGTGAAAATATATTTTATTTGCCTTAAAAATTTATTATGATTGTCTTTGATTTAGAATATTTATATAGACCATGTAATAGTATAGGGTCTGATTTCTTGACTAAGTCCAATTATGCTTTAATTTACACAACTAATTATAACTGTAATGAATTCGCCAACATAAATAAGCATACTAGATGTAGTATAGATATACAATCTAGGGATGAATGACATGCTAATGTGAAGTGATAGTATCTATTAATGATAAAGATCACGATTCAATATTCACTAACTTTACTGATTTTGTTAACTTTTAATTCATTCATTAAATTCTTTAAAGTTTGATCATCAAATCCTATAGTGAAAATCAACGACATTAATTCATTTTGAATATATTTAATTGTGTTATAAAATAAAATAAACAAATAATATATAGCATTTGACCTCCGCTACACTTAGTAACGGTTTTCCAAATCCGTTCATCTGGATCGTAGACTCCCAATAGGAAAGATGACATCAATCCACCTATAATATACAAAAGTCAAAATCAACGAATATAATATATTATGATTAATATCTAAAAATACATTTTTACTGGAACCAATAAAACAAATATTTGTTCAGTATTTTTAATTTAAAAAAAATTCCTTAAATAATAAAAATAATTACCTGAAACTAACTTTTTTTAAATAACAGAAATATAATTTTAATTTAATGTAGAAAATATATTGGGTTATTATTTCATTTCTAAGAAAAGTACAAACCTTTGCTTCCGCTTCCATAGTAGCCTCCAAACACAACTAGATCCGCTGAATCGGCCATCTCCCCATCACCCAAGTAATCCTTTTTTATCTTTAACCAGTGCCTTTTGCCGGGTTCGTATATGCCCTGTATATAGACAAAGTGAAGGGTCGAAGGTCGTAATACGAATTAGAAGAGTGGAGGAGATCATTTTATCATACGATTGTATCAGGTGTTCAATAATTCATACTTTTCAAATTCAGCTGGGTTTATGAGATAATATGTTAAATGTTAATCATATGTTAAATGGACAGCGTTAGGTTCATAGGTATGTTAGTATACATCTTGGGTAGTACACAAAATACTATTCATGTCATTTTAGGTTTGTTATATAATAAAGGTAGGAATATATTTTAGAGCATTCAAAATATATAATTTTTTCTAATTTAAAATAATTATATAAGATTGTATAGAAGTTATATCATCTGGTTTATTGTGCAGTTCTTAAACATTTAATTTACACTGTAAAAGTTCTGCGTCTATCCAAGGATTTTAATTTATAATAATTTTTAAATTGTCGAAACTAATCCCCATAACCGGATATCATAACAGACAACATCCGTTTTTCCATTGCAATGCCACAAACTAGTTAGACTATTTCAAAACCCATCGCTAACATTAACGTCCTTCATGACTAGACCCTCCAATCCCTCGGCGAACACTCTCATCATTAGATCATTTAGCGTCTTGCCAGAATCTGTATCTTCAATTCGACCGATTTTATGCATTTCAGAAAACATGATACGATTTGGTATCTCGGTCATGTTATTCCTGAGGAAGTTCCGCCTCTCGCTCAGCGGTCTGCGAAGGTTTATAAGTGGGGTTAGGGGGCGAGGGAGGGTAGGCCCAAGGGAGGGAACCCGCCTTACCTTTTCATGAGACACTGATCATTGTAGTGAAGACAATCGAACACAAATAAACATACATTGGCATCCGTGAATTCTTTTTTCTATTGATTATTAATAATGTCATGATATTAATTTAGTGGTATTATTAATAATGTCATGATATTAATTTAGTGGTATTATTAATAATGTCATGATATTAATTTAGTGTTATTATTAATAATGTCATGATATTAATTTAGTGTTATTATTAATAATGCCATGCTATTAATTTAGTGTTATTATTAATAATGTCATGATATTAATTTAGTGTTATTATTAATAATGTCATGATATTAATTTAGTGTTATTATTAATAATGTCATGATATTAATTTAGTGTTATTATTAATAATGTCATGATATTAATTTAGTGTTATTATTAATAATGTCATGATATCAATTTAGTGTTATTATTAATAATGTCATGATATTAATTTAGTGTTATTATTAATAATGTCATGATATTAATTTAGTGTTATTATTAATAATGTCATGATATTAATTTAGTGTTATTATTAATAATGTCATGATATTAATTTAGTGTTATTATTAATAATGTCATGATATTAATTTAGTGTTATTATTAATAATGTCATGATATTAATTTAGTGTTATTATTAATAATGTCATGATATTAATTTAGTGTTATTATTAATAATGTCATGATTTTAATTTTGTGTTATTATTAATAATGTCATGATATTAATTTATTGTTATTATTAATAATGTCATGATATTAATTTAGTGTTATTATTAATAATGTCATGTTATTAATTTAGTATTATTATTAATGTCATGATATTAATTTAGTGTTATTATTAATAATATAATGATATTAATTTAGTGTTATTATTAATAATGTCATAATATTAATGTAGTTATATTATTAATAATATCATGATATTAATTTAGTGTTATTATAAATAATGTCATGATATTAATTTAGTGTTATTATTAATAATGTCATGATATTAATTTAGTGTTATTATTAATTATGTCATGATATTAATTTAGTGTTATAAAGAACTTTAGAAAATATTTCGTTATAATTATTAATTATAATTTATTGTAATTTATTGCAAGTTTATAAAAAGAGATTTTAAAACAAATAACAAATATATAATAGCTAAGGTGCAGTTTTATAAAACGACAAAATAAACATTTAAATTTTATAAGTACTTCTCTTGGGTCCAATAATAGTTTTATAATACATATTAAAATATAATTTTTTTTAGTATTATTCACATACTGTATTATTATAATTTTTAGATATAGTTTAATTATTAATTATATAAAAGTAAGCATTATAAATATAATCATTGGATGTCCACCAGAATACATATTTATATTAAAAATTTTAATTTTATGTTGTAAAAAAGCCAATTATTGATGAAATATTCTTTATTTGTTCTAAAATCTCCTATTTTGAAAATATAGTATTCCAATTTGAACAGAAAATTAATATGTATCTATGCTAATAATTAATTATTTACACGAGAGGTTACAGGTTGTTAAATAAGTGACCTTATGAATTCCGAGTGATCCAAAGGGGAGGGGTTTTCCAGTCGAATTATCAATCAAAAGAACTTCGCTATCTAAGATCATATCACAACTCCCGGGAAATGCCTGGTTAATGTACTTTTCGAAATGTGAAACCTGCGTAGGGTAATTTAGAATACGATATCTACAATAATGAAACAAAATACAAAATAATTATTAGAATTTAATATCAACTAATATTAAATATAAATTTGTTATATTATAAAAAATATTTATTTATTAAAATTGAATGAATCTGTATTTCTATGAAGGGTTTACATCTAAAATAACAAAGTTTTATAAATAATACATTTTTAATAATACACATTTAAAAAAATAAAGTTTATATAATATGGAAATAATAATATGTATATATTATCATGTATATCTTATGAAAGTATTTATAAAGCGGTATCACATATAAAGTAGTGAAGGTATCTGGTAAACTGATTTTTAAAAACTTTATAAGATGTTACTGCTTTCAAACTTCGACTGAAATATTGAAATGTATTTCCAGATTTATGTACCTGAGAGATATTTATTAATGTTATTATAAATAGTAATAATAGATCATATTTTTTAGAAATAAATATCAACATGAATCAGAGAAATATATTTGTATAAACTCTATAATGAACTACAGAATTATTAAAATAATTTATCTATTTAAATAGAATATAATAAATTCTTTTTCCGATACAATCAATAAATTCACTTCTTATTATCTTTCTAATTAATAATCTTTATTATAAAGGATAATATAATTACCAACATCATGCTCTAGTGACAATCTATATATATTTTTCCTTTTAAAATAAGCCATACCCCAGCCACTATCCACCCCTTATAATTAACCATGCACTAAGCTATATACCAAATACTATCACACCCCCAATTACACTGAGCTATATATCTACTACTAGACCATACTCCTTACACTAAGTTATATATCTAATACTAGGCCATACTCCTTACACTAAGTTATATATCTAATACTAGGCCACGCCCCTTATGCTGAACCATATGCCAAATACTAAGCCACGCCCCTAACACTAAGCTATATATCTAATATTAGGCCACGCCCATTATGCTAAACTATATACCAAATACTAAGCCAGGCCCCTAACACTAAGCTATATACCAAATACTAAGCCACGCTCCTAACACTAAGCTATATATCTAATATTAGGCCACGCCCCTAACACTAAGCTATATACCAAATACTAAGCCACGCCCCTAACACTAAGCTATAGTGTATAATTAACCTGTACTCTCTCTCCATCGTATTTGATTTCTGCGTACATTCCGGAAGGACACTTTTTAAATGCATAAGAAATAGATTTGCATGCTTCAGCCTGAAATTCAACACAAGACATAGTGCTTAATTTTATAATTAGAGATAATATATAGCATATTATAGTATAACTTTCTATTTTATTATGATTATAAATAGGATAGAATATATTATAATTTAATACAGATAAAGTCTGCATTATTGCAAACTACAAAACAATTTACGAATTATATAATATTACAATCTTACAATAATAAAGACTTTAAATTTAAAGACTTTTGATTATATAAAATAATTAATAAAAGTAAGGTGTGCTCCGAGGTACCAGCATGGGAAGTACTGGGGTCAGCACAGAGGCCTTGACCACTAGGGGACCCGCGGAAGATTGATCCTGAACCCTCTTCACCACATCCTCGAGGTCATGTGAGACTTGAAAAGCAGAATAGGCATTTTCATCGAGTGCGTCAAGACTAGAGGGGTAGGACCAACATGGGGTAAACATCATATATGGGGTTATGGAAGGGATAGGCAATGCAGAGAGTTTGTGTACGAAAAGTAGGTAGGCGTAATCAATATAGGCATGTTTACGGTGAAGAGGGTGGTTGTGGGTGTAGAGTGGTGAGGGGTTTATTTCGAAGAGGGGAGAGGCGAGTGGATTGATACTCTTGTAAGGAACAGGTGAGGAAAGAGGTGAGAAGAGAGTTGAGGCAGGAAAAAGGAAATTGGCATAGTAGATATGGGCAGGTATCGTTGAATTAGAGATTTTAGGTGTAAAGGTTTAGTAAGTCAGGTTAGCCTTAATGTTAATGGTGAGTAGAGAAAAGTGTTAGTGGTTGACGCGCCTTTGTAAAGACGTCTGAAGCTGATATCATCTTAAGTTTAGATGATCTCAACGCCATCTTAGGTGAAGCACGTAAATTGCATATATGTATATCTTGATTTAAAAAACAAACATATGTTTAGATCCAGAGTTAATCCTCAAGTCATGTTTAATCAATCTGACGACCATCTTCAAATCATTACCAGTAGATCTGAAAGCATATTTATGATAGTATACGAACAAACACGATTTTAATGGTTTATATAAAATGTAATAAAAAAGATGATTTAATAATAAAAAGAGATTTACGATTTATACGAAATACGATATTATTTATACTTCTTGTTAATTGAAATCTTAACGTAATAATCATATATTTTAATAAGATCTAATATAAAAGTGGCACCAAACCTTTTAGTGATTTGTGTGAGTATCTTTTGTTGGTCATCTTCTTTTGTCACATCCGACAAACTTTTTAAGAATGTCTCCACCTAGTGGTAATAATAAAAACAAATATAATCTATTTATGTTAATATATTGATGAATGTCACTATTATATGCCTATATATTATGTTGACTATGATATATTGTATTTAATGAATTGTGATACACTTTTGATCATTTACTATATAAAATAATATAATATAAATAAGTTTATCAATAATAATAGAATGGTTTTCTCTAAATAGAACTGAGAAATAAATTATTTTCATTATATATATAATTAGGTAAGTAATATGTATTTATCTATATACTATTAAATATTTAATAATTATTTATATAATATTGTTCTACGTACAGTTTTAGTACAGTTCTAAACAGTTTATTAACCTTAAGTACACGTATTATTTACCTAGCGATTAATTCATACGAATCAAATGAATATTGATCTAACATGACCCCAAACAACCCAAAAATGACCTCTTGAAGCGTGAGGTCGCTTTTCTTTTGAGGTCGGATGATCTTTGAGCTTTCGAAGAATTCTCGAATAGTTTCGGCGACATCTCCCTGCTCAAGGCTTGTCACCATCAGGTCGAGCGAGGTAGCGAATATCTATGTTAATTAGCATAAAGGGGAGGAGTTAACGCAATACAAACAACCGTCATGCAATGATATGTGAACTAAATTACGTAAGTACAAAATTATAATATATTTTATTTAATCCCTGGCATTATTATTACATCAAATTTTTGTTAGTAATAATTAATTAGTACCCCATTCAATTAACTTTTATAATAAAATTTAATTAAAAAATTATAAAATTATAAATTAGTTAATCTAAAAATGTTATGAACTCACTTAATCACATCTTGAAATTCATTGAAAACATAATAGAGAACAATAGATTAAGAAAACAGACTATGTATAATAAACACATAAAAGCATGCACATACATATAAATACAGAGATACACATACATTGACACAGGCATACACACACATGCTCACCTAAAGGCACAGATATAGGCACACTTAATGACATATTTATAGGCACAATTAATAGCATAGATGCAGGCACACATAATGGGATAGATATAAGCACACATAATGGCACAGATATAGGCACATATAATGGCACAGATACAGGCAATCATATAGGCACAGATAAAAGTGCAAATACAGTCATACATAATGGCACAGATATAGGCACACTTAATGGCACATATATAGGCACACATAATGGCACAGATACAGGCACACATAATGACACAGATAAAAGTGTAAATACAGGCACACATAATGGCACATATATAGGCACATATTTAGGCACACTTAATGGCACATATATAGGCACACATAATGGCACAGATACAGGCACACATAATGGCACAGATAAAAGTGCAAATACAGGCACACTCACCAAACTGAACAGCTTCACTAGTTGTTTACTCTTTAAGTTAAAGACAATCTTCACAACACCAGGCAGCAAATGTTTGAGTAGCAGGTAGGTGTCGCCAGTGTATTTGTCTATTTCGGATTATAGCGGTTGAATAGACAGTTTAATAGTTAAATGGTATGAATATGTCATTATGTAATTAATATTATATGTTAAAGTATTTAAAGGTGCCTAAACGTATGTAAAGATGATATAAAGAGATAGAAAGTCAACGGAGCCTTATCATGGACTAAAACCTCCATTTGAACCCTTCCTCATGAAAATTCGTACGATTTGAGATTTCTCTTTATAACTCGATTCCGAGGCGATGTTTGCGCAGAGACGGCGAAAAGCTCTGAAAGTATCATCCGGAGCTGTTGGCAAGACAAAACAGAAGTAATAAATCTCTAATAATATAATAGTACCATATAATAAAACTCAATATAATAAAACTGTTAACTGATTTTAAAACAATTATAAATTATTGAAATTACAAACATATTTCTACCGATGGATCTGGTTTAATGTTTTTTCCAATGGTCATGGACTCATTCTTAATAACAGGTTTGAAGTTACTGCTGGAAGGTTCTACTTTTACTTTCACTTCTGTTTTAATTACTTTTTCTACTTCTGAAAATAATTTTATAATGTCACTAACCTATGAGTTATTAATAATATCTAATAATCGTTATGATTTATTTTTAATATTTGAGTTATTTATAAATTACTAAATTATTGGATTAACTTTTAGCAGGAGATGGTTTTCCTTTTTTCGGAGATTTTTTTTCCCTTATTTCATTTAGTTCTGTAATAAATATTTAAAATTGTTAATAATTATGTTTTTAAGTTAAATATATAATAAAAAGCAATAAGATATTTATAGGAAAGGAAAATAAAAATAGGTTAGTCGAATCAGGCAAATAAATAAAAATGGATTTATATCTATTTAAATTACCGACAGATTTTTTTTATATTATACAATCTTTTCATTTCCCGATAAACTAACAAATATGAACATAAGTTTATTGTGGCATTATTACATAATTACAAGGATTGTCTTTTACATGAAGTGAAGTTAACAAATATTAAGCAATATCTTTTAGTCGTGGAAACACATTTCCAAGCGAGACAAGCCACTCTCCCAAACAAATTCTGAAAGTTTAGTCAAGTTTAGAAATGCAAAAGGTTCAATTACCTTCAGCAAGAGGCTCTTAATTTTTTTCTATTGTAATAGAAAATTAGTGATAATTTGTTTTATCGATATTCAATACAAATTATAAATAATTTCAACTGCATACCAAAACTCCAATCACCTTCCCCTCATAATAATCATTCATCCGCACGTTAACTGAACGCATCGTTATATAATAATTAGCATCGGTGGCCCTCTTAGCTTCCACCTTAGAGTCTGTTTTACCTCCGCTAATGCGGCCGTTAGACCCGGTAACTCGTTGCAGAACGCCGAGATTTCATTTTGGGATGCGCCGATTATCTCTCTACGTGTTCACGCACGTATTATATGCGAATCTTGATTTACCAGGACGACAACGACGACAGTTAAACATAGGCTAGAGTCGGCCTATACGTGTCAGGTATGCGACGACGTCGATGTGTTGGCGAATCTGACCGTAGCGAGTACTCAGTGAATCGGTTACTTCTGAAAACGCTGTATTCAATTCTACACTCGTGACGTTATTCACTGTTACCTCTACTCACTTTCTTTTACTCTATATTATATTTACTAAAAGCCTGCTATTAAAAATCATATATTGAGATATAGAAATAACTAATTATAAATAATCATATATATATATATATATATATATATATATATATATATATACTAATTATACATGAAAATCAATATAATAGTATATAGATAATAATTCTCTCCATAATTGATTAATTTTCGATTATTACTTTCAATGTATGTTTATGTGAGCTATACACACACTCCGCTACAAAAAATCATCAACAGATATATTCACCTAATACGTAGTTACCGATTGATAAAATCTGATTAATAATTACTTTATAAAAGCTTATTAATAATATTTGCAATAGACAAATACCTAAATCAGTACCCATCGAAAGCATTCATTCTTCGATAATTAGTTCAGTTTCTATACAGCGATATCTCTAGTGTTGTTATTCTATAGAATTTCTAAAATCAACTCGCATGATCTTAAATATCGCGTAACCTCGACTAATTCGATTTAATGTATATATGAAATTGAATTTGTTATAAAATGTAAATTAATAATTAAGTAACAAAATTGTTGTTTATGATTACTAATGTTATGTAATTATTCGTCAATTTTCTCCAAACTAAAAGGAGAATTACAGATTAAATAATTAAAATTATACTTTAGTATATTGGTTTTTTGTAATCATGATTTAATCGAGGAAACAATTGAACTCAAATTTATACTGCGGGGAAAAACCATCGACTAGCGAAGAGATCATTGAACGGTCGGATTCTTCTAGGTCGGCGAAACCGACGATATCCTCGACTTCCTCGACGACAGCGGTATTGGCCCGTGCCTTCTTCATCATGTCAAAGAGGCAGGCGGCGTGGTGGTACTGTTTCATTTCACCTTGACCGTCGGAGAAATGGTTCGGTACGACCTGTCGGAGGATCGCCGCAGGTGACATAAGAAATCGTAACACTTAATCGGTATACGTGCGACTAGTTGCGTAATAAATAAAAAGGTCAGAGGTGTTAAGCTATAATCTGATAAGGGAATATGGTTAATCGTATATAAAGTAATCCATTAATATTAACAAATTAAATAATTATAACATATATATATGTTAGAATACTAATTTGAGAATGTGAGAATATAATACTTATTATACTATTTAAGTATGTTGATTATATTACATATATCTTAACAGTAGTGTTGTATTATTTGTATATATGATATTCAGATAGTATAATTATTTACATATATTTTTTATCAAATTCATTTCTGTTTTATATTAATATTTTTCTGCAGAATTAATTTTTATATTATTTATAATTCTATGTTATGTTCAATATATAATATTGTCTATATGTTTATTTATTTTGTATATATTAGAAATATTATTAACTTGCATGTATATTCTATATCTTATCACTAATTGTTAAAATGATATTACTAAAATAACATTTCTATATCATATTTATAGGGACGAGAGGAAATATTTACATATATATAAAATTACATTAATATCATTATTAGATATAATTAATATCCATTATTACGTTTAGTGATTATTTATATATATTAATAATTTTCATATGCATATATGATATCTATCAAATAATAGCAGATCATTTACAGATTGTTATTGATATTTTTAAATATTATAATACATTTAAAAAATAATTGAGTATGTATTTATTATTTATATATGATCAATGTGTTAATAAATTATACCTTTGCTATCCTTAGTACACCTTTTTCAAGCTTTCCTTTACATTTCTTACATCCAGATTGTCTTTTTGCATAGTCGCAAGAAAAAGACACTTCAACCATGTTCAATACTATTAACCTATTTTATTATTTGATATTATTAAACAAAATACAAATAGCATTAACCTTGTATTAATATTAATTATTATAAATTCTTGTAGTGCTTTTAAAAATATTTAATATTTATATATAAGATGTTAAAGCATTATTATTAATAAAACATATAGCTTATAAATTGACTAAATAAATTAAATTAATAGAATGCATATGTTATTAACGTAAATAGATGAATATAAAAATAACAGTACTTTTTAATTTTATTAAAAAATGCTTAATTTCAAAAAAATTATTTATTTAAAAAATTTATTTATTGCTATAACGATTTTAATAAACAATCTTGTAAGTAGATTGCCTTTATTTTCTCCTTGAAGTGAATATATATATAGTATTAAACCATTGATTTATAAATATTAAATCTATATTACAATTTAAAACCAAGTTTATTTACAATATTAAATTGTTTTTTAAATACAATTTTAATATATATATGTTTCTTCATTTTATTGTTTTTAACTTGGTAGCCTAGATTACCTTGGTAAATTGGTTAGTAGTCAAGATTAATAATGAGTAATCTTGGTAATTTTAAATCAATACTTAATATTTAATGATAACTCGCTCGATTGGTATTAGGTGGCTTACTCGGTATTTACTTGTTCGAATGTTTAGATGGTAGGTAATACATATATATATATATATATATATATATATATATATATATATATATCTTTAATCGTTATGTATTGAACAAGTTCTACTTTGTTGCTACCAATTAATTGACCTATTAATTGATATTAACATCAATTATAGATATTATTATAGATAGGTTTGGATTTGGTATATATAAAAGTACTTATTATTTATTTAAAGTTCTTTGGAATTAAATTAGTAATAGAAAATTAATAAACATAAACACATAAAGTGTTAATTCTTTAATGCATGATACATTCACTATATAACCAATTATATAGGTTAATAGTATTCGATTTCAACATAAATTTACCGAATAGTATTCTAATAAGAATTTGTCTAGTCCATGGACTCCTAATGTTTACTTTGTACATATAAATGTAGAAAACGATGATATCCTTTTTTATATCATTCTTTGAATTTACGATTTCATTGAATTTATTCACTGAATTAACAAAATAAATAGGAGTCGTAGGACCTAAAAATCATACACATGTCGTAAGTCATGTGTATGATTTTTAATAATACATACTTATATAGTAATTGTGTTCATAGTGTAATCATTATGTTGAAACTTATTTTATTATTAGTTTTATTATAAATACAAGAATACGTTTAAAGAGATTACACTTATCACATATTATTTTTGTACATTAATTAATTTCAGTATTTTCAATTTTAATAGTAACCGTATTTGCACAAATAAAGTTAACAGTTTAAATTTGTATTTTATATAAACCTAAAATTAACAAGATTAATAGTGAATTATATGATACGATATATTGATATTAATATCATATATTGATATTATATATTATTAATATCATATATAAATATATGAGTATAATGTTTATAACATTATAATAATTCTATATAAATTTAATTGCTATAGTCCTGAATACTTTATAGTTAATGTCAATATAATTATTATGCGTGAGTTTTAATAGTACCATGACATCTTTTAGTTTCCTTGAAACCAAATGATGCGATAATAGTTTCTGCAAAGTTTCTGCGTGAAAGGTTTATTTGATACATTTTAAAAATATAAATAAATTAAATCTATGTTTAGATTTATTTAATTATCTTTGTAATATTTAAAAAAATTTAAATATTAAAATTTTAGAATATATATGTATAATTTATGAAATGGACGATGAGATAGATGATGGGTATCGATGGGAAGGAGGTTATGAAAAAACATGGTTATTATTTTTAAATATTATTCTTTGAATGTTAATTTTATAAATGTACCTATGGTTTAAGCAATTTTCTATACTAATTATAAACTGAAATTTTATTTAAATATAAGTTAATTTGTTATTAAAACCCTTTTAAAATTATTAATACTATATTTATTTGTTTATAGAAATAACTAGAATTTCACATATTTTTATCCGATGAATATTAAACTCTCGTAAAAAACGTATAACATAAAACTATAAATATTATGAATACAACTTATTTGTAAAAAGATTTTTAAATTATGTTTTAGATGTCATATTTTTCCATTTACCTATTATATATAAATACAACATAAAATAAATAGGATAATATATAAAGCTGACGTAAAAATTAACGCAGACAAATAAATGTGAAAATTCGTAAAAATAAGACACGTATATAAAACCACTGAATAGATTTACTTGATTTATGTAAACTTTTAATTATATATTCATTAAATAATTAATAAAAAATGTTTTTGTTTCAATTCTATATTTTTTAGTTTTTTTACATGGTATTAATTTGTCTTATCTACGCGAATATTATTTTTATAATTAGTATATGAAATACGTGAATTAACATAAAACCTGATTCGATTGAATAATATAGAATGCACCATGATATTACTTCTCATTGAATTATATGATATATGAATTATATATAAATCATGTTCCAGTAATATATAACGCATTATATTAGTTTTTAAGATTATTTTAACATGTTAATTTACAATTAAAAATTATTTTAAAATTTGTATAGAATTATTATAATGTTTTAAATATTATACATATATGATTTATATATGATATTGGTTTCATACAATTCAATATTAATTAATGTTATTGTTTATAATATATGATATTCAAGTCAATAAAGTTAGCTTCGAACTTGTGGTGAATTCATATATTTAATATACTCTTTTTAAGATACTATTTTCCTAGAAAACTTAATATTCCTATTATATAATAAATTTAATATATATTGTATCTTATATTATTATATGTTGAATTCAAAGAACTATTCACATATGCCTGATTGAATTTAAAGTTCCAATATTTATAATATTTTAATAGACCATAATAATTGTTGTAAAATATCTTATACATGTTATTAATTAACAAATTATAAATATATAATTACAATAAATATATTATTAATTGATCAAGTTTTTTTTATAAAAATGAAACTATTTTCTAAATGCAAATAGTATAATTACTTTTATAATATAAATTTTAATTTTAATATTTTAAATAAATATATATATGATAAATTGTTTATTTAAATTATAACCAAATAAACTTAATATAATAATTGAATAATAATTATATATATAATAGTTTATAATATATAAATATATTACAAATATTCCATAATTCTATATGTTTATTATATATAGGATCATATAGAATCTTTTTTTATATAAAATATATATCTACGTTTTATATCTTATTGTATTTAAAGATTTTTTGATAAATTTGATGAAGTAATTATTTTTTGGTTTACGAGAAGATTTGATATATTAAATAAACAAGGGTTAAATATATTTAATTTTGATTTAACTACATTTAATAACTTGTCTGTTATGATGCACTACATTTTCTTATTGGTTATAAATTTAGATGTTATTAAAATATATAAAGATAATACAGACTCAATACCAAACTTTAAATTGTATTCGTATATATGAATCACGTGTAATACATATTAGGTTAGTATGATTATATAAATATTTAAATTTTAAAATGGGGTATGTTTATTTACTATTTATGTATTTAAATGACAATTAAAATTACAAAATAGTATGTAATCTTATACAAATTAAAAGTAATATTTAATAATTTCAATGATTAGTAACTGCCTTAATGACCTGTCCATTAATGCCAAATAGGGAGAACTTACGCGAGGACAAGGATGGCTCCATCCAAACAAGCGTATCAGAACTCATTCACAAGGCAAAACGACAGCACATGGTGGAGAGGCCTGTCGATGTTAAGCTAGGCATGGTGTGTATGTAAAGTGGTGTATAATTCATAGCCATATTCTCTTTATACCCTTTAGTGATATTGTAGTGTAGTATCTTCAAAGTTTATTTTATGTATAACAAATATATTTAAAATCAGACTTATATTAATCAGCACCAATGAAAATATTTAATTAAAATAATTTGTATTTATTTTTAATTTACTTTTAAAACAATATTTATTTTCTCAATAGTTAATAAAGAATTAATATTTTTTATTTATTAAATAAATATTTCGTTTGTAATTCACTAAATAAGAATGGTCTATAATAAGTGTATGACTACATACAATGTAAAGGTCACCTATTTTAGGATTCTATTTACAAGAATTAAACACAATGATAAATAATATTTTTCTCTGCGATATTTATCTACTGGTGAAATGTTCGATAACTTTAACTACAGATGCGCCACCTAGTGGTGGTTCTCGATATGTCTTTGCCAATGAACAACAGCGACTTGAAACCGACTCGCTTCAAAGCTTCCATTGCGGTTTGTGAGGGTTTCGTGGTAGAGTAGTGGTAGAGTAGTGGTTAGTGTCTACAGCAGGGTTGGTAGAAGAAGGGAACACGCATCCCATTACTAGTGTACCCATGTACACTAGCGCACTTCCTGCGAAGCGTAGAGGATGGGAGATTTCAATATTCGAGTATAGTTCAGTATACCTGGTTTATAATTATACACCACAATACGGTGAATCAATTTCATTTTATAGGCTAACTATTTTGCGGGTACTTTACGGGTACAATGAATAATTGTTGGTAGCCATAGAAACTTTTCGTATCTCTGACTGGATTCAAAATGATTCTTAAAAATTTAATTGGAAATAATTTTGAAACAAACTGTTGATATTTATAATTTTAACTAAATTGCTTGGCATGGAATTATTGTAATTCTCTGAATTTATTTGAAGGAATATTACGTTTTATTTTCTATAATGATCTTTTAGTAATAGATCTTTAATATATTTAATATATTTACGAATTTGATCTAATAATATGTCATGACTACATGTTAATTCAGTTATTGTGTATTATCATCTAATATAATGTATTATTAAGTGTTACCGTGTATTGATATATGCAATATTTTATTATTACTTTTTATTTGCAATTCAGATTCTAGAGAAGTTCATTATTAAATTCTTTGATAAGAATCCACTGAGTCAGCTTGGGATTGTGGGCACATCGAATAAAAGAGCTTATCGTTACTCGGAACTTTCTGGTATTTACTTTAATATTGTAGTTCTACCCCTCCAATTATCTGCATTCTCTTTTTTAGTTTTTCTTTTCACAATCTTCTCCTTCATCTAGACATTTACTCAAATATGGCTCAGTTTCCCCTTCCCCTCCCTTTCCTTTCTCCTATTCTTATTTACCCTAAATATATCTCAGACCTCTCCTTTTCTTCTATAAAATATGTTCATGTTTTTATTACAACTCCTTTTATGTTTTATCTACTCCTCTACTTACTTTGTTCCGGTTCTCTGTGTTCTTCCCTAAACTTCCGTGGCCTCTACTTCTCCTCGAAGTGATCTCGTTTGTCCTGTTCTTCTTGCGTATTATTATCTCGACTTCCTCGGAGATCTTCTACAATAAAATACGCACACCGGAATAATCGCATCCGACACTCAGGCTGCGTTCACATCCACCTGAAGAAGCTGAAAGAGATTTTGGGCACGGGCTGCGGAGGAGAACCATCTCTACAGAACTCTCTGATCACGTGCACCGATATGCTTAAGTTTATAAACCTCTCCAATATTTCTATCTGTGAATGTTTATCCCTACAGCAGACTTTCGTATAGTTTATGATTAAGATACATTTTTTATTTTGATAGTAATTATTATGTTAAATATACTTACAGATGAAATATTAATTAACTATTAGTAAACAATAAAGATATTTAAGAATTTGTTACCAACATTGATAGAATAATTGTGATTTTTGGAAACATATTCTGTATAGATTAATTGTGGTTGTATTTTTATTTTTAGAAATAATTTATTTTTCAGAATATTTGTATTTATTGAAATATGTAATAGTAAAATAATATCAACCAATCGTAAATTGGAATCTGGGATGTCTTTAGACTGAAGTAATATATAAAATATGAGTGAATTTATAATCTAAAGTTCTATATTGCAGAAATCTTCCAAAACATACAAATCGAGAAATTTTAATAATATTTGGATCATTAACTTCATGCGACCCTGCAGATATTAATTGCACTATAAAGGTCGTGATGGTCTAAATCTAATCAATATTATTGTATTCATTTCTGTACTATATTTTAAACTTAGATATTATAAAGTTAGTTGTACTATGCTAAAATTCTAGAATCTAAATCTTTTATTTTATATTCTAGAACACTAGATTTATATTTATTTAATATTTTATCGCGTTAAATTGAAATTATAATATATGTAATATAAATATTAAATAATGACAAGTACATAAATATGTATTAGTAAACTAATTATTAGAATTACAACATTTACATCATCACTTACTTACAGGAATTAGTCTCTCACAGTATTACATGTTCTATGATCGGATTGGCCGCCGAAATCAGAATATGTAGAAAGTTATGCAACGATACAAATGGTTCGCCGCCGTTGTCTTTATTACGTCATTGAGGTCGCTCCCTTCCTTTGCCATATACGAACCCATGTCGTACTCGTGTGATTATCATTGATTTAACGTATACGAAGCTGTCGGAATGTGAACAACGCATGCGTGATAATGTTGATCGGGTGTCGGGTGAAACATTAGTAATCGACACTCATTAAACACGCAGGTGAATATAATGTTATCCTCGACGACGCTCACTTCCTGACGCTCATCAATTTCATGTGTGAACCTCCTATAGCGCAGGTCAGTGCGAGGTCAGCGCGAGGTCAGCGAGAGGTCAGCGCGAGGTCAGCGCGAGTTGCATTCCTTTAGCACTTTCCGTCGTTATATCCCTTAGTCGTGTCATTATTTGCAGTTATTTACTCTGTTTATTTCATTAGTCAATATCCTAATACCTTATTGGTGATCTTATATAATTATGTTATATGTCGTGTCCAATAATCAAATTCTCCTGTAATGTTTATAAATTATATTACGGACTTCTCTTTACTTGGAATATAGTTAAATACAAATCATGTGCATGTGTTTTTAATACTACAATTATTAATATTTATTTAATATTCAATTGTTTTATTTACTCATTAATATAGATTTCTTTTATATTTAGTGTTAGATCGCGATGCAGATGTACCTTACCTATAACCTATAACCTATTAATAGTTTAGTCTCATATCATTATTTACTCTACCGCCATCGAAGAAATCGCTGGTATCTTCAATGATCAAAATGGGTTTCCCTCATCGAAAAATAAACAATCGTGGAAAACACGAATCCAATACAGCTCAATGTGCATGGTTAGCGGTCACTAGTGGTCAGTGTGGTTATCACTACTGGTCAGTAAAGTGAACACTAATTATCAATAGTTGTGAATTGTGTGATTAATGTATTAATTGGTCAGTGGTAAAATTGATGTTTGTTATTGGCGTAGTGGTCATAAATATTAGATATTTAATAATATTTCATTATACAAGTTGCATAATAAGATAATTATGTAATTGGAACTGTTCTCAGCCATCAGGAAGATGACCGTTTTTCATCTTCTGGATACTTTTGCCCGCAATGCCAAACAAAGTTTTGCGATCTACCCACGGATTGTATAACTTGTGGTTAGTTGGCTAGAGTTTAATGGTCAAGATAATCTTGAGACAGACTTCCAACAGATAATTTGAATTATTTTATTTGTTATATTTATTTTTTGAAGTTGAAATATATTTATAAATTATTAATATTAAAAACTGTTTGCACACAAATTTCATCACTAGATATTGCCTTTATTGGCAGAGAGCAGTTTATAAAGCTTCAAACCCCACTCTATATAGGCCTGACACTAGTTGCAGCCCCACACTTGGCCCGTAGTTACCACCACCTGTTTCCGGTGGCAATTTTCAATGAGATCACAGCCTCGCAGATGGACCCGATACTGTTAGTCTACAAACACATCCAGGCACTTCACATGTACCTTCCTCGTAAACAATAACACATACGCGCAGTTTATTAGATAGTTTTAACTTCGGGAACAAATAATACAATTTTAATTCTTATATTAAAAGCTTTTTGTATATTATACTTTATTTATAATTATTCTTTTAAAAACTTATTAATTAATAAATGTTCACAACTTGAATACATTTCTTTGATATACTTTATAATAGATCGTTTACTTCTCTACTTTCACTCAACACAGAGAATGCAGAGGCTGTCTTAAGGTCGTGAAAGATAAAAAGGTACATAAATTAACTAATAATACCTAATTAATTTGAATTAAATTGATCTTTGATGAACTCATCATTCTAAATGAATTATACAAATCTTAGAAAATCAGTTAAATAATTTAAATAAGTTAAAATTTGTACAGACATAATATATATAACATACAGATAAGTGCGACAATTATATAATTCATTCTTAAACACATTGCCAACATTGCCAACATTGTTAACAGTATTACCGGTGTAGTATCTGCAACTTTCCCTTCTGTAACGATTGCGACGTCTTTATCCACGAGATGCTGAATGCTTGTCCTCAGTGTACTTCAAATCGTACAAGTCACCTCAACAAACCTTCCAAGATTTTTTTAAATAGATAATCTCTAAATCTACAATATTTATCAATTCAATGCCGTAAATCAATATTCGTATATTGCATATAGAAGCTAAGATAACTGGTGAGATCCTTTATCAATACCCAGATACAATAACGCAAACCTATTTTATGAATTCTATTTTATATTACTTTTTTTTATTGTTTTTGAGTTGAAAATAAAATCGAAATATTGAATCATGATTTATTTATACTATTGAAAAGATTAATAAATGTATATAATCTATACACATTTACGGCGTGATATATGCGGTACTTTTGTTTGCGGTGTATGGTTATAAATATTTGTAAATAGATTACAAAAAAAATGTAAAAAATCATTTAGTTGAGCTAGATTTAGATTCTATTTGAATGAATCCTCCGAAACGTAGCGGCAGCAACAGACGGGAATGAAAATACGTTGACAAGAACGTTAACTCATACTCATCGGCAAGTAAAGTGCAATTAAAATGAACCCCGTCGATAATATGGTAATGATGGGGGGGGGGGGAGGAGGGTGGCGGGATAAAAAGATATATAAGTCACTGTTATCGTAGTGTTGGTGGGATACTTGTTGTGGGTAAGTAAAAAGAGTATATCAGTTTGATTATGTTTGTTTATATAATACAATGGCGTGGTGCGTTATTCACATACGGAAAGACGTGCACTTCGACCCAGATACTACATCGTCCAGGAAATTTGCAATGTTTACCTAGATTAGACGTCGTGCAGGCAATTTGAAATTGTGACCTAGATTATACGTAGTCCAGGCAGCTTGCAAAGTTGACCTAGATTATAAATCGTCGACGCAGCTTGAAATGTTGACCTAGATATACGTCGTCCAGTCAATTTACGAAGTTGACCTTCGCTGAACGTTTCGCGTCAACAAATCACACAGCAACCTTCACCTTTGGTCTGTTCGACGTCTCGATATTTATTGGGGCTAATCACTTCTTTCGCGGTCGGAACTTCTTTCAGATCTGATGTAGGAAAATAATGGTGATTAAAATGCTTAAATAATGGCGATTAAAATGCGGTTATCTTGTCATATCTATTGTTGTCGATAACAACCAACTCCGAGAGAAACTCGACGTGAATGTGAATTGCTAAAACGCGTTGCTTTCATTTGATTACATTCGGCTTCGTAGTGAATTTGAATGCGGTACGAAGAGATTGCGAGGAGATATTATTTTGTGCAATATCTAACAATGCGAGTCAATAAAGGAATTTGTAACTATTTCACGATTTGCTATTATCTAGTCGACTGCTTTAATCGGTTACTAGGTGGACGGGGTCCGTTATGTAATTCTGACCTAGATTCTCAAACGAATGGCCTAGTTTTTGTTGGTATAAGATCCTCTGGGCGTTTCGAGATTTCTTTAAGTCCGATAGAGTTCCGGATTTCGTCTTCGAATCGTCGGTGACATTGTAGTTACCGGCTGTATGAACAAGGTTAGGAAGTGGAACTATAGGAGGAGGAAGTGAGTTGTAGTTATTAGCTGTATGAACAAGGTTAGGTAGTGGAACTATAGGAGGAGGAAGTGAATTGTAGATATTAGCTGTATGAACAAGGTTAGGAAGTGGAACTATAGGAGGAGGAAGTGAGTTGTAGTTATTAGCTGTATGAACAAGGTTAGGTAGTGGAACTATCGGAGGAGGAAGTGAGTTGTAGTTATTAGCTGTATGAACAAGGTTAGGTAGTGGAACTATAGGAGGAGGAAGTGAGTTGTAGTTATTAGCTGTATGAACAAGGTTAGGAAGTGGAACTATAGGAGGAGGAAGTGAGTTGTAGTTATTAGCTGTATGAACAAGGTTAGGTAGTGGAACTATAGGAGGAGGAAGTGAGTTGTAGTTACCGGCTGTATGAACAAGGTTAGGTAGTGGAACTATAGGAGGAGGAAGTGAGTTGTAGTTATTAGCTGTATGAACAAGGTTAGGAAGTGGAACTATAGGAGGAGGAAGTGAGTTGTAGATATTAGCTGTATGAACAAGGTTAGGTAGTGGAACTATAGGAGGAGGAAGTGAGTTGTAGTTATTAGCTGTATGAACAAGGTTAGGAAGTGGAACTATAGGAGGAGGAAGTGAGTTGTAGTTATTAGCTGTATGAACAAGGTTAGGAAGTGGAACTATAGGAGGAGGAAGTGAGTTGTAGTTATTAGCTGTATGAACAAGGTTAGGTAGTGGAACTATAGGAGGAGGAAGTGAGTTGTAGTTATTAGCTGTATGAACAAGGTTAGGAAGTGGAACTATAGGAGGAGGAAGTGAGTTGTAGTTATTAGCTGTATGAACAAGGTTAGGTAGTGGAACTATAGGAGGAGGAAGTGAGTTGTAGTTATTAGCTGTATGAACAAGGTTAAGTAGTGGAACTATAGGAGGAGGAAGTGAGTTGTAGTTATTAGCTGTATGAACAAGGTTAGGTAGTGGAACTATAGGAGGAGGAAGTGAGTTGTAGTTATTAGCTGTATGAACAAGGTTAGGTAGTGGAACTATAGGAGGAGGAAGTGAGTTGTAGTTATTAGCTGTATGAACAAGGTTAGGAAGTGGAACTATAGGAGGAGGAAGTGAGTTGTAGTTATTAGCTGTATGAACAAGGTTAGGAAGTGGAACTATAGGAGGAGGAAGTGAGTTGTAGTTATTAGCTGTATGAACAAGGTTAGGAAGTGGAACTATAGGAGGAGGAAGTGAGTTGTAGTTATTAGCTGTATGAACAAGGTTAGGTAGTGGAACTATAGGAGGAGGAAGTGAGTTGTAGTTATTAGCTGTATGAACAAGGTTAAGTAGTGGAACTATAGGAGGAGGAAGTGAGTTGTAGTTATTAGCTGTATGAACAAGGTTAGGAAGTGGAACTATAGGAGGAGGAAGTGAGTTGTAGTTATTAGCTGTATGAACAAGGTTAGGAAGTGGAACTATAGGAGGAGGAAGTGAGTTGTAGTTATTAGCTGTATGAACAAGGTTAGGTAGTGGAACTATAGGAGGAGGAAGTGAGTTGTAGTTATTAGCTGTATGAACAAGGTTAAGTAGTGGAACTATAGGAGGAGGAAGTGAGTTGTAGTTATTAGCTGTATGAACAAGGTTAGGAAGTGGAACTATAGGAGGAGGAAGTGAGTTGTAGTTATTAGCTGTATGAACAAGGTTAGGAAGTGGAACTATAGGAGGAGGAAGTGAGTTGTAGTTATTAGCTGTATGAACAAGGTTAGGTAGTGGAACTATAGGAGGAGGAAGTGAGTTGTAGTTATTAGCTGTATGAACAAGGTTAGGTAGTGGAACTATAGGAGGAGGAAGTGAGTTGTAGTTATTAGCTGTATGAACAAGGTTAGGAAGTGGAACTATAGGAGGAGGAAGTGAGTTGTAGATATTAGCTGTATGAACAAGGTTAGGTAGTGGAACTATAGGAGGAGGAAGTGAGTTGTAGTTATTAGCTGTATGAACAAGGTTAGGAAGTGGAACTATAGGAGGAGGAAGTGAGTTGTAGATATTAGCTGTATGAACAAGGTTAAGTAGTGGAACTATAGGAGGAGGAAGTGAGTTGTAGTTATTAGCTGTATGAACAAGGTTAGGAAGTGGAACTATAGGAGGAGGAAGTGAGTTGTAGTTATTAGCTGTATGAACAAGGTTAGGTAGTGGAACTATAGGAGGAGGAAGTGAGTTGTAGTTATTAGCTGTATGAACAAGGTTAGGAAGTGGAACTATAGGAGGAGGAAGTGAGTTGTAGATATTAGCTGTATGAACAAGGTTAAGTAGTGGAACTATAGGAGGAGGAAGTGAGTTGTAGTTATTAGCTGTATGAACAAGGTTAGGTAGTGGAACTATAGGAGGAGGAAGTGAATTGTAGTTATTAGCTGTATGAACAAGGTTAGGAAGTGGAACTATCGGAGGAGGAAGTGAGTTGTAGTTATTAGCTGTATGAACAAGGTTAGGAAGTGGAACTATAGGAGGAGGAAGTGAGTTGTAGTTACCGGCTGTATGAACAAGGTTAGGTAGTGGAACTATAGGAGGAGGAAGTGAGCTGTAGATATTAGCTGTATGAACAAGGTTAGGAAGTGGAACTATAGGAGGAGGAAGTGAGTTGTAGTTATTAGCTGTATGAACAAGGTTAGGTAGTGGAACTATAGGAGGAGGAAGTGAGCTGTAGTTATTAGCTGTATGAACAAGGTTAGGAAGTGGAACTATAGGAGGAGGAAGTGAGTTGTAGATATTAGCTGTATGAACAAGGTTAGGTAGTGGAACTATAGGAGGAGGAAGTGAGTTGTAGTTATTAGCTGTATGAACAAGGTTAGGTAGTGGAACTATAGGAGGAGGAAGTGAGTTGTAGTTATTAGCTGTATGAACAAGGTTAGGTAGTGGAACTATAGGAGGAGGAAGTGAGTTGTAGTTATTAGCTGTATGAACAAGGTTAGGAAGTGGAACTATAGGAGGAGGAAGTGAGTTGTAGTTATTAGCTGTATGAACAAGGTTAGGAAGTGGAACTATAGGAGGAGGAAGTGAGTTGTAGTTATTAGCTGTATGAACAAGGTTAGGTAGTGGAACTATAGGAGGAGGAAGTGAGTTGTAGTTATTAGCTGTATGAACAAGGTTAGGTAGTGGAACTATAGGAGGAGGAAGTGAGTTGTAGTTATTAGCTGTATGAACAAGGTTAGGAAGTGGAACTATAGGAGGAGGAAGTGAGTTGTAGTTATTAGCTGTATGAACAAGGTTAGGTAGTGGAACTATAGGAGGAGGAAGTGAGTTGTAGTTACCGGCTGTATGAACAAGGTTAGGTAGTGGAACTATAGGAGGAGGAAGTGAGTTGTAGTTATTAGCTGTATGAACAAGGTTAGGAAGTGGAACTATAGGAGGAGGAAGTGAGTTGTAGTTATTAGCTGTATGAACAAGGTTAGGAAGTGGAACTATAGGAGGAGGAAGTGAGTTGTAGTTATTAGCTGTATGAACAAGGTTAGGTAGTGGAACTATAGGAGGAGGAAGTGAGTTGTAGTTATTAGCTGTATGAACAAGGTTAGGTAGTGGAACTATAGGAGGAGGAAGTGAGTTGTAGTTACCGGCTGTATGAACAAGGTTAGGAAGTGGAACTATAGGAGGAGGAAGTGAGTTGTAGTTATTAGCTGTATGAACAAGGTTAGGTAGTGGAACTATAGGAGGAGGAAGTGAGTTGTAGTTATTAGCTGTATGAACAAGGTTAGGTAGTGGAACTATAGGAGGAGGAAGTGAGTTGTAGTTATTAGCTGTATGAACAAGTTAGGAAGTGGAACTATAGGAGGAGGAAGTGAGTTGTAGTTATTAGCTGTATGAACAAGGTTAGGTAGTGGAACTATAGGAGGAGGAAGTGAGTTGTAGTTATTAGCTGTATGAACAAGGTTAGGAAGTGGAACTATAGGAGGAGGAAGTGAGTTGTAGTTATTAGCTGTATGAACAAGGTTAGGTAGTGGAACTATAGGAGGAGGAAGTGAGTTGTAGTTATTAGCTGTATGAACAAGGTTAGGTAGTGGAACTATAGGAGGAGGAAGTGAGTTGTAGTTACCGGCTGTATGAACAAGGTTAGGAAGTGGAACTATAGGAGGAGGAAGTGAGTTGTAGTTATTAGCTGTATGAACAAGGTTAGGAAGTGGAACTATAGGAGGAGGAAGTGAGTTGTAGTTACCGGCTGTATGAACAAGGTTAGGTAGTGGAACTATAGGAGGAGGAAGTGAGTTGTAGATATTAGCTGTATGAACAAGGTTAGGTAGTGGAACTATAGGAGGAGGAAGTGAGTTGTAGTTATTAGCTGTATGAACAAGGTTAGGTAGTGGAACTATAGGAGGAGGAAGTGAGTTGTAGATATTAGCTGTATGAACAAGGTTAGGTAGTGGAACTATAGGAGGAGGAAGTGAGTTGTAGTTATTAGCTGTATGAACAAGGTTAGGAAGTGGAACTATAGGAGGAGGAAGTGAGTTGTAGTTATTAGCTGTATGAACAAGGTTAGGTAGTGGAACTATAGGAGGAGGAAGTGAGTTGTAGATATTAGCTGTATGAACAAGGTTAGGTAGTGGAACTATAGGAGGAGGAAGTGAGTTGTAGATATTAGCTGTATGAACAAGGTTAGGTAGTGGAACTATAGGAGGAGGAAGTGAGTTGTAGTTATTAGCTGTATGAACAAGGTTAGGTAGTGGAACTATAGGAGGAGGAAGTGAGTTGTAGTTATTAGCTGTATGAACAAGGTTAGGAAGTGGAACTATAGGAGGAGGAAGTGAGTTGTAGTTATTAGCTGTATGAACAAGGTTAGGTAGTGGAACTATAGGAGGAGGAAGTGAGTTGTAGTTATTAGCTGTATGAACAAGGTTAGGAAGTGGAACTATAGGAGGAGGAAGTGAGTTGTAGTTATTAGCTGTATGAACAAGGTTAGGTAGTGGAACTATAGGAGGAGGAAGTGAGTTGTAGTTATTAGCTGTATGAACAAGGTTAAGTAGTGGAACTATAGGAGGAGGAAGTGAGTTGTAGTTATTAGCTGTATGAACAAGGTTAGGAAGTGGAACTATAGGAGGAGGAAGTGAGTTGTAGTTACCGACTGTATGAACAAGGTTAGGTAGTGGAACTATAGGAGGAGGAAGTGAGTTGTAGTTATTAGCTGTATGAACAAGGTTAGGAAGTGGAACTATAGGAGGAGGAAGTGAGTTGTAGTTATTAGCTGTATGAACAAGGTTAGGAAGTGGAACTATAGGAGGAGGAAGTGAGTTGTAGTTATTAGCTGTATGAACAAGGTTAGGTAGTGGAACTATAGGAGGAGGAAGTGAGTTGTAGTTATTAGCTGTATGAACAAGGTTAGGTAGTGGAACTATAGGAGGAGGAAGTGAGCTGTAGTTATTAGCTGTATGAACAAGGTTAGGTAGTGGAACTATAGGAGGAGGAAGTGAGCTGTAGTTATTAGCTGTATGAACAAGGTTAGGTAGTGGAACTATAGGAGGAGGAAGTGAGTTGTAGTTATTAGCTGTATGAACAAGGTTAGGTAGTGGAACTATAGGAGGAGGAAGTGAGCTGTAGTTATTAGCTGTATGAACAAGGTTAGGTAGTGGAACTATAGGAGGAGGAAGTGAGTTGTAGTTATTAGCTGTATGAACAAGGTTAGGTAGTGGAACTATAGGAGGAGGAAGTGAGCTGTAGTTATTAGCTGTATGAACAAGGTTAGGTAGTGGAACTATAGGAGGAGGAAGTGAGTTGTAGTTATTAGCTGTATGAACAAGGTTAGGAAGTGGAACTATAGGAGGAGGAAGTGAGTTGTAGTTATTAGCTGTATGAACAAGGTTAGGAAGTGGAACTATAGGAGGAGGAAGTGAGTTGTAGTTATTAGCTGTATGAACAAGGTTAGGAAGTGGAACTATAGGAGGAGGAAGTGAGTTGTAGTTATTAGCTGTATGAACAAGGTTAGGTAGTGGAACTATAGGAGGAGGAAGTGAGTTGTAGTTATTAGCTGTATGAACAAGGTTAGGTAGTGGAACTATAGGAGGAGGAAGTGAGTTGTAGTTATTAGCTGTATGAACAAGGTTAGGAAGTGGAACTATAGGAGGAGGAAGTGAGTTGTAGTTATTAGCTGTATGAACAAGGTTAGGAAGTGGAACTATAGGAGGAGGAAGTGAGTTGTAGTTATTAGCTGTATGAACAAGGTTAGGTAGTGGAACTATAGGAGGAGGAAGTGAGTTGTAGATATTAGCTGTATGAACAAGGTTAGGAAGTGGAACTATAGGAGGAGGAAGTGAGTTGTAGTTATTAGCTGTATGAACAAGGTTAGGAAGTGGAACTATAGGAGGAGGAAGTGAGTTGTAGTTATTAGCTGTATGAACAAGGTTAGGAAGTGGAACTATAGGAGGAGGAAGTGAGTTGTAGTTATTAGCTGTATGAACAAGGTTAAGTAGTGGAACTATAGGAGGAGGAAGTGAGTTGTAGTTATTAGCTGTATGAACAAGGTTAGGAAGTGGAACTATAGGAGGAGGAAGTGAGTTGTAGTTATTAGCTGTATGAACAAGGTTAGGTAGTGGAACTATAGGAGGAGGAAGTGAGTTGTAGATATTAGCTGTATGAACAAGGTTAAGTAGTGGAACTATAGGAGGAGGAAGTGAGTTGTAGTTATTAGCTGTATGAACAAGGTTAGGAAGTGGAACTATAGGAGGAGGAAGTGAGTTGTAGTTATTAGCTGTATGAACAAGGTTAAGTAGTGGAACTATAGGAGGAGGATGTGAGTTGTAGTTATTAGCTGTATGAACAAGGTTAGGTAGTGGAACTATAGGAGGAGGAAGTGAGTTGTAGTTATTAGCTGTATGAACAAGGTTAGGAAGTGGAACTATAGGAGGAGGAAGTGAGCTGTAGTTATTAGCTGTATGAACAAGGTTAGGTAGTGGAACTATAGGAGGAGGAAGTGAGTTGTAGTTATTAGCTGTATGAACAAGGTTAGGTAGTGGAACTATAGGAGGAGGAAGTGAGTTGTAGTTATTAGCTGTATGAACAAGTTAAGTAGTGGAACTATAGGAGGAGGAAGTGAGTTGTAGTTATTAGCTGTATGAACAAGGTTAGGTAGTGGAACTATAGGAGGAGGAAGTGAGTTGTAGTTATTAGCTGTATGAACAAGGTTAGGTAGTGGAACTATAGGAGGAGGAAGTGAGTTGTAGTTATTAGCTGTATGAACAAGGTTAGGTAGTGGAACTATAGGAGGAGGAAGTGAGTTGTAGTTATTAGCTGTATGAACAAGGTTAGGTAGTGGAACTATAGGAGGAGGAAGTGAGTTGTAGTTATTAGCTGTATGAACAAGGTTAGGAAGTGGAACTATAGGAGGAGGAAGTGAGTTGTAGTTATTAGCTGTATGAACAAGGTTAGGAAGTGGAACTATAGGAGGAGGAAGTGAGTTGTAGTTATTAGCTGTATGAACAAGGTTAGGTAGTGGAACTATAGGAGGAGGAAGTGAGTTGTAGTTATTAGCTGTATGAACAAGGTTAGGAAGTGGAACTATAGGAGGAGGAAGTGAGTTGTAGTTATTAGCTGTATGAACAAGGTTAGGTAGTGGAACTATAGGAGGAGGAAGTGAGTTGTAGTTATTAGCTGTATGAACAAGGTTAGGTAGTGGAACTATAGGAGGAGGAAGTGAGTTGTAGTTATTGGCTGTATGAACAAGGTTAGGAAGTGGAACTATAGGAGGAGGAAGTGAGTTGTAGTTATTAGCTGTATGAACAAGGTTAGGAAGTGGAACTATAGGAGGAGGAAGTGAGTTGTAGTTATTAGCTGTATGAACAAGGTTAGGAAGTGGAACTATAGGAGGAGGAAGTGAGTTGTAGTTATTAGCTGTATGAACAAGGTTAGGTAGTGGAACTATAGGAGGAGGAAGTGAGTTGTAGTTATTGGCTGTATGAACAAGGTTAGGAAGTGGAACTATAGGAGGAGGAAGTGAGTTGTAGTTATTAGCTGTATGAACAAGGTTAGGTAGTGGAACTATAGGAGGAGGAAGTGAGTTGTAGTTACCGGCTGTATGAACAAGGTTAGGAAGTGGAACTATAGGAGGAGGAAGTGAGTTGTAGTTATTAGCTGTATGAACAAGGTTAGGTAGTGGAACTATAGGAGGAGGAAGTGAGTTGTAGTTATTAGCTGTATGAACAAGGTTAGGTAGTGGAACTATAGGAGGAGGAAGTGAGTTGTAGTTATTAGCTGTATGAACAAGGTTAAGTAGTGGAACTATAGGAGGAGGAAGTGAGTTGTAGTTATTAGCTGTATGAACAAGGTTAGGTAGTGGAACTATAGGAGGAGGAAGTGAGTTGTAGTTATTAGCTGTATGAACAAGGTTAGGTAGTGGAACTATAGGAGGAGGAAGTGAGTTGTAGTTATTAGCTGTATGAACAAGGTTAGGTAGTGGAACTATAGGAGGAGGAAGTGAGTTGTAGTTATTAGCTGTATGAACAAGGTTAGGTAGTGGAACTATAGGAGGAGGAAGTGAGTTGTAGTTATTAGCTGTATGAACAAGGTTAGGAAGTGGAACTATAGGAGGAGGAAGTGAGTTGTAGTTATTAGCTGTATGAACAAGGTTAGGTAGTGGAACTATAGGAGGAGGAAGTGAGTTGTAGTTATTAGCTGTATGAACAAGGTTAGGAAGTGGAACTATAGGAGGAGGAAGTGAGTTGTAGTTATTAGCTGTATGAACAAGGTTAGGAAGTGGAACTATAGGAGGAGGAAGTGAGTTGTAGTTATTAGCTGTATGAACAAGGTTAGGAAGTGGAACTATAGGAGGAGGAAGTGAGTTGTAGTTATTAGCTGTATGAACAAGGTTAGGTAGTGGAACTATAGGAGGAGGAAGTGAGTTGTAGTTATTAGCTGTATGAACAAGGTTAGGTAGTGGAACTATAGGAGGAGGAAGTGAGTTGTAGTTATTAGCTGTATGAACAAGGTTAAGTAGTGGAACTATAGGAGGAGGAAGTGAGTTGTAGTTATTAGCTGTATGAACAAGGTTAGGAAGTGGAACTATAGGAGGAGGAAGTGAGTTGTAGTTATTAGCTGTATGAACAAGGTTAAGTAGTGGAACTATAGGAGGAGGAAGTGAGTTGTAGTTATTAGCTGTATGAACAAGGTTAGGAAGTGGAACTATAGGAGGAGGAAGTGAGTTGTAGTTATTAGCTGTATGAACAAGGTTAGGTAGTGGAACTATAGGAGGAGGAAGTGAGTTGTAGTTATTAGCTGTATGAACAAGGTTAGGTAGTGGAACTATAGGAGGAGGAAGTGAGTTGTAGTTATTAGCTGTATGAACAAGGTTAGGAAGTGGAACTATAGGAGGAGGAAGTGAGTTGTAGTTATTAGCTGTATGAACAAGGTTAGGAAGTGGAACTATAGGAGGAGGAAGTGAGTTGTAGTTATTAGCTGTATGAACAAGGTTAGGTAGTGGAACTATAGGAGGAGGAAGTGAGTTGTAGATATTAGCTGTATGAACAAGGTTAGGTAGTGGAACTATAGGAGGAGGAAGTGAGTTGTAGTTATTAGCTGTATGAACAAGGTTAGGTAGTGGAACTATAGGAGGAGGAAGTGAGTTGTAGTTATTAGCTGTATGAACAAGGTTAGGAAGTGGAACTATAGGAGGAGGAAGTGAGTTGTAGTTATTAGCTGTATGAACAAGGTTAGGTAGTGGAACTATAGGAGGAGGAAGTGAGTTGTAGTTATTAGCTGTATGAACAAGGTTAGGAAGTGGAACTATAGGAGGAGGAAGTGAGTTGTAGTTATTAGCTGTATGAACAAGGTTAGGTAGTGGAACTATAGGAGGAGGAAGTGAGTTGTAGTTATTAGCTGTATGAACAAGGTTAGGAAGTGGAACTATAGGAGGAGGAAGTGAGTTGTAGTTATTAGCTGTATGAACAAGGTTAGGTAGTGGAACTATAGGAGGAGGAAGTGAGTTGTAGTTATTAGCTGTATGAACAAGGTTAGGAAGTGGAACTATAGGAGGAGGAAGTGAGTTGTAGTTATTAGCTGTATGAACAAGGTTAGGAAGTGGAACTATAGGAGGAGGAAGTGAGTTGTAGTTATTAGCTGTATGAACAAGGTTAGGTAGTGAAACTATCGGAGGAGGAAGTGAGTTGTAGTTATTAGCTGTATGAACAAGGTTAGGTAGTGGAACTATAGGAGGAGGAAGTGAGTTGTAGTTATTAGCTGTATGAACAAGGTTAGGAAGTGGAACTATAGGAGGAGGAAGTGAGTTGTAGTTATTAGCTGTATGAACAAGGTTAGGAAGTGGAACTATAGGAGGAGGAAGTGAGTTGTAGTTATTAGCTGTATGAACAAGGTTAGGTAGTGGAACTATAGGAGGAGGAAGTGAGTTGTAGTTATTAGCTGTATGAACAAGGTTAGGAAGTGGAACTATAGGAGGAGGAAGTGAGTTGTAGTTATTAGCTGTATGAACAAGGTTAGGAAGTGGAACTATAGGAGGAGGAAGTGAGTTGTAGTTATTAGCTGTATGAACAAGGTTAGGAAGTGGAACTATAGGAGGAGGAAGTGAGTTGTAGTTATTAGCTGTATGAACAAGGTTAGGTAGTGGAACTATAGGAGGAGGAAGTGAGTTGTAGTTACCGGCTGTATGAACAAGGTTAGGTAGTGGAACTATAGGAGGAGGAAGTGAGTTGTAGTTATTAGCTGTATGAACAAGGTTAGGAAGTGGAACTATAGGAGGAGGAAGTGAGTTGTAGTTATTAGCTGTATGAACAAGGTTAGGTAGTGGAACTATAGGAGGAGGAAGTGAGTTGTAGTTATTAGCTGTATGAACAAGGTTAGGTAGTGAAACTATAGGAGGAGGAAGTGAGTTGTAGTTATTAGCTGTATGAACAAGGTTAGGTAGTGAAACTATAGGAGGAGGAAGTGAGTTGTAGTTATTAGCTGTATGAACAAGGTTAGGTAGTGGAACTATAGGAGGAGGAAGTGAGTTGTAGTTATTAGCTGTATGAACAAGGTTAGGAAGTGGAACTATAGGAGGAGGAAGTGAGTTGTAGTTATTAGCTGTATGAACAAGGTTAGGAAGTGGAACTATAGGAGGAGGAAGTGAGTTGTAGTTATTAGCTGTATGAACAAGGTTAGGAAGTGGAACTATAGGAGGAGGAAGTGAGTTGTAGTTATTAGCTGTATGAACAAGGTTAGGTAGTGGAACTATAGGAGGAGGAAGTGAGTTGTAGTTATTAGCTGTATGAACAAGGTTAGGAAGTGGAACTATAGGAGGAGGAAGTGAGTTGTAGTTATTAGCTGTATGAACAAGGTTAGGTAGTGGAACTATAGGAGGAGGAAGTGAGTTGTAGATATTAGCTGTATGAACAAGGTTAGGAAGTGGAACTATAGGAGGAGGAAGTGAGTTGTAGATATTAGCTGTATGAACAAGGTTAGGTAGTGGAACTATAGGAGGAGGAAGTGAGTTGTAGATATTAGCTGTATGAACAAGGTTAGGAAGTGGAACTATAGGAGGAGGAAGTGAGTTGTAGATATTAGCTGTATGAACAAGGTTAGGAAGTGGAACTATAGGAGGAGGAAGTGAGTTGTAGTTATTAGCTGTATGAACAAGGTTAGGTAGTGGAACTATAGGAGGAGGAAGTGAGTTGTAGTTATTAGCTGTATGAACAAGGTTAAGTAGTGGAACTATAGGAGGAGGAAGTGAGTTGTAGTTATTAGCTGTATGAACAAGGTTAGGAAGTGGAACTATAGGAGGAGGAAGTGAGCTGTAGATATTAGCTGTATGAACAAGGTTAAGTAGTGGAACTATAGGAGGAGGAAGTGAGTTGTAGTTATTAGCTGTATGAACAAGGTTAGGAAGTGGAACTATAGGTGGAGGAAGTGAGTTGTAGTTATTAGCTGTATGAACAAGGTTAGGTAGTGGAACTATAGGAGGAGGAAGTGAGTTGTAGTTATTAGCTGTATGAACAAGGTTAGGTAGTGGAACTATAGGAGGAGGAAGTGAGTTGTAGTTATTAGCTGTATGAACAAGGTTAGGAAGTGGAACTATAGGAGGAGGAAGTGAGTTGTAGTTATTAGCTGTATGAACAAGGTTAGGAAGTGGAACTATAGGAGGAGGAAGTGAGTTGTAGTTATTAGCTGTATGAACAAGGTTAGGTAGTGGAACTATAGGAGGAGGAAGTGAGTTGTAGTTATTAGCTGTATGAACAAGGTTAGGTAGTGGAACTATAGGAGGAGGAAGTGAGTTGTAGTTATTAGCTGTATGAACAAGGTTAGGAAGTGGAACTATAGGAGGAGGAAGTGAGTTGTAGTTATTAGCTGTATGAACAAGGTTAGGAAGTGGAACTATAGGAGGAGGAAGTGAGTTGTAGTTATTAGCTGTATGAACAAGGTTAGGTAGTGGAACTATAGGAGGAGGAAGTGAGTTGTAGTTATTAGCTGTATGAACAAGGTTAGGTAGTGAGTTGTAGTTATTAGCTGTATGAACAAGGTTAGGAAGTGGAACTATAGGAGGAGGAAGTGAGTTGTAGTTATTAGCTGTATGAACAAGGTTAGGTAGTGGAACTATAGGAGGAGGAAGTGAGTTGTAGATATTAGCTGTATGAACAAGGTTAGGTAGTGGAACTATAGGAGGAGGAAGTGAGTTGTAGTTATTAGCTGTATGAACAAGTTAGGAAGTGGAACTATAGGAGGAGGAAGTGAGTTGTAGTTATTAGCTGTATGAACAAGGTTAGGAAGTGGAACTATAGGAGGAGGAAGTGAGTTGTAGTTATTAGCTGTATGAACAAGGTTAGGTAGTGGAACTATAGGAGGAGGAAGTGAGTTGTAGTTATTAGCTGTATGAACAAGTTAGGAAGTGGAACTATAGGAGGAGGAAGTGAGTTGTAGTTATTAGCTGTATGAACAAGGTTAGGAAGTGGAACTATAGGAGGAGGAAGTGAGTTGTAGTTATTAGCTGTATGAACAAGGTTAGGTAGTGGAACTATAGGAGGAGGAAGTGAGTTGTAGTTATTAGCTGTATGAACAAGGTTAAGTAGTGGAACTATAGGAGGAGGAAGTGAGTTGTAGTTATTAGCTGTATGAACAAGTTAGGAAGTGGAACTATAGGAGGAGGAAGTGAGTTGTAGTTATTAGCTGTATGAACAAGGTTAGGAAGTGGAACTATAGGAGGAGGAAGTGAGTTGTAGTTATTAGCTGTATGAACAAGGTTAGGTAGTGGAACTATAGGAGGAGGAAGTGAGTTGTAGTTATTAGCTGTATGAACAAGTTAGGAAGTGGAACTATAGGAGGAGGAAGTGAGTTGTAGTTATTAGCTGTATGAACAAGGTTAGGAAGTGGAACTATAGGAGGAGGAAGTGAGTTGTAGTTATTAGCTGTATGAACAAGGTTAGGTAGTGGAACTATAGGAGGAGGAAGTGAGTTGTAGTTATTAGCTGTATGAACAAGGTTAGGAAGTGGAACTATAGGAGGAGGAAGTGAGTTGTAGTTATTAGCTGTATGAACAAGGTTAGGAAGTGGAACTATAGGAGGAGGAAGTGAGTTGTAGTTATTAGCTGTATGAACAAGGTTAGGAAGTGGAACTATAGGAGGAGGAAGTGAGTTGTAGTTATTAGCTGTATGAACAAGGTTAGGTAGTGGAACTATAGGAGGAGGAAGTGAGTTGTAGTTATTAGCTGTATGAACAAGGTTAGGTAATGGAACTATAGGAGGAGGAAGTGAGTTGTAGTTATTAGCTGTATGAACAAGGTTAAGTAGTGGAACTATAGGAGGAGGAAGTGAGTTGTAGTTATTAGCTGTATGAACAAGGTTAGGAAGTGGAACTATAGGAGGAGGAAGTGAGTTGTAGTTATTAGCTGTATGAACAAGGTTAGGAAGTGGAACTATAGGAGGAGGAAGTGAGTTGTAGTTATTAGCTGTATGAACAAGGTTAAGTAGTGGAACTATAGGAGGAGGAAGTGAGTTGTAGTTATTAGCTGTATGAACAAGGTTAAGTAGTGGAACTATAGGAGGAGGAAGTGAGTTGTAGTTATTAGCTGTATGAACAAGGTTAGGTAGTGGAACTATAGGAGGAGGAAGTGAGTTGTAGTTATTAGCTGTATGAACAAGGTTAGGTAGTGGAACTATAGGAGGAGGAAGTGAGTTGTAGTTACCGGCTGTATGAACAAGGTTAGGAAGTGGAACTATAGGAGGAGGAAGTGAGTTGTAGTTATTAGCTGTATGAACAAGGTTAGGAAGTGGAACTATAGGAGGAGGAAGTGAGTTGTAGTTATTAGCTGTATGAACAAGGTTAGGAAGTGGAACTATAGGAGGAGGAAGTGAGTTGTAGTTATTAGCTGTATGAACAAGGTTAGGAAGTGGAACTATAGGAGGAGGAAGTGAGTTGTAGTTATTAGCTATATGAACAAGGTTAGGTAATGGAACTATAGGAGGAGGAAGTGAGTTGTAGTTATTAGCTGTATGAACAAGGTTAAGTAGTGGAACTATAGGAGGAGGAAGTGAGTTGTAGTTATTAGCTGTATGAACAAGGTTAGGTAGTGGAACTATAGGAGGAGGAAGTGAGTTGTAGTTATTAGCTGTATGAACAAGGTTAGGAAGTGGAACTATAGGAGGAGGAAGTGAGTTGTAGTTATTAGCTGTATGAACAAGGTTAGGAAGTGGAACTATAGGAGGAGGAAGTGAGTTGTAGTTATTAGCTGTATGAACAAGGTTAGGAAGTGGAACTATAGGAGGAGGAAGTGAGTTGTAGTTATTAGCTGTATGAACAAGGTTAGGAAGTGGAACTATAGGAGGAGGAAGTGAGTTGTAGTTATTAGCTGTATGAACAAGGTTAGGAAGTGGAACTATAGGAGGAGGAAGTGAGTTGTAGTTATTAGCTGTATGAACAAGGTTAGGAAGTGGAACTATAGGAGGAGGAAGTGAGTTGTAGTTATTAGCTGTATGAACAAGGTTAGGTAATGGAACTATAGGAGGAGGAAGTGAGTTGTAGTTATTAGCTGTATGAACAAGGTTAGGTAGTGGAACTATAGGAGGAGGAAGTGAGTTGTAGTTATTAGCTGTATGAACAAGGTTAAGTAGTGGAACTATAGGAGGAGGAAGTGAGTTGTAGTTATTAGCTGTATGAACAAGGTTAGGTAGTGGAACTATAGGAGGAGGAAGTGAGTTGTAGTTATTAGCTGTATGAACAAGGTTAGGAAGTGGAACTATAGGAGGAGGAAGTGAGTTGTAGTTATTAGCTGTATGAACAAGGTTAGGAAGTGGAACTATAGGAGGAGGAAGTGAGTTGTAGTTATTAGCTGTATGAACAAGGTTAGGTAGTGGAACTATAGGAGGAGGAAGTGAGTTGTAGTTATTAGCTGTATGAACAAGGTTAGGTAGTGGAACTATAGGAGGAGGAAGTGAGTTGTAGTTATTAGCTGTATGAACAAGGTTAGGAAGTGGAACTATAGGAGGAGGAAGTGAGTTGTAGTTATTAGCTGTATGAACAAGGTTAGGTAGTGGAACTATAGGAGGAGGAAGTGAGTTGTAGTTATTAGCTGTATGAACAAGGTTAGGAAGTGGAACTATAGGAGGAGGAAGTGAGTTGTAGTTATTAGCTGTATGAACAAGGTTAGGTAGTGGAACTATAGGAGGAGGAAGTGAGTTGTAGTTATTAGCTGTATGAACAAGGTTAGGAAGTGGAACTATAGGAGGAGGAAGTGAGTTGTAGATATTAGCTGTATGAACAAGGTTAGGTAGTGGAACTATAGGAGGAGGAAGTGAGTTGTAGTTATTAGCTGTATGAACAAGGTTAGGTAGTGGAACTATAGGAGGAGGAAGTGAGTTGTAGTTATTAGCTGTATGAACAAGGTTAGGAAGTGGAACTATAGGAGGAGGAAGTGAGTTGTAGTTATTAGCTGTATGAACAAGGTTAGGAAGTGGAACTATAGGAGGAGGAAGTGAGTTGTAGTTATTAGCTGTATGAACAAGGTTAGGTAGTGGAACTATAGGAGGAGGAAGTGAGTTGTAGTTATTAGCTGTATGAACAAGGTTAGGAAGTGGAACTATAGGAGGAGGAAGTGAGTTGTAGTTATTAGCTGTATGAACAAGGTTAGGTAGTGGAACTATAGGAGGAGGAAGTGAGTTGTAGTTATTAGCTGTATGAACAAGGTTAGGAAGTGGAACTATAGGAGGAGGAAGTGAGTTGTAGTTATTAGCTGTATGAACAAGGTTAGGAAGTGGAACTATAGGAGGAGGAAGTGAGTTGTAGTTATTAGCTGTATGAACAAGGTTAGGAAGTGGAACTATAGGAGGAGGAAGTGAGTTGTAGTTATTAGCTGTATGAACAAGGTTAGGAAGTGGAACTATAGGAGGAGGAAGTGAGTTGTAGTTATTAGCTGTATGAACAAGGTTAGGAAGTGGAACTATAGGAGGAGGAAGTGAGTTGTAGTTATTAGCTGTATGAACAAGGTTAGGTAATGGAACTATAGGAGGAGGAAGTGAGTTGTAGTTATTAGCTGTATGAACAAGGTTAGGTAGTGGAACTATAGGAGGAGGAAGTGAGTTGTAGTTATTAGCTGTATGAACAAGGTTAAGTAGTGGAACTATAGGAGGAGGAAGTGAGTTGTAGTTATTAGCTGTATGAACAAGGTTAGGTAGTGGAACTATAGGAGGAGGAAGTGAGTTGTAGTTATTAGCTGTATGAACAAGGTTAGGAAGTGGAACTATAGGAGGAGGAAGTGAGTTGTAGTTATTAGCTGTATGAACAAGGTTAGGAAGTGGAACTATAGGAGGAGGAAGTGAGTTGTAGTTATTAGCTGTATGAACAAGGTTAGGTAGTGGAACTATAGGAGGAGGAAGTGAGTTGTAGTTATTAGCTGTATGAACAAGGTTAGGTAGTGGAACTATAGGAGGAGGAAGTGAGTTGTAGTTATTAGCTGTATGAACAAGGTTAGGAAGTGGAACTATAGGAGGAGGAAGTGAGTTGTAGATATTAGCTGTATGAACAAGGTTAGGTAATGGAACTATAGGAGGAGGAAGTGAGTTGTAGTTATTAGCTGTATGAACAAGGTTAGGAAGTGGAACTATAGGAGGAGGAAGTGAGTTGTAGATATTAGCTGTATGAACAAGGTTAGGTAGTGGAACTATAGGAGGAGGAAGTGAGTTGTAGTTATTAGCTGTATGAACAAGGTTAGGTAGTGGAACTATAGGAGGAGGAAGTGAGTTGTAGTTATTAGCTGTATGAACAAGGTTAGGTAGTGGAACTATAGGAGGAGGAAGTGAGTTGTAGTTATTAGCTGTATGAACAAGGTTAGGTAATGGAACTATAGGAGGAGGAAGTGAGTTGTAGTTATTAGCTGTATGAACAAGGTTAGGTAATGGAACTATAGGAGGAGGAAGTGAGTTGTAGTTATTAGCTGTATGAACAAGGTTAGGAAGTGGAACTATAGGAGGAGGAAGTGAGTTGTAGTTATTAGCTGTATGAACAAGGTTAGGAAGTGGAACTATAGGAGGAGGAAGTGAGTTGTAGTTATTAGCTGTATGAACAAGGTTAGGTAGTGGAACTATAGGAGGAGGAAGTGAGTTGTAGTTATTAGCTGTATGAACAAGGTTAAGTAGTGGAACTATAGGAGGAGGAAGTGAGTTGTAGATATTAGCTGTATGAACAAGGTTAGGTAGTGGAACTATAGGAGGAGGAAGTGAGTTGTAGTTATTAGCTGTATGAACAAGGTTAGGAAGTGGAACTATAGGAGGAGGAAGTGAGTTGTAGTTATTAGCTGTATGAACAAGGTTAGGAAGTGGAACTATAGGAGGAGGAAGTGAGTTGTAGTTATTAGCTGTATGAACAAGGTTAAGTAGTGGAACTATAGGAGGAGGAAGTGAGTTGTAGTTATTAGATGTATGAACAAGGTTAGGAAGTGGAACTATAGGAGGAGGAAGTGAGTTGTAGTTATTAGCTGTATGAACAAGGTTAGGAAGTGGAACTATAGGAGGAGGAAGTGAGTTGTAGTTATTAGCTGTATGAACAAGGTTAGGAAGTGGAACTATAGGAGGAGGAAGTGAGTTGTAGTTATTAGCTGTATGAACAAGGTTAGGAAGTGGAACTATCGGAGGAGGAAGTGAGCTGCGTTGGGACGGGTAGCAAGTGCGAGGAAGGAGACGGAGTTGTAGATTCCATTGCAATATAGCGGTTAGTGTTGGTATTTGATTGTGCGGAGGTAACAATGTAGATAACAATGTAAGTAACAATGTAAGTAACAATGTAGGTAACAATGCTATGCAAAGAAGATCATCTAGTAGCCAACTGAAGGCAACTCTTTTGGTAAAATCAAGAATTGATTTATTAATTTAATTTGAATTAAGTCTTATAATTATTTTGTAATCATAATTTTAAGTCATCCAACCAACCGAAATAACTAACCATTTATCATTGACAATGAGGTTGCTGAGTGAGTAGGAGAAACCGGCCTCGATTCGTTGGTATTGTTGTGTTTCGACAAAGTCTGCACAAAATACGTTGTTATTAACACCAGATTTCAATGACACATTTGTATTTAATCTCGCTTGTTTATTATGAAATCAATATTTCGAATTCTAATTATCATACGAATATTGACACTGTACTAGATACACTGTGGTAGACACTGTGCTAGATACACTGTGGTAGACACTGTGCTAATGCGATTTCGGTTGGAAGTGATTTCATTAATTTTCTACTACCACCGTTTTATTTTTCATTCACATTTTCTTGTCGACGCCGAATAACATAATTAATAATTACAGTAACTATTCGCAGAACGTGGGAATTCATTTAAAACCGTTGTCAATCGTTGTCATTTGATTTCCAGTGAACTTTCAGTGACGTCGGCCATATTCTTACCCTAGACAATATCTAACCGGAGAGCTTGGGGCCATTCTTTTCACTCCGGAGGAGGGGTCGTCGCCGTGATTATGATTTAGAGTCGGTACGGGAGGTGTGGTTAACTCCTCGACGGTCGTGGCTAAAGGTTCAGAGGGCGGGACAAACTCTTCTCTGATAATTTCGGGACTGGATGGAGCAATCGGTATTTCACTGAAACAAAGAAAAGTACATACTATTAATTAGAAATTAAAAATTTATATATCCATATTGCTAATGAAATAGAGATTTATTTTAAATTTTGAATAGAAGTATAAAATAATTTAGCTAACAAATTTTTTAAAAATATTTTAATAGTTTGTCATTAACATTAATTTTAAAAGATAAATTAGTCATTTATTATCTAATAATTTCATATGTGCAAAAAAGAATAAGTTAATATAATATAATAATAGCATTGCTACTTAACAATTTCTGAAACCAACCAATCACTGTTAATCTCTTCTGAAATGTTATTATTCACATTTTCAGATATTTTGAATTCCATCTAAAATGTAATATAGAAATTGTAGTATGACATCGCTGCGATGATGTAACATATGATAATATTTATCTCATCTATATCGAAGTTATACCAACATCTGGAATTTCAGTTATTGAATCATCTTCGTCTATTTCATCATTATCAGTCTAAATTTGTTCGGTAATTATTAACTTATAATTAATATAATTATAAATTAAGAATATATTTTGATATTGATTTATAAAGATATATTATTGACCAAATATATTTACAATTGACAAAAGAATTTTTATTATTTTTTTAGTCAAATTTATTAATTTACTCCGCTGAGAAAAACTGAAAATCATTTATTATTCAAATTAAATCCAAACCTTGGTCATCATTCTTGTCGCCTCGTCCGCTGCTTCCCGTTGATGTATTTGCGTTTTTTCCCGCATAGAAGTCCTCCGAATGGAAGCGCTGCAACCGTGAAAACAGATTTTACGGATGTCAAATTAGTCATCAGCGACTATAATTTTTTGAATCCGAGTCAATTAAATTCGAAATATCAGAAGTTTTGTGTGTTTGTACTTCGAATTACTAGAATTTAGTTGAATTGTTTAAGTACAAGCAGATCAATGGTGAGTTAGAATCAATTGCAATCAGATTGAATATCGAAGAGAGACCTTTACCGGCGAAGAAAAGAATTTGTAAAATTTCAGGTTTAATGAAATGAAATGAGATGACATCTTTTTTTTAAAATCACCAATAAACTAAATAATGAAAATTTCAAATATTAAACATTTTACAAATCATCCGCAATTATTAAGATATACTTCAATGTATTTTCCGCGCTGGCGTCAATTGAAGGATCTCTCAATTGGGTGAAACAGTAGAGCCGACGTACTTGTGCTACGGCGACGAGAGACGAGCTAGACGTTATTCACCGACGACAACGAAGCCCCATCTACAAGCGTTCCGTTCGGCTCTAAGGCAATTACGAGCTAACTAGTGGCTACGGCGGCAACGAAGTGCTGTTTAACTACCATCGAGTACGATAAAGTGTAGGGTTTGGGTGCGAGGTCGGGGTCGAGGTCGGGGTCGAGGCGAAGAACTGCAGACCAAAGTTCACCGCGAAATCTACCGCAGCCGCGAGAAGCGAATTGTGATTTGCTTAAACGGGAACCGAGCAGAAAGTGGAATCGGGATGGAGAGAATGCGAATGGAGTAACTTGAAGTGAAGATGGAGGAGAGAGGAGAAACTACGCAGGATATGCACCGAGTGAGAGCCAAGCGATAGAGGGTAAAGGTCATACCTCGAGGTCACCGACTCCAGCGATGAATACAATTGGCCTAGGTTTACTCTAGAAATCGTGGGGGTGGAAATATTTTTAGTGTCGGAGGACATTTAGAAACTTCCTAAATTATATACGAAACAATGTTAATATTTACCTATCGCAATAACAGTGATATTCGACGTATCTAATAACAAACATAAACTATAATTGAGTGAGTGCGTTGCGCTCGGACTGTTATTACATCGGTGAAAGTGAGGTTATGGTTGGCGGAGACGGGTGAGCTGGCGTTAGTGGTGGTGTATCCTCAAACTGCTTAAGTTAAATAATTGCAATCACGAAAATGCACGTGTGTTATCACAAAATTTATGATTTTTATAGAGGTTTGTAATGCGGAGAGATTGATTTGACCTCTTGATGTTAAGCCACCTAATAATAAGTGTAACATACCTTTGATGGCCGCACGTTGACCTATCATATAAGAGAAAGAGTGAACCAAATTGAAAATGTTAAGTCATGGTTAGAAGTGCATAGAATATTTGAAAACTAAACATATTATAATTCCATTCAGTAAAGTTCACACGTAATGAAGAATGGATATTTTAGATTGCTTTTAATTACTTTGTGTAATAAATATATTTTATAAACGGTAATAAAAAATGAAAAATTATGATAAAACCTATGAAATGAAAATCACCGAATTACATGCAGAAATAATAAACTAGTGAATTTTGGGATTACTGAAATCACTAAACTGAAATGAATGTAATGCAAACCTTCGTGAATTTTGGCTGCGTTTACGGGCAAGATTTCCTGCCACCGAGGAATGACGATTATTCGATTGTTGCTGCTGTTGTTGTTGTTGTTGTTGTTGTTGTAGTTGTAGTGATTCTTGCTCCTCGCTGAGTTCCTGAATACGTGACTTCAACTGCAAGTCCTCACAGATATCTACGGGAGTACAGATATCAAATATATAACTCAAAAATACATGAATGCGAAATATTCAATTACAAAAGAGTAACAAAATTAACATAGAAAATGAAATAAATGTTTGAATAGTAATATTTGAAATCAGATTTCTATTTTACATATTATATGATTCGCTGTATTGTTTACTGCATAAAGTGTAATGTATCAAGTGATACTTTAACATATTAATCAACTAAATAATGAATGCAAAAGTTCTTTTCCGAGGTGTTGGTAGAAAGTGTAGCGTAGTATAATTAATTATGTCAATATTTCCCTAAATCAAATAAAAACTCGACAAATATCAGATATATGTGATGCAATAATCGATAAATATCCTTTATTGATAAACAGATAAGATATTACAAGATATTACATGATATTACAAGATATTACAAGATATTACAAGATATTACACATTTCAAAAAAAAGAAGAAAAGATTTATCAATTTCAATAATCAATTTATTTTCACATAGATTTAGATTGAGATTTTTTACATAAGGATTTTCATTACAAAACCATTACATCGATAAACTCTGAATGAAGCCAATAGGCAGGGGTTGCAACAAACCATAAGGTGTTTCATTCGCTTTAGTGGTCACTTGAAGGTCGGCTCCGTGCATCACAAGCATCTCGAGAACTCTGTGCTAAAGACAATAGAAAAGACTTAGAGGAGATTAGTTTATGTGGGTTAGTGTATGAGGTTAGTGTATTAGATTCCTAGCTATGAACTTCTAGTAGAGAAATTGATTTCGTGATTTGTAGTCTGGGTATTTTAGACTAGTTAAGGTCATAGGTCAAGATCGCAGTTGGCGCAGCGAGAGTTGAATATTGAGATTGAGTTAATTATTAGTTATTTACTACGAATGGAGTAGCGCTGAGAAAGAGAATAGTCTGGAACAGAATCAATGATAAATGTAAACATTAAGTAAGTATGCGGATAGAGAAGTTATGCAAATGTGGAGAATGATTTATAGATATTTATATAGATACACATACAAAAATTAAAATATATAAATACATGTAGATAAATTGTATCTATATATATAGGTAAAGATTGTAAATCAAATATCTATATATATGTCTTTATCAATATAGATTATTAATGCTGAGACAGACAAGATTGAAGAAAAGGTGAAAGGTCGTAAAAACCTGTCCCCAGCAAGCTGCAGCGTGAACAGGACGCCAGTTGTCAATGTCGATTCCGTTTACGTTAATTGACGAATCGGAAAGCAGGAAAGTGATGACTTCAACATAACCATTAGCTGCGGCGATATGGAGCTGTGTGGTGGGTTCGGAAAAGGGCAATGATCAGGGAAGCACTCATGATATTAGTTACTGTCATGTTCAAAGAAGAGGGTAAGGTTAAGGAGAATTAAGTAGTTAATGCAGGGGATTAGTGACCGATGAATATTAGGGATTTGGTAAGGATTGTATTTAATGCAGGGGTGAGTAGGGAAGGGGTTATGGTCAGATGGAGTTAGAGGAGGGTTGGTGGTTATTAAGGAGAGTAGATAGTGAAGAGTCCGATATTAATGAGAGAAACATGTTTAGGGTATGGATATAGATAAGTAAATGTTTGTAATTAAGTATAAGATGTAGTTTGGGAAGGGTTATTGTTAGGGTTAGGGTTAGGAAAAGAAAACTAGTCGGGGAAGGTGTTGTTTTGGTGCTGTAGATATGGGGCATAGTTATTTAATAGGCATGGTTAGGATTGGGTGACAGCGTCTTGCTAGGGTTGTTGTTAGTTCACGAGAAAAGAGTTTTGTAGGCTAAGACAGATGTTGGAGGTTAGGCTAGAATAAAGCTAACCAAACTTTCTCCGCATTTTCCAATAAATTCATTGATATGCAGCATTTTCTAAAAAAAAGTTTTTAAAGTTTGATAAAATAGATCAGATTCGACAAAATGTAATTATTTCTAAATATACTCATATAGTCACTCATATAGTCACTCATATAGTCACTCATATAGTCATAGTCACTCATATAGTCATTATATTGAACTAACTTGTGATTTTAGATCATCAAGCATTACTTTCTCCGTTCGTAAACGCGTACTTTCAATGAGCTCTTGTGTAACACCTGTGAAGTTAGTCATAGTAATAATTGATTTAATTGATATAGAATTGTAATCATTTCAATTTAATTTTTTTCCAGATTTTATTGTCAAAAACTTAATAAAAATAACTTGTCATTAATAACTACATAATAACTACATGATAACTACATGATAACTATATGATAACTACTAGATAACTACATGGTAACTACATTATAACTACTAGATAACTACATGATAACTACATGATAACTATATGATAACTACTAGATAACTACATGGTAACTACATTATAACTACTAGATAACTACATGATAACTACATGATAACTATATGATAACTACTAGATAACTACATAGTAACTACATTATATCTACTAGATAACTACATGATAACTACAAGAGTGAAATTTCGTTCATGTTGATCTATTCTACCTTCTAACTGAAGCAGACTGATTAATTATCGAGATAATGCAGATAATTGTTACTATTTATAAAATTGCAATTTCATTACGAGGCAGGAAACAGAAGTTCTTTTTTTCATCGGTAACTTCATCGTCGGTGATGTAAATTTAAACTATTCACATTAATTTGTAATAATAATTCTTATTTCACAATTTTACAGTTATATTTTTTAATATAATTACAAATATATTAAAAATAATATAATTGATAAATGATTCCAAATCATAAATGAAGATGTATTCGAAGTACTCACCTCTTTTGGACATTTCATCCTCGAGCAAGTACAAGGTTTCTGATTCTGCGATATCATAGGGCATGTTTCCATCGGAGTTGACAGCCAGGATGGTAGCTCCACTGCGGGAAGGAGTGTGGTCTACGGTCTACATACCGCATAGGAGAGAATAGAGCTAATAAATATTGAACTAATGTCTAGTAAATGACTAATTGCTGATCTGAGGTCTAGATAATGATAAAATGTAGAACTGTGGTCTATATTATGAGAGTAGCACAAAAATCTACTTATTCACTAATATAACATTATTGCTTTGTTATAAACCCATAACCAGTACTACTTACCTCCCAAACTAGTCCCGCTAACGGGGGTTTAGAGTAATTTATGATGGGTTTTACAAACTGGTCGATGAGGTATTGACAGAGATGCGAGTGGCAGCAAGTGGCGGCGGCGTGTAAAGGAGTCCAAAGTTCGGTGTCAGTTGCGTTTACGTTAGCTCCTGACTCGACGAGGAGGTGCATCATGGCCGCCTGGTCGTCGATACAGCACTGACGATGCGGAGAGGGGGCGTGGTTAGCGGCGAGAGGGGGCGTGATTAGCGGCGAGAGGGGGCGTGGTTAGCGGCGAGAGGGGGCGATAGGGGACGTGGTTAGCGGCGAGAGGGGGCGTGGTTAGCGGCGAGGAGAGGGGGCGTGGTTAGCGGCGATGAATAGGGGCGTGGTTAGCGGCGAGAGGGGGCGTGGTTAGCGGCGAGAGGGGGTGTGGTTAGTGGCGAGGAGAGGGAGCGCAATCCGGAACGGGTGCCTTGGGTATTTATAGACCATACGGACGCTGGGCGCGCCAGCAAACAATAACGAGTCTGCTCTGATAGGGTTACAAGAGCGGGGGCGAGATTAGCGAAAGAGATACCACGTGATGCACTGTAAGTCGGAAGGGATTCGGAATGGAGTCGGAAGGGATTCGGAATGGAGTCGGAAGGGAGTCGGAAGGAAGTAGGAAGGGAGTCTGAAGGGAGTCGGAAGGGAGTCGGAAGGAAGTAGGAAGGAAGTAGGAAGGAAGTAGGAAGGAAGTAGGAAGGGAGTCGGAAGGGATTCGGAAGGGAGTAGGAAGGGAGTCGGAAGGAAGTAGGAAGGAAGTAGGAAGGGAGTCGGAAGGGATTCGGAAGGGAGTAGGAAGGGAGTCGGAAGGGATTCGGAAGGGAGTCGGAAGGAAGTAGGAAGGGAGTCTGAAGGGAGTCGGAAGGAAGTAGGAAGGAAGTAGGAAGGAAGTAGGAAGGGAGTCGGAAGGGAGTAGGAAGGGAGTCGGAAGGAAGTAGGAAGGAAGTAGGAAGGAAGTAGGAAGGAAGTAGGAAGGAAGTAGGAAGGGAGTCGGAAGGGAGTCGTAAGGGAGTCGGAAGGAAGTAGGATAGCGTAAAGATCAGGAATAATGGGAGGGTAGATCAGATATGATAAGAAATGAGAGGATTTAGTTTGGTATATATTAATTAGCAGCATACTTGAAACTCTTGGCATTACAGAACATCCATAGGTAACGTATTAGAACGTATAATAACAATTAGAGAAATGCTTACTTCTACAAATATCTATTTCTGTAAGTTGGAAACGTTTATCTAATATAATCAGCTAAAATAAACAAACCGCTCAACACTGAAATATGATATCTTATGTAATAAAGTTGCTCGAAAAAAACAAAATATTTCAAATAGCTAATACATCATAAAACAGCAACAACTCCCTATTCATCTTCAAAGCATCGAATAACGCATAGTGATAATATAAGGATATGCCTTAGGAATAATTAGTTCAATGAAAGGTCGGTGAGATGTTAAAGGTCATCGAAAGATCACCACCTGAGTGAATACTGATTCATATCTCTGTCGGTATAATACGGAACTTTATTATACAATATTTAATTAGTGTATGCTTATGTAATAATAAATGCTTTGATTATATAATATTTAAGATTCTAATTTTATTATGTGTTGAAGTTGAATAGTGATTCAATATTCTATATTATTAATTAGTAAATGTTAATTCTTATTCTATATTATTAATTAGTAAATGCTAATTCTTATTCTATATTATTAATTAGTAAATGTTAATTATTATTCTATATTATTAATTAGTAAATGTTAATTCTTATTCTATATTATTAATTAGTAAATGTTAATTCTTATTCTATATTATTAATTAGTAAATGCTAATTCTTATTCTATATTATTAATTAGTAAATGTTAATTCTTATTCTATATTATTAATTAGTAAATGCTAATTCTTATTCTATATTATTAATTAGTAAACTATAATTCTTATTCTATATTATTAATAAGTAAATGCTAATTATTATTCTATATTATTAATTAGTAAACTATAATTATTATTCTATATTATTAATTAGTAAATGCTAATTCTTATTCTATATTATTAATTAGTAAATGCTAATTCTTATTCTATATTATTAATTAGTAAATGTTAATTCTTGTTCTATATTATTAATTAGTAAATGCTAATTCTTATTCTATATTATTAATTAGTAAATGCTAATTCTTATTCTATATTATTAATTAGTAAACTATAATTCTTATTCTATATTATTAATTAGTAAATGCTAATTCTTATTCTATATTATTAATTAGTAAATGCTAATTCTTATTCTATATTATTAATTAGTAAATGCTAATTCTTATTCTATATTATTAATAAGTAAATGCTAATTATTATTCTATATTATTAATTAGTAAACTATAATTATTATTCTATATTATTAATTAGTAAATGCTAATTATTATTCTATATTATTAATTAGTAAATGCTAATTCTTATTCTATATTATTAATTAGTAAATGCTAATTCTTATTCTATATTATTAATTAGTAAATGTTAATTCTTATTCTATATTATTAATTAGTAAATGTTAATTCTTGTTCTATATTATTAATTAGTAAATGCTAATTCTTATTCTATATTATTAATTAGTAAATGTTAATTATTATGAATTAGTAAATTCTATATTATTTAATTTTCAATCCACTATGGTAACTACAGATGATATAACTAATAATTCATCAAACATAAATATGTGTGTAACCTGGTGTAAGGCAGTCAGTCCATCATCATTAAACGCATCAGGGGAAATTCCCGAGTCCAACAGGTCACGAACTGAAGGTCAATAAACAGATAATCACCGAGCATATGATTGCAAGTAAAAGAAGGGGTTTCTTATCATATTTATAAAAGAATAATGGTAACAAGTCTATGCAGATTAATTCACATAAAAGAACTAATTCATACAGAGGTTAATAGTTTTCCCGATATTTGAATACATAAATCAATATATATTTATATGCACGATCATCAAAAACTCACAGACCATATCTACGCCATCAATAGATAAGAAAAATCTCAACGTTCTTAATTAAGAAACCTTCAGCCAAATCGTTGCGTCCGGCGGCTTCCAAAAGAATTATCTCTCCGACGAACGTGACTTTATCATCTTTATCATTAGATATAGCGACAGCTCCGTTGGTTAGGTGAATGTGACGTTTTTTGATTTCCTGTCGCGTTTGGAAGTTAGAAGTGAATAGCACGACATTGTGGAATAATTAGTGTGG
>OZ038317.1:8715855-8728290 GCA_964035775.1 Osedax frankpressi | reverse complement strand
AAGGGAGGGAGGGAGGGAGGAAGGGAGGGAGTGAGGGAGGGAGAGAGGGATGAACGGAGGAGGGGAATTATACACGCATAACATAATTTCATATAATTTGATAATCCATATGTGGGGTAGTGGTTGTGGTATTGACCATACATTAGGCAGAGCCACTAGAATTGCATTGGCATCGGGCAATAACATGGCAGCGAATAAATTCTATTTCATTACTTTTGACTATATTAATATTTTACGATATAGGCTTTTCGGGTAGTATTTTTTTGGTTAATATTCAATATAATTAATATTATAGAGATGATATATTGTTTAATTACCATATTATATGTTGCACTAATTTTAATTAATGAGAAGTATTACTTAATATAACTATAAATTATTATTACTTATGTATGAAATTATAAAATAAGGAGGTTTATTAATTTTTATTTAATTTTTAAAATATAAAAATAATAAAATATTTATATCCTCTATAATAATAACCTGAGAATTAGGATTAATATAATAAATGAAATATTAGATATATTTACTTCTCTATTAGGAATTTCAATAGCCGAGATATTAATACTTGGCATACAAATTGACATATTTTTGTAATAAATTATTCACTATTAGCCAATATCACTTGAGTAATTTTCAATTATTATATTATATAATATTACATTATAAATAAAACAATAATAATATAAAAAGGTGGGATGCATAGTTATAGTCTGACATTGTTCTAAATTAATCAATCTTTCACCATATTGAAAATAATTTGCATATAAATTTTTTTTTTAAATCTCTAATTAAATTATTTAAACGATATAGATAATATTAATCTAACTAATAATTTAAATAAATAAAATTAATATGTACCCTATAAATATATTCTCTATGGATTTTAATAAATATTAAATTCCAGAAAATAGCAATATTACTTTTCTCTATTTTACTAAACTATTATTTATATATAAAAAATTTCAATTAAATCATTTATAGGAAATTTATCGAAAACTTAGATACTTCAAAGATTTAAATGCACTGCTTAATTTTCATATTCACTGAATATTAACAAATATCCATGTATACTGGGGATATATTATGGCTTTGTTATTATTATTAATTCAAAGTCATAGTTTTATATTAAATTCCAGATGAGAATCGCAATTTTAAAAAACTCATGACTATATTTTCGGTTTATAAAGTTATTTTTTGTTAGTAGATATTAACTTCTAATGGATTTGTATAATAAAAGTAATTTATAAAATTATGAAGACAAATAGAAATTAGAAGCGGCCTGAATTAGAAACATTATTTTGTAATTATTAAAAGTCAAATTGGAAGCTACTAAAAAGATACAAATTTTTCATTAATTTATAATTAATAGCATTTCTATATTTAGCTAAGTAATCTTACTAGTATTGCTGATCTATATATATAGTCAAGTTATTTATTAGTTTAATGGTATCTCATACCACTAGAGAATTGCAATTTTTATATTTTATATAAATATATATTAATATAAATATAAATTAATATTAATTATTATATTAAAATATATATTAATATAAATATAAATATTATTTATAATTAAAATAGTCTGAAAAATGGTGTATTTGTAGTCAATAGATAACATAACAAGTAACTCATTAAATGTGTAGTAATTACAATGAGATATTTTAATTTCAATATGAATATTATTTATATACAAGGAAGATAGATTTCTTATAATTAATTACATGATTATTTCTATTCTTAGATATGAATTTAGAACATTTTAAAAATCAACCATTTTAAAATTATATTTATATATTTTATTATTTTTATGTGGATTATCAGTTCAAAAATAATGATCATATGGATCATAAATATATATATATTAATATTTTATTTTAACCCTTTATTAATTTCAACTAGTAATACATCTATGGATACATTAACAAACATTAATTTATCAATAATCATAACTGGAAAAATGCATTTAATATAATATAATTAATATAATATAAATTATATTTGCATATTATTATAAATTATATTATGATACATATGATATTATTATATATTAATATTATTATTATATAATAGTATTATAATATTTATTTTTGATAAATTAGATTCTAAAAATAAGTAACATAAAATACAAATTTATTTCATAATATTGGAAGATTTAAGATAAAATTGTATTCTTATTAATAATGCTAATCATATTCTATTCAATTATACGGCTAATATTCTACAAATATGTTATTAGCCCACACGAAGGCTTATTGATTTACCCCCGAAACACAGAGTAGTATTGTATATGGAACCATATAATGATAAATGTGTTCAAAATAGGTTAATATTCAGATTAAAAAATACAAAGATATTGTCAACATTAGATAGATTTCTTTCAGTTAACATCTACGAAGGTGAAGTACTTACCCTACTTTGTAAATCAACGAATTTAGAAGTTGGACAGCGAAAGCAATCATTTAATATTTAATGGATCACTAGGTCTTAATCCATTATGTAGTGTTACTATGTTTTATAGACCTTAATGTAGTGTTACTCTGTTTTATAGACCTTACTGTAGTGTTATTCTGTTTTATAGACCTTGATGTAGTTTTACTCTTTTTTATAGACCTTAATGTAGTGTTACACTTTTTTATAGACCTTAATGTAGTGTTACTCTGTTTTATAGACCTTAATGTAGATTTAATCTGTTTTATAGACCTTAATGTAGTGTTATTCTGTTTTATAGACCTTAATATAGTGTTACTTTGTTTTATAGACCTTAATATAGTGTTACTCCGTTTTATAGACCTTAATATAGTGTTACTCTGTTTTATACACCTTAATATAGTGTTACTTTGTTTTATAGACCTTAATATAGTGTTACTCTGTTTTATAGACCTTAATGTAGTTTTACTAAGTTTTATAGACCTTAATATAGTTTTACAGACCTTAATATAGTGTTACTCCGTTTTATAGATCTTAAAGTAGTTTTACAGACCTTAATATAGTGTTACTCCGTTTTATAGACCTTAATGTAGTGTTATTCTGTTTTATAGACCTTAATGTAGTGTTTCTCTGTTTTATAGACCTTAATGTAGTGTTATTCTGTTTTATAGACCTTAATGTAGTCTTACTTTGTTTTATAGACATTAATGTAGTCTTACTTTGTTTTATAGACCTTAATGTAGTCTTACTTTGTTTTATAGACATTAATGTAGTCTTACTTTGTTTTATAGACATTAATGTAGTCTTACTTTGTTTTATAGACATTAATGTAATCTTACTTTGTTTTATAGACCTTAATGTAGTGTTATTCTGTTTTATAGACCTTAATGTAGTGTTACTCCGTTTTATAGACCTTAATATAGTGTTATTCTGTTTTATAGACCTTAATGTAGTGTTATTCTGTTTTATAGACCTTAATGTAGTGTTACTCCGTTTTATAGACCTTAATATATTGTTACTCTGTTTTATAGACCTTAATATATTGTTACTCTGTTTTATAGACCTTAATGTAGTGTTACTCCGTTTTATAGACCTTAATGTAGTGTTATTCTGTTTTATAGACCTTAATGTAGTGTTATTCTGTTTTATAGACCTTAATGTAGTGTTATTCTGTTTTATAGACCTTAATGCAGTGTTACTCTGTTTTATAGACCTTAATGTAGTGTTATTCTGTTTTATAGACCTTAATGTAGTGTTATTCTGTTTTATAGACCTTACTGTAGTGTTATTCTGTTTTATAGACCTTAATGTAGTGTTATTCTGTTTTATAGACCTTAATGTAGTGTTATTCTGTTTTATAGACCTTACTGTAGTGTTATTCTGTTTTATAGACCTTAATGTAGTGTTACTCCGTTTTATAGACCTTAATATATTGTTACTCTGTTTTATAGACCTTAATATATTGTTACTCTGTTTCATAGACCTTAATGTAGTGTTACTCCGTTTTATAGACCTTAATGTAGTGTTATTCTGTTTTATAGACCTTAATGTAGTGTTATTCTGTTTTATAGACCTTAATGTAGTGTTATTCTGTTTTATAGACCTTAATGTAGTGTTACTCTGTTTTATAGACCTTAATGTAGTGTTACTCTGTTTTATAGACCTTAATGTAGTGTTATTCTGTTGTATAGACCTTAATGTAGTGTTACTCCGTTTTATAGACCTTAATGTAGTGTTACTCCGTTTTATAGACCTTAATATATTGTTACTCTGTTTTATAGACCTTAATATATTGTTACTCTGTTTTATAGACCTTAATGTAGTGTTATTCTGTTTTATAGACCTTAATGTAGTGTTACTCCGTTTTATAGACCTTAATGTGGTGTTACTCCGTTTTATAGACCTTAATGTAGTGTTATTCTGTTTTATAGACCTTAATGTAGTGTTATTCTGTTTTATAGACCTTACTATAGTGTTATTCTGTTTTATAGACCTTAATGTAGTGTTATTCTGTTTTATAGACCTTACTGTAGTGTATTACTCAGTTTTATCGATATCGTGTTTAGTTGCGACCTCCTAGTATTGCAATCAAATCCATCCTACTCGTATTTACATAATGCGAACGTGTTCCGGAGGAAACGTCGCCTCGCCTTCGAGCGGCGAGGCACGTTGTTGCAACGGCAGATAAACACACGCGGGGAAAAAAACCGCCTCATCGGAATAAAGAATTCGAATCGCATAAACTAGGCGGCTTCGGAATCAACGACAAGCCGGCAAGTGCGTGAAGTAGCGGAGCTCATCATTTGATATTATATCTAGACGTGTCAATTAATCGCATACGTGTTTGTAATTATTCACATCTACGTCCGCGGAACGTACTTAGGCGTGAGTAAATGTTATTTTAATTAATGATAGCCACTACAGTTCACGCATAAATCGCAATTTGCGCAGTAAAACGCATCGACGGCCATTATGTTAAAGTTAGTGGAGAGAAAACATTTTGTAAGTGTAATTGTCGATTGCTTTTGAACAAAATATTTAATTACAGATTTAGTAAGAATATTTTAAAACTCTTATATTTATTACCCTGAACAGGTATCCTCTATATAATTTTTGTATAGAGGACATATATATATTGACCTCCTATATTGACCTCCTATATTGACCTCCTATATTGACCTACTATATTGACCTCCTATATTGACAAGTCAGTAAATAACCAACTAGCATTATTTGACCATGACAAATACTTAACTAAAGAAAAATATATCCATGAAAAAAATGTATTGTGAAATGTAAATAAATTAATATCTTGATAATGATAATAAATAATAATGATAAATTAAAACTATATCTCACACTATGTGTTCAACTAACTCATTACTAACTCATTCAGAATATTTCATAATTTTATTAGCTTTAATAACAAAAAAGGTATAAGAATAATTGCCCAATATTGAAAAATGTACTAACAATTTATTTAGTTACTAATATTTTATTATGTAATGATTTACTTGATTATAAGATAACATTGTTATATATTATTCAATATACACAATAGAGACAATGAATTATAAATCTTGTTAAGCAATGTTCGGTTATCAGACATATTTCCGTGATATTTAAAATACCTACAAATCAAGCGAAATAACACTCTAAAATCTCTGCAATAAAGGTTCCAAAACTTGAAATAAGTAACGGTTAGAAATAAAAAATAGATCAAAAAATGTTGTACTTATAAAAAATGTATTTTAAATTCATGTTAATAAATTATTTCAATTAGATAAAATGTTATTATTTATAAAATATTTTATATTTGTATAACTATTTTGACTGTTTTATTAAATACTTTTGTGCGACATATTTTTGTAGAGTATATTAAAATAGTTGTTAAAATTACAATTCTATTTTATCTTGATTCCATTCATCTTATTATTATACATATATGTAATATATATTATATATCATATATATAATATATATTATATATGTATAATATATATTATATTATATATATATATATATATACAAACTAGATTACCATAAATAAATCAAAGTCCATGAGGAGATGAAGCCCTGCACAGCTGAATATTTAAGATAGATTGGTTATATACTATAATTGGTAATAACTGGCAATTGAGTACCCCCTGAGACTGGGTCTTCTTGGAACAGATAATAAATACTGTAGGTTTGCATTATTAATAGTTGTAAAGAATATCTATTTTAATTATTAATCATTTTTAATATTTTGTAATCTATTTTTGTCTATTTTTTTTACCAATATTTATATTTATTCTTTGAAATATTTATTTTTATTGTTTTTACTAATATTTTTATTTATATTAATAAATTAAATTTATATTTCCTGTTATAGGATGTAATCAAATATCTATGTTAAAATTATATATATATATATATACAAATTGTATGAGCAATCTTTTAGGTTGGTCTCTTTTACATAAAAATGGAAATACAAATAAAAACAACATTAAATCTAAACAATTTTTGGAATACACTACAGTAAAAATATCCCTCTAAATTCTAAACTCGTGGTTTAAGAAAATATAGGATCACATGCAAATTCAATTATCATTATGCATAGATTTAAATATAAAAACCTTATTTTCTATTCAAATTCTATTCACATATATACACATATATATTATATGGTTAGTTTTGTGTTTAACATTATGTTTACATGCATTTGTATACAAAGTAACAATATTATGCAAGCGATTGTTATTTGGTTTCCCCAGAGGGGGACAGTACGGGGGAATTTAAAATAGATAAGTGGATAATGGAACAAAGACAAAAGGCAATTATAGGTTTGACTAGAGGTTTTGTGCAGCAGATAATATTGTATTTGATATTTATCAAATGTAAAGTTAATTACTACTTGCAAGCATCTAGTATATAAGTAATATAAATCATTTTATAAGAAATATATATAAGAAAATAAATGATACAATAAATAAAAAAAGAAAAATATGAAAAATTATAATTTTTTTTTGATAAATAAAAATTTCAATGAAATAAATTATTTAATAATATATAAATAATATATTGTAATATACTATTATATGTAATATACTATTACTGCTTTATTAAATGTGAATATTAGTTATATTAAATTAGTATCATATTTATATTAAATTTGAATTGTACAAAAAGTTAAAACAAAAAATAACTGAAATCTAGTATAAAACAATCTTATGATGGTTAAAAGTTATTTATATATGGTCACTACAAACTGGTAACAATATCATGTTATCACCAAAATAAGGTCAAGGCTTGGTGATTAAATAATGACCCGGCTATTTAGTTATGACATAATCACTGACCCATTCAACTAATGAACACAATATAATAACATGTATACATATTTATTAATATGAATTGATACATTTGCACATTATTAACCATATTATTTATTCTACATAATCTGTTTATAGTTTCGATTATGTTATAGTTTTTATAATCGGAACTCATCGATTTACAGATCCGATGGCCGTCCAGTAGCATTCGAACATCGTATTCGAACATTCGAATTGACCGGTTAAAACTACAAAATCGAACGGTCACTCGTAGATGTGTGAATTTCGCCGACGGTAACCATTGGTTACCGAGCGTCGACCACCACCGACGTACCACCGAAGCACTAGCTATACGTAACTAGCTATACGTAACTAGCTATACGTAACTAGCTATACGTAACTAGCTATACGTAACTAGCTATACGTAACTAGCTATACGTAACTAGCTATACGTAACTAGCTATACGTAACTAGCTATACGTAACTAGCTATACGTAACTAGCTATACGTAACTAGCTATACGTAACTAGCTATACGTAACTAGCTATACGTAACTAGCTATACGTAACTAGCTATACGTAACTAGCTATACGTAACTAGCTATACGTAACTAGCTATACGTAACTAGCTATACGTAACTAGCTATACGTAACTAGCTATACGTAACTAGCTATACGTAACTAGCTATACGTAACTAGCTATACGTAACTAGCTATACGTAACTAGCTATACGTAACTAGCTATACGTAACTAGCTATACGTAACTAGCTATACGTAACTAGCTATACGTAACTAGCTATACGTAACTAGCTATACGTAACTAGCTATACGTAACTAGCTATACGTAACTAGCTATACGTAAACGCGCCAGATTCGGTCGGAACCGCTAATTGCTCATTGGTCATCAACTTAAGATAGTAAACATGACGCGCGATGTTAACGCGATAAAAGCGAAATAAGGTCGACGTAATACGCACAAACACTAGAAATAAAGCTGGTTCTGGGCGGTCTAGGGTTTGTGAAATCTGTCGTTGTGAAATACATAGTAAAAAGTGTACGTAATTTGTAGTGAGTTTGGTAGCTAAGGGTTAGGGGTTTAAGAGCTAACACCGGGGGCATTTTTTCACTAATAACACTAATTACTTAATAATTGCATACTAATTGCATAATAATTATATAAGAATCATAATGAGTAGTACCACTTGGGTAATTATTAACGACTGCAATCCCTAACAAGTCACTTCCACGATGAACTAACAATAGAGTTATATAACTGAACAGTTTTAATATTGATCATTATTGCGAATTTTGTTTCATTGAATTTTCCACTTTCTAACAATTAGCTAAAAATGTCATCAATGTTTTGCTGCTACGTAAAAATGTTTATCCATAGAATTGATAAACCCTTTGTTACAAAAACCTTTATATTAAATCTTAAATTTGCATCCAGCATCTTTTCTAGAAACTCCCGCAATAATTAAATTGAGGATCTTTGCTTCACTACTCAAAAAAAGTTAAATTTCAGAGTGTCTGCTAAAAATTACAGTTATTTTTAAATAATTCAAAAACTAAATAATTTAATCTACGAAAAAATCTATCGTAATATTCGAATCCCGAGTTTCACAAAAACCTTCTTGTCGTGTTGTTTGTCGTAGGAGGTGTGTTTCTTGAGCTGCGCCTGGCGTTTCTTACGGGCGTACTTCAAGCGTTCGCTGGTGGTCATCTTCTCCACTTGTTTCATCTCCTTGACCAGCTCGTCGTGCTCCATGGCGCCGGGTCAAGCGAGGTCAAACGGGGTCAAACCAACGTATCGATGTCATGCGGCTAGACTATATCCTGCGAATGGTCAGCGAGTCCGATGAGTCACCAACACACACATAGAACGTAGAAGTATGAATTACATTGCGACGTATTTGAAACTTTTTAAGCGCGGCTGTAAATGCTTTATTTAAGGATTTCGTTCGCGTTGATATTTTAACTCCGCATTCCATTCATACCGCCGACATCCCGTCAATAACTTTACCGGACACTTGCCTCGACCGGAGAAGTGAAATTTAGGAACATATAATAACCAAAGCACTTGGTTCAGTCATTGTTTTATAAACAATTTAACGTACTCCCATAAAAGATTGTTTACGTTTATTAAGCGTTTTATAATCTAGATTATATAACAATACAGTTATAATATTCGTATAGTTTTCATACATTGTATACATAATGGTATAACTGTATAGCTTTATTATCCAGATTTAATTGGTGTAATAATTATTTTTAAGTATAAGATAAACTATTATTGAAAATGTATGTCTGGTAATGAAAGAAATACTACACATTATGTAACAAGTGAATAGTGAAGTCAAGATATGTTCAGTGTACATCGTAAGCTACACACACACACACACACACCCACACACACTCACTCTCACACACCCATACACACACCCACACCCACACTCACTCTCACACACACACACACACACACACACCCACACACATACACTCACACACATACACTCACACATACACACACACACGCACACACACACACCCCCACACACACACACACACACACTCCAAACACACACACATACACTCACACACACTCACTCTCACACACACACCCACACACACACACACACATCCACATACACTCACACATAAACACACACACACACACACACACACTCACACACATACACACACACATACACACACACACACACACGCGCACACACACACCCCCCCACACACACACATCATGTACATATCACCGTAGTCCACGGTAATATACCATGGCCAACTCAGGACGACATTTCATGGCATGGATGTGTTATCAACATAAACTGCCCAAAACACATGTTGATAACTAGTGTTGAAGATACCATCGCATCTGTTCTTGGATTAGTATTGCAAATTAATGTATTAGCAACCCGACGTAAGCTGGGTTCTTACAGATTTACGTAATGCGGTACGAGTCCGGTGAGTATATAGGTACGAAAACATGTGTTGACCATAGTGTCCAGTGAATACACACGATTGCGTAACCGCTTTTGACGATCGTGATGCAATACGCAAACCGCAACCGAAATGTAATGACGTAACATCTAGTAACGAGGTAGAATAATGGTATATTGCGTAATAACAACACCATTAGCAAACAACCGAGAAGTATTTTCTATCACATTAAGGATGATAGTCAATTGATTTGTTTATTTAATGTTAGATACAAATGGTAGAAATATATCAAAAACTATAATATTAAGTTTTTATAATAAGTTTTCAATTTTTAAAATAAATACCAGATTTATTATATTAACCTATATATTTATATCTAGAATAATATACTAAAGAACACAATTAGTTTTATATACATACATATATATATATATTATACAAATAATTAATTAATATAAATGTATACATAACAGTCTCCATTAGAGATTGAAAATATAACTATATATAGGAGAAACTCGAGAGATGATCTCTATAGTTGTGGGTTATTACGTAATATGACGCAACTAACAATATATGACGTCATGCTATTTATTAAATATAAATTAGCTTTATAAATACTTCATTACATTAGGCACAGTTTATCTATCACCCACTCACTCACTCACCCACTCAATCACTCACTCAATCACTTACTCGATCACTCATTCACTCAATCACTCACTCAATCACTCACTCACTCACTCAATTACTTACTCGCTCACTCACTCACTCACCCACTCACTCACTCACTCACTCACTCAATCACTCACTCACTCGCTCACTCACTCAACCACCCACCCACTCACCCACCCACTCACCCACTCACTCACCCACTCACTCACCCACTCACTCACTCAATCACATACTCGCTCACTCACTCACTCACTCACTCAATTACTTACTCACTCACTCACTCACTCACTCACTCACTCACTCACTCAATCACTCAATCACATACTCGCTCACTCACTCACTCACTCAATTACTTACTCGCTCGCTCACTCACTCACTCACTCACTCACTCACTCAATTACTTACTCGCTCAATTACTTACTCGCTCACTTACTCACTCACTCGATCACTCGATCACTCACTCATTCACTCACTCACTTATTCACGCACTACTTTACTCGCTCACTCACTAATTCACTCTGTCACTCACTCACTCACTCAATTACTCGTACACTCACTCACACACTGATTCACTCTCACACTCACTCACTAACTCACTCACCTACTCACTCACTCACTCACTCACTCACCCACTCACTCAATCACTTAGTCACTCACTCACTTACTCACTCACCCACTCACTCACTCACTCAATCACTTACTCGCTCACTCACTCACTCACTCAATTACTTACTCGCTCAATTACTTACTCGCTCACTTACTCACTCACTCGATCACTCACTCATTCACTCACTCACTTATTCACGCACTACTTTACTCGCTCACTCACTAACTCACTCTGTCACTCACTCACTCACTCACTCACACACTTACTCGTACACTCACTCACACACTGATGCACTCTTACACTCACTAACTCACTCACTCACTCACTCTGTCACTCAATCACTCACTTACTCTCACACTCACTCACTCATTCACTCACTCACTCACCTACTCACTCACTCACTCACTCACTCACTAGCACACTCTCTCACTCACTCACACACTGATTCACACACACACTCACACTCACTCTCACACTCGCACTCACTAACTCATTCACTCTCGCACTCACTAACTCATTCACTCGCACACTCACTCAAACACTCACTCGCTAACCCTTTACCACACTCATAAACAAATGTTGTCATGGTGATAGGTGTAATTAATAAAAACCATTGACCTGTAGCCGAGATTATAATGTTATGATGACCACAGATCACTGACCAATCTCTTACGACCCATTTCTAGTCGTACACAATGATATATAGATTTGTTGGCATTTTTTAGCATTAGATCGTCGGAATATCTATTCACAACATAAAGGCGTTATTGTATATGAACTGTAGTCAACATGACACATAAGGTATATTTATAGATTATATTATCGTAATATATATATATATGTATATGTATATATGAATATATAGTATACTACCATATAAGGAAGCAATGCTATTGTATAAATATTATATCATCTATAAATACACTTTTATAAAAACGTTTAGCAAGTCAAAATGTA
>OZ038317.1:8690855-8710855 GCA_964035775.1 Osedax frankpressi | reverse complement strand
CCTAAAAAGATTAGTGAAATAGAAACTTTCTTTTAAAAATAACTAGTTTTTATAAATGATGTTACTTTATAATGCACAGCTATTCCATGAACATGTAAAGTGCTATCTATCCAATGATCCTAAATAATCCCTTACTGATACTTCGTAGACGGATTTGGTCTAGAAACGGATTTTATTCATTCATATATATGATATAATTAATATATTGAATATAGTTACTCTAATTAATATAACTAATATAGTTACTCTAATTAATATAACTAATAGGAAGACTCTATCATTTATATAATACATTTAATTAAAATAAATAGATTAAGGTAATATAATGACATAATAATAGTGACATAATAGTTTATGGTTGCATGAATCCGAGTTGTATCAACATAATGATGCAATTGTTTTGAGAATTACGTGAAATCATTACGAAATTAAAAATAACCTAAAACAAATTAGTTCCAACGTGAAAAGATGAATACTAAAGTGAACTGTTCTCATGGCATTAGGACATTAGGAGGTGTCATTAGGAGGTGACATTAGCAGGTGTCACTAGGAGGTGACATTAGGAGGTGTCATTAGGAGGTGTCATTAGGAGGTGTCATTAGGAGGTGTCATTAGGAGGTGTCATTAGCAGGTGTCATTAGGAGGTGTCACTAGGAGGTGTCATTAGGAGGTGTCATTAGGAGGTGACATTAGGAAGTGTCATTAGGAGGTGTCATTAGGAGGTGTCATTAGGAGGTGTCATTAGGAGGTGTAATTAGGAGGTGGCATTATGAGGTGTCATTATGAGGTGTCATTATGAGGTGTCATTAGGAGGTGTCATTAGGAGGTGTAATTAGGAGGTGGCATTATGAGGTGTCATTATGAGGTGTCATTATGAGGTGTCATTAGAAGGTGACATTAGCAGGTGTCATTAGGAGGTGTCATTAGGAGGTGGCATTAGGAGGTGGCATTAGGAGGTGTCATTAAGAGGTGGCATTTGGAGGTGACATTAGCCGATGTCATAAGGAGGTGTCATTAGGAGGTGTAATTAGGATGTGTCATTATGAGGTGTCATTAGGAGGTGACATTAGGAGGTGTCATTAGGAGGTGTAATTAGGATGTGTCATTATGAGGTGTCATTAGGAGGTGTCATTAGGAGGTATCATTAGGAGGTGTCATTAGGAGGTGTCATTAGGAGGTGTCATTAGGAGGTGTCATTAGGAGGTGTCATTAGGAGGTGGCATTAGCAGGTATCATTAGGAGGTGTCATAACAGGTGGCATTAGGAGGTGTCATTAGCAGGTGTCATTAGGAGGTGGCATTAGCAGGTGACATTAGCAGGTGTCATTAGGAGGTGACATTAGCAGGTGTCATTAGGAGGTGGCATTAGGAGGTGTCATTAGGAGGTGTCATTAGGAGGTGACATTAGCAGATGTCATTAGGAGGTGGCATTAGCAGGTGGCATTAGGAGGTGTTATTAGGAGGTGTCATTAAGAGGTGGCATTAGGAGGTGACATTAGGAGGTGACATTAGGAGGTGGCATTAGGAGGTGTCATTAGGAGGTGGCATTAGCAGGTGTCATAAGGAGGTGACATTAGGAGGTGACATTAGGAGCTGGCATTAGCAGGTGACATTAGGAGATGGCATTAGCAGGTGACATTAGCAGGTGGCATTAGGAGGTGTCATCAGGAGGTGTCATTAGCAGGTGGCATTATGAGGTGTCATTAGCAGGTGACATTAGGAAGTGGCATTAGCAGGTGGCATTAGGAAGTGGCATTAGCAGGTGGCATTAGGAAGTGACATTAGCAGGTGTCATTAGGAAGTGGCATTTGCAGGTGACATTAGGAAGTGGCATTAGCAGGTGGCAGGAACAATGGTGAAATAAACGCACTCGATTACAAATAAACAATGTCGTATATTTCAGTGCAATATTTAGGTTGAAATCGCATGTTATTTGTTACTATAATCGAGTGTTCGGTGAGAAAATGACTGGTGGAATAGATATTGGGGAAGAGGAATAAGGGATAAAGTAGCTATGGGAGGACTAGAAGAGAGGTATTAATGGGAGAGTATTTAGGAGTATGTCTATGGGTAGGCTAAAGAAACAATCACATTTGCAAATTCTCTTTTGTACAATAGTTTATGTTTAGTGTACAATGTACAATGTACACTGTACATACCTTAATATATAAAATAGAATTTCTTGTAATTTAATAACCAAACTACTCTATTTTTGTATATGGTTTTTAATCAGTTTATATACAAATGTAGATATATTTGCGTACATTGATTTGATTCAGATTCTTTTTATGGTTTCTTCTAAGTTAATATGATTTTATATTAGTAATATTAATTAATATAATCTTATATTAGTAATATTAATTAATATAATTTTATATTAGTAATATTAATTAATATAATTTTATATTAGTAATATTAATTAATATAATTTTATATTAGTAATATTAATTAATATAATTTTATATTAGTAATATTAATTAATATAATTTTATATTAGTAATATTAATTAATATAATCTTATATTAGTAATATTAATTAATATAATCTTATATTAGTAATATTAATTAATATAATCTTATATTAGTAATATTAATTAATATAATTTTATATTAGTAATATTAATTAATATAATCTTATATTAGTAATATTAATTAATATAATCTTATATTAGTAATATTAATTAATATAATTTTATATTAGTAATATTAATTAATATAATCTTATATTAGTAATATTAATTAATATAATCTTATATTAGTAATATTAATTAATATAATCTTATATTAGTAATATTAATAAATATAATTTTATATTAGCAATATTAATTAATATTATTTTATATTTTATTAATATTAATTAATATGATTTAATATAGGTAGTAATTATGATTAATAATATTGTAATTAATGAATATGATTTATAATAGTATACTTAATATAATTTGATATTAGATTTTATATTAGTAATATTAATTTATATGTTTTTATATTAGTAATATTAATTAATATAATTTATATATTAGTAATAGTAAATAATATGATTAGTAATATAAATTTATATGTTTTTATATTAGTAATATTAATTAATATAATTTATATATTAGTAATAGTAAATAATATGATTAGTAATATAAATTTATATGTTTTTATAAAAGTAATAAATATGATTAATAATATCGTAATTAATTAATATGATTCATATTAGTAATATTAATTTATATAATTTTATATTAGTAATACTAATTAATATGATTTTATATTAGTAATATTATTTTTAATTAGCTCATTTGACTTGGAATTTATAGTCTTTGATTTAATTTGGTATTATTTATTATCAATATGTAACATCAGAAGTAACATCAGAAGATTTAAAGTAGATGGAGAGGAGTCAGTCTATATATAATTTAATCACTCACAATTATCTATATATATATGATTGATACACAATTATATAAAAATATATATATATAGATATAATCAAGCACATATACACCCACACATTCTAATTATACACAACAGTTAGCTACTCAGTGAAGCAATCGATATAAATAGAATCTATGATGCAATAGTAGAATTTATCCCCTGATGAGAGGATTAGATGTAATGTCAAGGTCAATCTCACAGTATCTGTGAAAGTGATATATTTAGTAAACCTAAGTCTTAACCAATATACCCAACTTTTACATATATTCCCCAGGGGCATGATTTACATTAATTATGTATATATTTATATGGCATACATATTGAATATAATCCAATATATATATAAATCTTGTAATAATAATGAAATATAAAAATGATGTTATAATTCATTTATAACAAAGTTTAATTTATTATTAAATTTAATGACGAGTTCAAATATAATAATAATGAATACTATTCCACTTATTATAATATTGTATTGTTATTACGATCTTAAGATTACAATGAGTCATGTACAAATGATATGCAGTCTGAATGAATCAGTTATGAGTATTGCAAACGGCGTAATATTTTACGCAATTCATTCTAATCGCGAGATAGGAGACTCAATAAAACCTGTATTTACCAAAACATTCGTCGCGGCTTAGACTCATATCTCAATGTGATCTCAATATAGCCGGCTTGCCGATGAATACAAATAAAGTGACTCATCGCGGCTTGACGTCAATACCCTATTAAGAATATCCGCAAGACATTCTCGACGAAGGCCCACGGGCCATCCTAGCAGTGAAACCAGCGTGGCGGTAGGTGACGCATCGTAGTAGGGTGCCTCACCGGCGACGAGTCATCGTAATCAACACAATGGCGTACGCAACATTAGCTTGGCTCTGCGCTGCTAAAGCGTTCTACGGCGACGGTAGAAATAGTTTCGATCGTAAATTCTCGTTCACAATTTCGAAAGGCTTATTTTCAAAGTCGAGTCGACGGTATCGAAACAATTCGAGGTCGATAAAGGTCAACGGTGAGAGAGAGAGAGTTTGCAGAGATCAGAGAGATGGAAACCTGTGATATTGACTAACTATCATCAATCATATATTGATTAGTGACATAGCCTTGCAAAACTGCAAGGGAGTCATTTTGTACATCGGAGGGATATCAATAATATTATTGAATTACTAGGATCTTTAGAGAATGGTGTAAGTAGAGTCTTTAGAGAATGGTGTAAATAGACTCTTTAAAGAATGGTGTAAATAGACACTTTAGAGAATGGTGTAAATAGACTCTTTAGAGAATGGTGTAAATATAGTCTTTAGAGAATGGTGTAAATAGATACTTTATAGAATGGTGTAAATATATGCTTTATAGAATGGTGTAAATATATGCTTAAGAGAATGGTGTAAATAGACACTTTAGAGAATGGTGTAAATAGACTCTTTAGAGAATGGTGTAAATAGACACTTTAGAGAATGGTGTAAATAGACACTTTAGAGAATGGTGTAAATAGACACTTTAGAGAATGGTGTAAATATATGCTTTATAGAATGATAAAATGGCTAGTAATAGTAATCTTAGAGTTTTAATTGAGGTGCATTGAGGTGAATAGAGAAAGAAAATTGAAAATTAAGTGCTATAGTAAAACACTATTTCCGCAGTAAATCTACTCCGCTACATCCCCCGTAATATCATATTACTAGACACTAGATTACTGATGGGTTGTCTGTTTACAATGTTATCCGTTAGCTGTCAGAGAGTGTTATATACACATAGCTCATGCGATTCATTAGCATGTTAATAGTGGCTATATTTTTATAATATCGAATACATTCGGATAATTCAGATAAACTAATTACTTCTAATTACTTCGCATGACATAGCAACAATATAAACAGGATAATTGAAGGTCTAAATTAAATCGTACATATATATTATTAATAGTAAATATATATTATATATACCAGACATATAAACAACCATTAATGAGCTAAATAGTGGAATTAAAGATAACATTCAATTAAATAGCATATTGTTCAAACATAGATATAAACTAAATCAATATTTATGTAAATTACGATGACACCGAAAAGTAAATAAAGAACAGATTATTACATTATAAACATTTAATAAATATTTAATATGATACATTATAAATATTTATATATGATATATTTATTTAGTATATGTGTCTTGAATAATGGCATATGAGTTATTTACAAAGTATATAGATTTCATTATCAGTTTTCAAATATATAAAAATAACACGGATAATAAAAACTGTAATAATAATAAATGATTTATGCATTGCGGAATGCACAAAAGTGTTAGTATAAAGACAATCGAAGATAAATAACTGTAAGCTAAACATTATTCATTAGAAGGTAAATAAATCATGAGATGCTAAAGATACAATAGAAGAATGATATAGAAGAATTACATTGGACTATAACCATTTTTAATAATTTAATAACCATTTTTAACTTAGAGATCAGAGATTAGATATATATTGAATATATAATATTTAATCATTGGTAAATTAATATGTATATTTTATAAAATATATTTCACATATTCATTATAAATTATTATTGATAAAAAAAGTAAATTTTAATTTTATTTACACCACCAATTTAAATTATTTCAAATATATCATTTAATATAATAATAATTTCATATAATAATTTCATATATTAAATTATATTCTGTAGGTTCATTATATATATTATTGTATACATTTTATATTAAAGAATATCACCTATTATTGACCTTAATATTATATAAAATATATTATATATTATATGAATTACTTTGAAGTAAAAATCAAATTTTAAATTTTACTTCTAGTATATATATATGATCATCATAACATAATATTTAATTAAAAGAGAGATTTTAAAGATAGTTAAGAAATATGAAATGTTCTTTTATTATTAAAAAAAAGTATAATAATGGATTAAATATGTGTATATATAAATATATACGGTTTCATATACATGTATATGTATAACGATTTATAATTGAAATTTGTGGTGAATTTATGTATACAATCGAAGTCCAAATATATATATATATATATATATATATATAATAAGTTAACATCAAGTTATTTCTGATTTATTGATTCAATAATTTACTTATAATATATATCATAATCATATTGTATAAACCATTTTCGATTATTCTATAATGTAAATAATTATATATTATATAATATAAATTCTATAATTAATATTCTATATTTTAAATAAGTATTCTAAAGTAAATATAATATATTATATGTTTATTAATCATATATAAATATATATATATATATATATTATTTTGTATTTCAAATACAGTTGGGTATTTATAGAAGTGGTAAGTTTGAAATCACAATAAATTTGACTAATATAAAAAAAACTGATTTTACAAACAATTATGTATCATTTTTATTAATTTCATATATATAATGTTAATATTATGTTTTACTAAGATTACGTACCACAATGCAAATGTGAAATCCAGTAATATAGCCAGGATCAGACTTCGAAGTTTATAAAATCCTACAAGTTCTGTATATTATCTGTCACACATAAAATGTCTTCACCTGGCGGTGGTTGTCAATTTCACCTCTATATACTTCAGTGATTTACGCGCGCAATATATTTATTATATATTATTACAATTTAAATATGCAGTGTATATACAAAATATATACACACACATTTAAGATTCGAATGAAAAAAATATATATTACATAATATCTATGTATCATTATTATAATATATATATAATTCATAATTAAATAATTAGTAAGTAGTGTAATATATATATATATATATATATATATATATTAGATTAATGATGAATTATACTAACATACATATATCATACTAAAACTCTCCATTTCATTAATACAAAGGGTATTTTAAATAATGAACAAATAGTTTTATTAGTATATATATATATATATATATATATATATATATATATATATATATATATATATGTATGTGTGTGTGTGTGTGCGGTGTGTGTGTGCTCTACTCGAGCTATTGTACAATTATCATCTATAACAAAAATATCTTTGTTAAACTCATCTTGATTAATTAAAACCTATGTTTAGACTATCTAGCCTAGTCGGAAACTTGGACTGGACATTGTCAGTGGACATCCAATGGATGTCATCCATGTAGAACATATGAATTATTCTGGTATTTCTCGAAAATTATAGGATCTAATCGCATCATTATCTACTTATAGTTCTTAAATTAAAGTTGTAATAATTATAATCGTGATAATTAAAAAAAACATGAATAATTATAGTTATAAGTAATTTAATAATATAAACATTAAAGTTACAATTGCAGAAAGTATTCGAATTTTATAAATATTACATTATAGGCAATATATAAGATAGCATAAAAGTTGATATACAATACATTTTACAATGTACAATGTACAATATATAACAAATTTGTGAATAAAAAAACAATGTTAAAAGTGTATAGTTGATCACATATACACTTCTTATATCTAGAGTTATTGAGTAGGAATATATTAATATGTATTCGTTATCATATTCACATATAAAATTATTTAATGGTATATTATTATATTAAATTTACTTTTGTAGTTTTTTAACATATTAGTTATTATTATATGATCTATACAATTTATTAATAAAAATAAGTTATCTTGTCATACATATATGACATAAAAATATATTTTAAAGTATATTTTTAAAATTCAATATTATCTAATTATGAAACAAATTTGAAGTTAAGTGTAGGTCTACTTGTTATGTAATTTAAATTTAGTAAATAAACTAATATGTTGTAAATAGTAAATATTGATTATATTAAAATAATTCAATGCATTTATAAATAATTATCTAATACAATTATTAAATATGAACCCAGTTAGTTTGAATAATTATTAATCAATTATAAATGCTATATAGGCATAATAGGCCTGGTTTATATGTCCGGAATAAATATATTGAATTCTTACTCATTTTTTTTATTTATTGCAGAAACAATGTGCAATATAGAAAGTGACAGTTCTCCAGGTTAATGTTACAAATGTATATTTAAAATAAGTCAAACACTATCATAATCTATCTGTAAAACAATTAACAAATATGTATATTCATTTGGTTACATAATTGTAATATAATTAATAACCATCTTAATAATATTTATATCTTATAACAATATTTTTAAAGTTATTTTTGCATCATTTCTAGTATACTAAAAAATATTTTCAGACACTGATAATTCGTAATAATACAAGCCGCAATTCAACCGTCACCACATGTGTATTTGTATATGTTACTATTTTGGAACTAAATTTTAAATAAAAATATTCATAATAATCTTATTTTACTGATAAATACAATCATGAATATATATTATTAATGGCATAATATTCTCAATGCATTTATAATTGTAACCGAATATTCCGGAATAATTTATTACAATTTGGAATTTTAATTCCGGAAATAATGTTCCAAATTGTAAGTAATTGTTCCGGAAATTTATTTCTAAATTGCAACCAATTATTCCGGAATAATTGAATACAATTTGGAATTTTAATTCCGGAAATAATGTTCCAAATTGTAACTAATTATTTCAGAAATTTATTTCTAAATTGTAATAAATTATTCCAGAATAATTGAATCCAATTTAGAACAAAATTTCCGTGGAAAAGTTTTACGTTCTTGAACAGAAATTTCTGGAATTTTTTTTCCAAATTTTTCCGGAATATTCCTAAAAAAAGTATTAAAAGTCATGCTAAATTAATGTTAAACTTTTTCACTAACTATAATATCCATTTCTTACATCGAGGTAACACATGCATTAACCTAAATTCGTCTATGGAAACTTATATATCTACACATTAAAAATATAACTCGGAATATAACAATAACAATAGCAGAACTACGAATCTCTAATTAAATATAAACAGGTAACCAAGATTACATTGGTAATACATTACATTGGTAATATTCGTAGAAATTATATATAACAATTGTAATATTAAAATCAAATTAAATATTCCATAATACAAATTTAACAACAATACATCAATATATAACGTCCCATTAAGAATATAAACATTCTGTATCAAAATATAATTAGCATATTTCAAAAATTGTGCCGTTATAATTAATTATAGATCGATGGTATTTTACAAATGATATTAGTTTGTAAGATCAGCTTTAATCTATTGTTAACTCTATTTTATATATAAAGAATAAATTATAAATGTATCATTATAATTATAATTAGTAGTTTATTGTGACATATCTAATTTTATAAGTGATTATGTGTTACTCTAGTTAATGTTTTATTGTTAAAGATTGCTATTAGTTTAAGTCGTGTTATATATATTGTATAGAATTCATATAGTTATTCTATTATTCTTATTTAATTTATTAATACATTAATTTAAATATAATAATAAGAAAATCCCTAATGTTCTGAAAAAGAAGGCATTGGCTTGAGAGGCTGCGCTGATTTATTTTTAAATAATAATTTATATAATGTAACTCGAAATAGGTGTATTTGCTATACGCAGATATTTACAAATTTACACTATTAAGATATATAATATATAAAATATAAAGTAATGATAGACTGCTATTAGTCCAGGCGCCCGTTACGATTTTAATAGATAAATCTATAGGCTGATTTCAATCCCTCAAACATATTTCATTTTTATATTTACATTTGATTTACATTATATCAGTTTATAGAATATAATAATAATAGCATATATTAACCATAATTATTTAAATAGTATGTATTAGCCAATGATACATATTAGTATTATTAAATTGACCTAAATACGTAATAGTTAAAAAATAAATATATTCTTGTACCCCTTTACAGCTTACGATATTTTATACATATATTTAAAAATCAACTATATATGAACAGTCAATAGCCAAAATGAACTTAATTCGTTAATATTGGTCAATAGTATAAAAACATAATATATAGATAGTACTATTGTTGACAACTACTAGACTAATATTAGTATTTAACGTACAAGTTATAAATTGTATTATATTATAAAGTGCGTTTCGTTTTAAAAATTTTATATTTATCACATTGGTCGAGTTAACCATGGTTTATTTAGAAATATTAGTGCAGTCGATTTAGAGTTGTGTAGTATAACTATAGAAACCAACTAAATAGTTTATGTAAACAATCTTTTTGATTTTAATACATAACAATTATTATTATTTATAAATTGATTAGGATGATAATATAACTGTAAAAATAAAACCCATAAGTTGTCATAGAAAATTAATAATTCTATCTCTGAGGCTGAGATTAACATGACACCGGTAACTTCTATTAAATGTATAAATTATTAATACATTGAAATAAATTAATAAATATTTAACTAAATAAGCTAAAATAAATATTTAAATATATTAATAAATATACCTAAACAATAATAACATGTAAAACACAAGTATTCTTTAAATTTTCTTATTATAGGAACTAATTTGTTGTTACTATGTTACTTAATAATGTTGAATGGTGCAAAATTGACACTGCCAATCCACTATTAAAGCAGATAGCATATCTGCTTTAATATCTTAGCTGCGCAGTGTGTATAGTAAATAAATATATTATATATATAATATATATCATGAAAACAAAATGTATATCATATAAAACTAATAAAAGTATAATATTAGTGAATATATATTTATACATTTTATGGATATAAGAACAAATAAAAAATTGCTTTATGGAAAATCTAATAATAATTTATATTATTCGAAACTTTTGATCCTTGTATTCAATCATTTTATAGTCTTGAATAAGTTTTTTAAAATAATATATTCGATATATTTCTTTAATCTATACTTATTAAGTCTACATTTTTTATAAGTCTTTGTATAATTTTGTTAAACAATAACGCCCTCTATAATATGACTTACTATAACCCTTGGCCCCTGACATTCATATCTGTTATTCGTAGTAATCTACAATCTCGATACATTTAATTATCGTAAGTTTTTTATGTTTTGCAATTAACATTAAAATTACTAATATATTAATTATCATAATTGACAATAATATTACATAAATATTATAATAATCATATTTCATTTTATAAATTAATTTAAAGTTAATATTAATGTAAAACTACTTATTTTATTATAAACGATCACTTTATTTTTCATAAATTTATTTATATAATTTTAAACCTATTGTTTAATTATTATATATTATTATTAGAATGTACATATGTCATATGTATATATTGTTTACATATATGGTGTATTGCAATTGCATCTATATTTATTTATACAATTATTTTGTACATTAGTTGACCAAGGTCAACATAATTATTATGAGAATGAATCATACATTTTTATTTAATTGTATTGTAAATAATTTAGAATACTATTCTACAAGATCAAATATTTAGGTTTTTTTAATATACATTATTTATACTATTAATTAAATTTTCAGAATTAATTTATAAGTATTTTAAAACACTAACATCCTACAGTAATACATGCAATTATAAATACAAAGTCAAAATATTTATAATAATAAAGTTATAATAATATTATAAAATGTATCATATATTATATAAAATATATATATATATATTAATAATTTAATTAACATTTTTTGATTAAATTTTAATTGTCAATATTCTACTACTAAGTATTTACATATATTTCAGAGAATGTTGAAGATTACTGGTAAACAAGTGTTAAAAGTGAGTCAGAGGGGGCTTGCCACGTCAACTGCCAAGCCAGCCGGCGACGCCTCTGCTATGGTCTCTGCCCAGAGGGAATTGAATTACCCAAAGCTCGGTTTACCATTACACTATATCTCCTCCTATTAATTATCAATAATAGGCATTCTTATAGAATATTCATATAAATTGTTATGTTTCAAAATATAAAATTTTTTTCTTAATTTTATATACCTAATCAGTTAAGCGAATGTATCTAGGTTTAAGTTATAACTGTATATTTATATAGTGAATGTAGTAAATGAGAGGGCGAGAGAGCAAATATGTGCGAATCAGTGAATGGGTTAGTACATAGACGCACTCTCATGACAGGTAACCGCGACATCGTTGGTTTTGGCTTCAATGGTCACCCGACCTACATTGATCGCGCCGAGTTTCCGATGCCAGCCGTCCGCTTCAAGGAAAATACCGCCGAAGTTTTGGCGTTGCGGCAAAAGGAGACCGGCGATTGGTCGAAACTTTCGATCGACGAAAAGAAAGAGCGTTTGTTCAATTATCGCCGGCTTAAGGGGATGTGCGGGGGTGGGGAAATTTTAGAAAATATCCAATTTTAAAACCTGAAAAGAAACATTCAAATATCTTATTTTAAAAAAGTTTACCCTTATTGATTATTTATGTAAATTTCATTTATTTTTGTATAAATTAGTTCAATTATATTTGGTTAACTTATAGTTTACGATTTTAAAATATTAAAACATAATTAAAGTTTAAAATTCAATATTTATATTTATATTTATATTAAAAGGTCAAGGGGTATGTTTACTTTTACTGTTATTGCATAGCTTATAAAGGTAGACGCTAGTAAGAGGGATATAAAAAGATCATATAATTTTAAATAAACTTTAAATGTAATTTTTCAGTATTTTGAATTTCCAGACTAAAAATCCAATATTTTTTTAGTTTACAGTTTGATAATATTTACACAGAATGTTTATTATACCTAAAATATGTTCAACATTTTAATACCCGATACAAAATTATAAGAAAAATTTGTTTATTTATCACTTTAATAGAAATTGTCACTGAAGCTACCATCTCACGCCTCATCGCCCCTCCCTACAGTATACAGGAATTCATTCCGTTTGACATACGCCGAAATGGGAGCTCCCAACGGCGAATGGAAATCGGTTGCAGCCGGCTACTTTGTCATTCTCTCTATTGCCTTCTGGTTTATGGTGATCATCAAGAAAATCGGTGAGTCATTAGCTGTATTTATTATTACTTCTCCTATTACTATTATTACTTCTCCTATTACTATTATTACTTCTGTATTTATTATCGACTACTTCTCATGAATTTTGATGTGGACAAACACTTTATTAGCCTAACATAAAGTTTCAACAATGACAGTATTATTATTTTAGATTAAAATAACTATATAATATTTTTGTAATCTATATATATATATACTTGTATATATATATCTATATATACTTGTTTATATATATATATATATCTATATATACTTGTATATATATCTATATATAGATATATATATATCTCTATAAATTGATGATTATAGTAATCATCAATTTATATATCCATATTATTTGTTTAAAATAATTAAATACAGTTTAAATATTAAATAAAGTATATAATAGTATCATAATATCATTAGGTTTCTTTGGTAAATATTTACTTTGAGCGAACTATTTTATATAGTACATTATTTTCTATTAATTCTTTGTTATCTTCTAACAGCCATCCCGGAAAAGGAAGTAACACTCACTAAGGAATGGCAGGTACAGCAGTTGGAGAGGATGGTCAGACAGCGCCAAGGTGCCATCACCGGTGCTTCATCCCAATGGGACTATGAAAAGAACCAGTGGAAATAGATTGTATTCAACTTCTGTTCTCACCGTGAACTCAGTTACTGTTTGATTTTATTTCGAGAATAAACTATTTATACGTGAATCTTTATATTTTATTTAATATTTACAGCCAGCGTTTAGTTAAGGTAACCATATAATCTAGGGATTTATTCAGAGTTATCAAATTGATGCAAACTTTAATAGCTTTTAGTTATTAAATATTTGTACACTAACTATTAAAATATGTTTTATCAAAGATTTACATTTTTAATTTTCAAAAAAATGAACTACTTGATAGTAAATTTTAAAATTAATTTTTATTGTCGTCACCTGTGTAATAAATTGTAAGCTAATTCAGTTTATTTATATTTATTTATAATCAATTATTAATATAAATTGTATTGTCTTATATATTAATTATATAATATTTATTCATTGATATATATTAATTACAAGTAATAATAACATTAGATTATACTATTATATGATTAGATTCAGTTATGATATCATGCTTTCAATGCCTTTGTGAGTCTCCAGATACACATGGTGATATTCCAGATGATAGAATTATTACATCGCAGATACCCATGTTTAGAATACAATATACAACTCACCTTAAAGGAAGATCTAATGAATTTGGAAAGATCGAAAAGTGATATATAAATTAATTAATATTAATTAGTATTTATAAATATTAACTAAAACTTAAAAATGATACCAATGAGAATGATATATTATAATAAGCAAATATCATTCTTTACTTGAATTAAATACTGAAACAACTTAGATTTACCAAATAAATCAGCCAGAACAAGAGAGCTATCAATATAACTAATTAGATTTGAAATTATATAATTATATATTCAATAATATATTTATTATGATATATTTATAATATGATAAGTCTCATGTAATTAGTATTGCAAGATTAAAGTTATTAGATTATTGATTATTGTTATTAGATAAATATGACACATGGATGAACTTGCCATTTTATATGCAAAAGCAAGTCAATTGCTAATCGGATTTAGTGCGTAACTCTTACTACTTTACATACAATAGTTATATTAGAATGTAGCTAAATATGTAATATTATATCATACAAAATTTTATTTTCCTTGAATTTCCTAGTAATCATTTAAAAAAAAATTGTAATATTTTTTATTTAATTATATATCATATAAAGCTTTTAACCATTTTTCATTATTAAAAAATCATTATTACCATTCAATTTTATAAAAATACACCATTCAAATTTAACATGGGAGAGATACAATATTTAACATGCAAAATATAGGAGCAATATTAAAATTGAATGGTAATAATGAAGTATAAAATAATCATTAGTATTATTACAATCACAACAGAAATTAAAATAAATATTATTCGAGTGTACAATATTGATAAATTTTTTGCATACTTCTTTTCCATGTAATATATTTAAAATATTATTATGATACACAGTTTCTAATTTTCTTATATATTCTATAAAATTTGAAGTCGGTATGTTATTTTGTGCATTATTCTTTTTTAAATTCATCGTATAAACCAGTTCGCATCCAAATACTTTTGCAATTTTTTCTTTAAATAATAGTAATAGGCAGTATTTACATGGATATTTGTGTAGTGCATGTAGCCCAATTTCCTCGGCTAATGTAACCACAGCATTCTTTTCAATCATATTTAATTTTCTCGCAGTTTGTACCATCTATTTTCGTAAATAATTCATTTATATAGACTTTGAGGAATTCAGATGAAAATTCTGAAGCTGAAGGATTTACTCGATTTCCCCCACCACTCCGCATTCTCGAGAAGAAATTTTCAACAAAGTCTTGATTGCACTTTCCAGTATTAAATTCTTTGATATTGTGATATTTTTTAAAATTATTAAATAAAGATGTAATTGTTTTTATATTATTTAGCCATCCGATAATACATGGTAAATTTTTATTTCCATCATAAATATTTAAATATTTTATTAATTTGACTTCGGCTTTATCCAAAAATTCCATCGACTGAGAATTTTGTGTTAATGGATTTTTATATATATATGAATTTGATTTTTTTGAATTAAAAATATCAAATAAATTATTGAAAAATTCACAGAATTCAGCTGTTTCTATAGCATCACTTTTAGATGGAGCATTACTTAAAGAATATATAGTTTTTATGTTCGCTGCAACAGATAAGCTTAATACTTGAGTAGCTAGATTTACTCTCATTTTTCTAAAACCAGTTAATTCAATATATTTTTTTGTGAGTTTATCTTTCATTTTTATTGTTAATGTTTTTTTCATATTACATATATATTTTATATATTTAAAATTTATATTGCCAAATCCTTTGTTATACAATGCATTTCGAATACTTTTAATGAGATGTGGTGGATCATATAGAAAAAATATTTTTAAACCTGAAGATATAAAAAAAATTTCTGGAGTAGTTTTTAGAATTTTAAAAAAACCTCTATTACCCGGACCTTGGTCACAAATAATTACCTTAGTTAAAATATTAAATTTTTTTAGTTTTTCTACACATATAATAACTTTAGATTTAATAACCTCTGCAGTCATAGGCCCAGAAGTAAAAAATACCCAACCGGCTGCTTCCAATTACCAAGAAGACTTTTTATCATGAAAACAGTTACATATGTAGATATATTATTTGTTCTGATATCACCAAAATCTTCATACCAAATTACTTTATCAACTCGTGAATTATAAGTTAAATTAGATTTTATTGACATTTCATCAAATGCCAAAATCACAAGAGATTGATTTATATCAAATAATGATGATTTTTTCTTTAATGCACCAAACATTATATCACTGAAACCTGGTTGTATATCTATTAATCTCGCTGAACGTCGTAGAGTGATTATGGTAAATTTAAAAAATATGGTAAATTAAGCGAAGTAGAAAATAATCTATAGCATTTTGGACTTATATGCCAAAGAGATAATGCATACATTTTGCTCTTATAAATGTGTCTATAGCCATTTTTTATAGTAGTAATATTTCTTTGATTATTTATTTTTGAATTAATATTTTTTTTCGTTATTTTCTTTAGTCGAAATAATCTTGAGCGCAAAATAGCATTATTTTCCCGTAATATTTTACCAGATTCATTTAATGCCTTAACGTTTAATTTTAATTCAGATATTTCCGAATCTTTTTTTTCAAACATTAATTCATACGAATCACTTGCAGATAGAGCAGCAATTCTCTTCAATTGAATAAAGCTATTTCGTGCTATAAAGATATCATCATCATTGTTTTCAATACAGTTATCTTCTTCACATGTATCAGTGTCTTCATTATCAGAAAAATCTGCAATTGAATAATTTTATTGTATATATTATTATATAGTTCATATTAATAAATTGATATTTGTAAATATATATATACCTTTATTGGATGAGTTTTTTTATTATGATACGTCTTTTTTTTATAGCTGGTGGAGGATTTGGAATGTCAAATTTCGTTGGATAAGCATCAGTATTCAATCTTTTTCTAATTTATAAATTAGAAACATAGGATGGTTTATATAATCAAATTAGATGCATATATATAAAATAAGATACCTTTCTCCATTAGTGTATTGTGAGTCTTCAAAATGTTTGCCACACATTCGAAGATTTCGTAAATCATTTGCTCCATTATGTTTTACACGTTGTATTAACACTAAATTACGTGTATTTATGGCCCACTTTGTACATCTAATAATATTAATACATCTAATAATATAAATATTATAAACATTAAACATATTTAATAAATTAGTATATATATAATTATTCAAGTGTATGAGGTAATATGAATTATCTAAATTTATAATACTTATATTTAAATTATATAAAATATATCATTATACAATAATTATGTATATATTATAACCTGTACTATATATATGTATGTATGTATTTATATAGTTGTATTTAAATAACATTATATAGTATAAGTTTGATTCATATAGATACAAATTTATATTTTGCTGACATTATTTCTTATATTAGTTCAATTACTTTACCTTTCTTTGTTGGATGGAAATCTGTGAAATGTGTATTCACTTATAGCAGAATAACCATTGCAATTAATAGCAGAACATCTGCATCCCTTACTTTGTTTAAACATTATAAAATTATAATTAATTAAAATATTTTATTATTATATTTATTGAATTAGCCGCGAAAAATCATCCAAGCAATCGCGTGATGTTTACATTATATTATTTGTTTATATACGCAAAAATACGAGAGTGACAGGTCTTGGGTATAAACAAAGAATCATAAAAGGCGGATATAATAGGATAAACAAGTATTTATTTATTTTTAATTATATGATTAATTTTTATATGCCTTATAAATTATATGCTGAGTGAGCCAGTTAATTCTGGAAAAAGTGAACCACCTTAATTCACACTGTACTTTGATTTATATATTTGGTTATATGTAAAATGTACATATGCACGGATCTCTAACTTGTAGCGAAAAACACATTTCACATAATAACAATGAAACGTTATAATATATATATGCATGTGATATATATTTGCAATTGAATTGAAATAATAAATTTAAAAGTATTTGCAGTTTTTAATATTTATTATCACTGGGCAGGTACAAACATTAATATTGTTTGTGCCTTAATCAGAGAACAAATAAAATATAAAATATAAAATACACAATACCGTAACTATTAACAGCTAAGTGAAGGTAATTAGGGATGAGCCAATGTGAACATTTTGGTTTTCCGATAGCAAATTGTTGCACCTATATATATACCTTATGTTGCGGTTAAATTATAGAGAACAATCAGAATCGATATTCAATATTCTATATTTTGAATCTCAAAAGAGATAACCAAATTGTTATGATTTCAGCAGAAGTATTACATATACGTAGTACACTCTATTTTACAATAATAGATTTAAAGATAATCTCGGTTCCGGTGGGGTTTATAAATAATAAGTTAATGTAAATATAAAAAGAACGAAGTGTATATACTTTTTATTTATTTTGTATAAGATTCATATTTTATATTAAACGAAATGTTGTCAGTCTATATTTATCAGTGGACTGGAAACATAGTACACGTAAAAAAACTATATCAAAAACGTATTAAAGTTCAATATTAAACATTAGTGGACCCACTACGTTGGCTGTTATAATAGATTAATATAATTTATATTATATTAACACAATGTATAATTTGTTATCAAATTAAATATACTAAATATACTCAGTATACAAATTCAGCATTCAATATCTTCGTGTATATATTTATTTATTAATGTATTATACCTAGGCTTGCTATTTATAATTTAAGTTAAATATATATACATTGAATTTTTTAGTCGACGGTACTAGTGAACCAATGTCTCGTATACAATTTACGTATTGTTACAGTATCTAAATTAAATCTTCTCTAATATATTAATAATCAGTACAATATTAATTACTGACTGTGATCACCAAAAGACTTTAAATAACGTATTATTAACTTGTGAATGAACATTAAAAATATATTATAAAATATATAAATATCTATCAGATAAAATATAGTTAAGATCACATATTCTGAAAATGTTTTTACGTAAAGAAAAAAACCAACACGTAATTATACATTATGTAATAATATACGTATATTTTATATTCTACAACTTAAATTACAAATGTTTAATTTAATTGATACAATTCTAATTGCTTTATTTCTGCGATTTATTTATTTGCAAAATTAATTTCTACCTGTTCATTATTACCTTTATACGTTCGCGGTATATATACAAAGCATATTTTGTAAACTATGATCAATATATAGGTTATCGTTATAAATGTACTCATATTAGATATTACATTATAGAGTCGATACATCATTGAATACAATAGTGTTATTTAGTGTCATGTTATTAAAGTAATTACTAATATTACCAATCTGGGTTATTTAATTACTTCACATTACATTAGATAATATATATTGATCGCACACCATTTTCAATTG
>OZ038317.1:8658355-8688355 GCA_964035775.1 Osedax frankpressi | reverse complement strand
TTAAATGAGTAAACTAAATAATGAGACAGTATTAAAATAATCCATATGAAATAATACAATATAATACAGCATTTGTGGAGTTCGTTACCTTATAATTCATCAATAACTGAAGATGTTTTTGTTCAATGTTTAGTTCATCAGCAACAATTGAAACTTGTTCTTCTAACTCTGGATAATCAATTAAATGTAGTCATACGTACTCACTAATGAATACAATGATAATCTACGCTTATAATAATTAACCTTTTATCAAATTATTTTCCTTATTTGTGATATCAGCAATTTCAACTTCTGCTTTATTTTTCTCTTTAATGAAGTCGTTATTCATTACTAAGATTCCACCCTTATATAATATGTTATAAATAGATACATATTAATTATGATCATGTATTAGATTATATAATTAGAAGTAAAATGTATAGTATACAATATATTTACTAATATATAGTTTTACCTAAGTATATATACTATTTATGCTTAGTATTATTTTCTATACATACTATATTGATACACAGCAGTCATCTACGAATACTTATAAGAATACTTATCACAGATTTCTATTATGATTTATCTAATACATCCGGTTCTCCGAGATTGCCTCGGTAATCTTAGCTACAATTATACTACTAATGTAATGATCTCGTACCCTGAACTGTTCATATTTTCGGAGAAGGTGTTTCACTTTCGCATGGGTAGTGGACTCAGTAGTATCTATATTTATTCGCAAAGTAGCATTGTCTCTAAGACTTGACTTCTTAGTTAAGATAAATATATTGATATCCGGATTACTTATATATATATGATTATTTTCGTAATATTGACTCTATATTTATATACATTAATATAATGTAATTTTATAACACAGCTTAATTGAAAAATTACGTGATATATTAAATTACATAAATCAAATATCAACTAAAATATAATGTATATTCGATATTAAAAACTATTTAAAATGTTCTAAATCTAAATAAAGGATACACATTTTCCACTTTGAGTTTATTATTTGCTATGTGTTTTTCTTTCTCCATAATTCTTGTCTAATGATACATATACAAATACTTACTTAAATATATATATATATATATTTATAAATATACTGAAATTATAAACATAATAATATATTACGATATTATTGGTAATTTAAAATATATACTTTAGAATACTGTATCAATACTAAGTATTACGAATTAAATAACATGAATACTAAATGTAACCCGTAAGGAAAGAAGTCGATTTTCTCTTTCGAGGTCTCGGGGAGTGAGTTCTGGTTTATTGGAATTGTGGCAGTAGTTCTTATATATTCTTCTAGAACTAGCCGAACTGATAGAAGGCTGTACCGTGAAAATATCGCAATCTAAATCTGAAAGTTCGTCAATAAGTAACTCAATAGCTATTCATACATATCCAGTTAATATTAAAATTTGAAATTTGTGTAGTCTAATATTATATTGGTCAAATAGTATGTAATATTGGTTTAATGAATGCTATTACCATTCAGTAAGTGTACGTACTTTGAACAAGGTTTTTATGTTTCTTTACCGATGCCGGTCTTTTTGACTATATCAATAATATCATCACATTAATTGGTATATAATATAGAATGTATTGAACAATTTTGAAATATTAATTTGCAGACAATATTATTCTATATTGCATATCGACAAATACATATAACCTTGATATTTAAAAAAAGGAAATGTAGAGTTTTGTAAATTCCATAATTCAGTTACAAGTAGATACGTTTATTCATTATAATGATAATACAAATTGTCAGAATGAAAAATAAATATATCTTTATTCTATATGGTGCAATATATATGTATCATTATACTAGATAACTGTATTCTATTATACTATGAACAATACGCTTTGTTAGTAATCCCTCTGATGTAATATTTTACCTGGAGTCTACGTGGAAATCTTATGTTTAGATGAAATATAATATTTTTAAAAGTTTATAAATGTAATGACACAATACCAATTACTCAGATACACAGATGAACACACACACACATGCACACACACACTCACATATATACATACACACACACATACACAAACATCACACACATACACACACCACACATGCACACACATGCACACACCACGCATGCATACACACACATACACACACATGCCCACACACACATACACACACCACACATGTACACACCACGCATGCATACACACGCATACACATACATGCACACACACACATACACATACACACACACACACACACATATATATATATATATATATATATATATATATATATATATATATATATATATATATATATCAATATATATGAACAACTATTATATAACCTTTCTCTGCCATTGTGAGTAATCAACGGAATCAACTTCCAGATTACCTGCTAACAGCATATTTACTTCTATTGTGTATTTCTGTTAAGAATCAACGCAATGATCTCCAATGAATGGATGTGGTCCGACTGATATAATAATGTATATCGTATATTAGATATTAACACCCGATAACAATAATAAGAACAATTGATTAATCAATATATTTTCAAATTAATATGATGAGAGATCTCAATAATATAGAAATATAATATAATCAGATAAACTATACCTATATAGATGAGCTGATTATCAGGCATATTTTCTAAGTATAATACATATATCATTTAGAGACTTCAACAATTATAACTAAATGATAACTATAGATAAAGCTACCATTGGATACTTACTAACTTAATGTAAACCATAGTTCATATATAGTCTATATATAGCTTATATCATAATATGTTGTAAAATCTATTTTATATATTTTGTAAATCTAATGATAAATATTTTGTAAAATCCGAAAATTTAATCAGTGACAATTATAATTTGAGTCCGTTCAAGTTATTTGCGGTGTAATGCAAAAATATGTATTTGGAGACATGTTGGAACTATAATGTAATGCATTCGAAACTATAGTCTATATATAGACTTCTCAATATATAGATTGAGAAGTCGTATTCACTAATTATAAAATGTATGCCATGTAAGTGTGTAAGTGTGTGTACTTAAGTTACAAGGAAGGAGTTGTTCTTCAGTTAATAAATTATAAATTATTATCTCTAACGAGATTCAGGTTAATTACTTGTGGTATGACTACAGTCATAACGGTGAGAACACATATATTAGTATTTATACATTTACATATTTACACACATACACACACACACACACACACACATATATATATATATATATATATATACATGTATATACATAACTGCTATATAGCACTATTGTACTATAATAATACTTCTCATTTATATTATAAATAATACATTAATATTTCTAGAAATCTTCTTTAGAATCACATATGCATTATGAATTCATTTGAGTGCTAGGAATTCAAAGGAGTGATTCTGCTATGCTCACAATATAAAAAAAGTGTAAAATAGTATCGTATATGTATTAAAATATCTTGTTGGGTAGTCATTATTAATATATCAAAATTTAAAGTTGTTTAAATCTGGATAATTTAATATTATATAATTTATAAATAAGCAGTTGAATGAGCAGTTTATGAGTTCTTACATTTATAGTAAAACAACCTGAATTTCGAGTTTATTTAGACATAAACATCAGGTTTAATAACATTTTCACTAGAATATAATTTCATGCTAATCTTTGAGCTTTTCATAGGTATCTATTTTCATAATATATATTAAGTTAAATTAATGAATGTAAACTTGCTTTGGTAACGAATAATCCATACGAAGACAATGTAAATATTTATCTTTTAAACGTCACTTAAACAACTTTTCTATTCAAATATATTTTTATACATTGATCATCAAAATAATTTACATACACTATATTTATATAGACAACACAAGTATAGTTTACAAATACACACGATTTACTTTCAAATATGACAATATACAATGAAATAAACTAATTTTTAAGAAATATATGTTACAATATTGCCTAAAAATTAAAATGTATCTGTAAATATTTCATAAATGTAAATTTCTATATAAAATCATTTAAATAATATAATATTGATTGCCGAGTAATATTCCGATGATTTTAAATCATGTTTTCTATTACAATATTAAATAAAAATGTTGATTTAATATTGATAAATTAGTTAATAATTTTAGAATTATTAAATTTATAATTCAACTTACCCTAGCACCATCAGACTATCCATATATTGTTTGCTGAAAACACATAATAGTATTTGCATTTATCGCTTTTTTTTTTACTTGCTTCAAGCAGCCGTAACGCCAGCCCTAGCGACGTGCCTAACGACGACACGCCCCTTCGACGCTGTCAACCACAACAACAACAACTCGAACCCGTTCACTCGATCGATCAACGCCTCAAAATGACCGCGATGGCAGACGAAACGTTCGCGAGGTTCTTGGCGTCGTTGCAGGCGCAGACTACGTCCGCAGAGGTCAAGATTGCTATGGTCTACGAGTTCACCGGTGGAAAGTTCAACGCCCACCAGGTTATATTATTGCTCATTTCGCGCATTGTCATGATTTACTGTACAACTCTATGCAACTATATAATACGTTTTAATCTATATTATACTATATAATTATAACTATAATATATATATAATGTATATATATATATGTATATATTGCTTTATTTATAACTACACATATCATATGCATGTATTAGCCGTAATAATCAAGTTTAAACATGTATTTAAACATTATATATTACATCTATACCTAACAAAGGTGTGTAATCGCCTAGCAAATGATTATAGTAAATAACATTTTTCATTCGATCAAAAAATATGATTTAAAAATAATTATTATTAATTAAATTAATTAAAAACAATAATTAGTCATATGACTTCATAACATCCGATACAATAGCATGCGTATGTCATGTACGTGCTTTATTAATGGCGTTATGTAATATGATACGAACCTTGACTTTAATGGCCGCTCGTCTATTAACCAACTTTAAATGCAAACCCAAACCACTCAAAACGTAAACTTTACGCTCCGACATATTGCAGGCCGCTATGGTGTTGTATAATTTCGCATCGCCAGTCGACAAACTGAGGGCTATGGAGATGTTGACCCCGGTTAGTACGAGGTAGACCATAGACACCTATTAATAGCGTATAGATACATATCAATTACGTCGATGACATAGCGGAAATATGTGTATATATATTACCAATCAATACTTTGTGTACAATTGCAGAGAGGAACTGATAAATTACTTCATAACAAATAATAAATATAAATTCGATAACTCTTGTTGAAGTTATAAGTTAAAATTACTATATATATATATATATATAGTAATTTTAGTATATATATAGTAAATATATATATTTGCTATTAATTTATTTAAATTTTCTCATAATTTTCTTGGTTTACACATTAAACAATTTATTTGAACTGGAGTTATCGTTAATTACGCATATAGCTAATGAATACACTTGAGCATATCTCCTATGAATTATGCTTTCCAAAACTAATTAATCTTAACAGAAAAACAATAAACTATTTTATCGGATACATACAAATTATTTATATATAAATATATATTAAGATAACTAAATTTTAAATTTTCGCATTCATTATAACTAACCCTATTCTACTATAGTAGATCTAAACTATGGATAGTCTGGGATTAATAAGTATATTAATTCATTACTCAATGGAGGGGAGACTCTAGTTGAGTATATGAAAGTGGACACCGGTACAAATTAATCAATGAGAATAAACACATATCGATATTGAATAATAGATGCATTGAACCATAGATCCAATATTTAACTCAATTTATAATTCATCAAACTTACTAGAAATATAAAACAACTACATTTGTAACTAGTATTAAAGTAATTGAAATTGTGTTATCTAAATATACATCTATATTGGAATATATCTATATGCAATTTAAGTATTGTGTTTGTAAGTATGTTTCAATCTTAAATGTAAATATTCCTTTATTCCGTTATTAAAGAATAATTATTCTGTGTTTATATATAAGAAATACTATAAGAAGTAATTGGAGAACTATTGTGGACGTAAGATTATTAATATGAGGAATGTTCAGAGTAATTAATATGTGACATAATTACAAATTAATAGCGGACATAACATAAATGTAATCAGTAACATTTTAAGGAATTTTGAGAAAAGTAATAGTAGAAGTAGAAAGTGCAATGAAGTAAATGTTTAAATATATGTGTTGGCTTTATTAATATATGTATTTAAGGAAGTAATACTATATTAGTAGCACGCTATAAGATGTATTCGAAACTTACGAGGACTTAAATCTGTAAACAAATCAACTGTTGTGTATTAGTAAATATTAGATTATCATGTAATGTTTATATATAGATCTATAATAAGGGCATACAACTATATAAAACTCAAATATTGAGTCACGATTGTCCGTCGGGCACTGTCCGTTTGTATGACGTACACAAGTACAAGTACAAGTACATATATTTCTCATCTTGGTAATCAAGGATTTATCTTAATAGCAACCTAACTCTATATACACATACACACACACATATATATATATATATATATATACACATTCACACATATATTCACATAAACACATGCACATGCACATACTCATATATACATAAATATATATATATATATATATATATATATACATATTATATATTTACAATTATATAATGATGTTAACAATATATTTAAAGAAACTAGTACGCATGACATGCAGTGAAGCTAGAGATATCATTGGAGCTACGAATATACCGAGCGATAAAATAAAGGTTTACCATATTTATATTTACTAACGGTAAGTTATATATGTTTTGTTTTTGTACATTCACCATGTCATTAATTAAACAACGTAATAATAAACAGTATACACATTCGAATGTTATTGTATATAATAACGTATAGCTAATATAGATCCATATGCGATATAGCTATACCTATTATATGTTTATATTTAACACCAATTCGTTAACTATGTAATGTTGAAACTAATCAGTTCAATAAATCGAATTTCGTAATCGATATCGTATAACGATCTAGCATTCTACTTGCGACGTAGGTGCTGGAGAGTATAAAGAGGTACTTGATTGACATGCATTCGCGCGAAGGGGAGGAGCTTATCAAATCTTGTTATATATTCGACAGCGATAAATATAATGCGATGAACGTTCTTAGTACGGTTAGAAGGTGGAGGTGTAGCATCTCTCCGTGGTGTCTTTATTTCTTTGATATCTTCAACTTTCTGAGTACTTCACACACTATAAATTGTTAACTTTCTTCGCTTATTACAAAATTACTGCTATCTAAATATCTCAAAATCTTAAATATTTATAATTTATCTAATTGGTAAAATTAATATTTATAACCCTTTAACACAATTTCCAAGTATGTAAATCATTAATTATTTTGAATTCGAAAAATTTCCATAAATGTCAAAGTTTACGCCATCCATAACAATTCGTATACGTACCGCCAACAACAACAACAACTCTCACAATGGGCCGTTAGGTTCGTAATGACGAAGCTAGTCGAATTCCTGCCGGTGGACACCAGGGATACGCAGCCTTGGGACACCTTTACGCGCAATCGTGCCCGCTAAACCAACATATATACGGCAGTGTCAATGAACAATCGTTCCGACTTCCGGTAAGTGAGGCAAGCCTCGTTTAAGTAGTGGTAGGTCAATTCGTATTCGTAATGGACTTTGTATATAGTTAAGGTAAGTAGGTATTAGTCAATCTATACATAGTTAAGGTAAACAGGTAGGTAGTCAAGTAGTAGGTAATTAGGGTATATAGATACATATAAAGATAGTTAAGTCAAAATTAAGATAGTTAAGGTAAGTAGGTAGTTAGTTAAGTACTAGGTTGTTAAATTATGTATACATACATATACAGTTAGTTAAGTTAGTTAAAGTAGTTTAGGTAAGCAGGTAGATAAGGTATGCAGATATACATATACCGTTAGTTAAGGTAGTTAAAGTAGTTAAGTACTAGGTAATTAGGTTATATATACATATATATATATACAATTCGTTATCGTAGTTCTTTGTCAACGGTGTATTTATAAACAAATAAATGCAGTGTTCAAACATGATTATACATGTTTTAATCATTTATTTTTTTTAAATGATAACTATAGATACAAATTCAATCTTTAATCCATTGACCTTTAACCCAGTTCAACGGCAAAATAACGATTCCGGTAATGGCAAAGCAACCTGTCTTCCCGTCTCCATATACCGGCCACCCGAGCTACTCATATGCGAAGGTAACGCGGAGAGTATATGCGTAAAATCTATATATATTAATAATTTCAATAACTAATAACCACGGCGACAGCATACGTGTATACGAGTATATGTGCATCTGCATTGGTTTGCGAGAGTTAGCGTATATATACGTCTAGGTATTATTGTTTAGGTTATATAGTCTAGAGAGTATTGAATTATATTGAAACATAGCCAACATATTCTTAACAAATAATTTTGTAAATAATATTCTTTTTTAATTCTTATCAATTTATTTTAATTTTCCTACGTAAATCGAGGTATCCGTAATCATATAGGGAAGGACATATGCGCAAGATAAAAATTTACCCGGAAATCAGAAATATAAAGAAACTTCCTTGGAACCCATGTTGCCGTGTGTCAATCCCAGAGGCTATTAGGCAACATCTCACTTACTCATTGAACATTGTTTACAGTTCGGAATACAATGTTTATAAATACATCGGATTTAAGATGTGAAGATTCAATCTTTAAATAAAATAATGAATACAAATATTATAATTAATATGTGTTTACAATTTAATTCAATATTTATATGTATAGATATAATTATTCCAAAATTGTCGATAGTATCCATATATTTATATACACATTTGTTGTTAATATTAAGAAAATATTATTTGACAGCAGTAAACAAGGTTACTTAGTAATATTAGTTAGTAAAAAATCAAGTTTTATATTTATTAATTTATACAGATATCTATAGAGATATTTCGATGATAGTTATTTACCAAATCAACCAAATCATCGAATGCTATAGTGAAATATAATTCGTGATTACAGCGGAAATTAGGACAATCTAACGCTCAAATATTCATAAAGGTTTACCAGTTATAATTGAAATGATTTCAAGGTATTTATGTATAGATTAATCTCTTTGATTTGATCATAAAGAAATATATGCGTCTTCATATCTCAATTTGTTTACAATGGAGTATGTCAAAAGATGGCTACTTTTACAGTTTATATTTAAATAATCGGAGTAAATAAAAAATAAATTTGATACAATTTAAGATTCCCAGGTATATTTCACTTTCCACTTTATTAAAAATGATATAATTATGAGTATAATCATCATCAAGAGTGAAACTATTGTTGATGGTAAAACTTAATGAACTGATTTGTTTGCATTGAATCTTAGATTAATTGTTGGTATTTGGAATATTATGTTCAGTATATTTCTTGCGATTTCGATGACCTGATATAGTTATTAAATATGGGAATAGTTAGTATTTCATTAATTCAAAAATTGTATTCGATTACGTACAATATATGACCATTACCTGAAACCCCTGAAATACTTTAAAACTTAAGGTGCATGATTTCAATCGTAATAGATTATAATATTTATGATTTATTAATTTAAAATTTAATTATATTTAATTATGTTCGTTTAATAGATTTTAATTGATTTTTAATAATATTATTTATATTTTTAATTGTTTTAATGTTTAGATATTTCTGAAATTTAATTAATATAATTATCATATTTCAATATTATATTATAAATAAGTTCATGAGCAGAATTTACTAAATATTAAATATAATATATTTTAATGTTGTACTACTTACACTGTATTTAAATTGATTGCATCATTTATATATTTAGTTATAATCTATAACTAAACATATATTAGTATTATAACATGGAATACATATTATTTTTGTTAAAACATGAAGCATAGTAAATAATGTCACTATTTTTTGTTAACATTTGAATGAAAGTACATAAACTAATAATTATCTATAATTCCAATGATCACAAACAATAAGTTAAATAAATAAATAACAATACAAATATATTACTCATTATTTCGTGATTTCCTATAATATTAAACTTTATATATATCTATTTAGAATATCGATAACTTGAAATGAGTTTCCTAAATAAAATGTTCGGTGGCGGCAAAAGAGATAAAGTTCAAACAACTCAAGAATCTATACAACAATTACGGGAAACTGAAGATTTATTAACTAAAAAATTAGAACATTTTGATAAAAGAATTGCTACTGAAATTGAACTCGCAAAAAAACATGGAGTAAAAAATAAAAAACGTTTGTTGTGCAGTATACATCACTTATATATATTACATAATATATTCATAATATATATCACATTTATTCATGAGCAAAAGGAATTTTATAAAATTAAAATTATTTTCTCATAAGCATCATTTAAATAATAAGTTAGTAAATGGTGTCAATAGTATATAACATATATCTAGTTATTTTTTAATTACTGTGCCATAAAATATATTGACTTACTTAATAATAGTTTTATAATTATCATAAATATGGAATAATAATTTTATATACATTGTATACTATTATGTTTATATGGTCATAGTTATTTAGTAACTACTATAATATACTATTGATATTGTATTCAATATAATATTTTATAAGTATCTAATTTATACTATAAAATACTAATATATCAAAACACCTTTTTACTTTAGTTGAGAAATTTTTTGTTTATAATAATTATAGGTATAAAGTTTCTTAAAATATAATATTGAATTGATTATATGGTTATTATTTTTAAATTTGTAATGCGATTTATATATTTAATATTTCTTGGTCATAATTTTCATAATTTAGTTGTTATTTATGAGTTTATTTTATTCAAGTATTTTTAAAAACTCGTAATAGCATATAAAATCTATATTTTAATTTATTATGTTTTTTTGTATTATCTATACTTTATATTTAAAATTTCATCAATATTTATTTTTTATGAATTATTTATGGAATTTTATTATAGACATTAATCCAATGCTTATTATTATAATCATAATATTATACATTTATAATAATTCATGATATAACATTATATTCTATAATTTAGATAATAAGTTATTATGACTTATTATCGTTATAATTCAATTAATTAACTAAATATAATTTTTATAAAAATGTCATACATGTAAAAAGAATTGCCCAATAAGAAATTCAATATTAATATAAATGATAATATTCATTTATTATATCAGTATTTCTTAGATTAAAATTTATAAAGATAATTAATAAGTTTTATAGTTAAAACCCAAGTGGTGTCGCTTCTCAATGGTAATATGATAATATTTGTTTATATTATTTAAAATGTAAATAGACGCAGATTTAAAAAAAAAATTTGTATTTAATTTGTTTTTGTATTATGATTATAATGTTATGTAAATTGTATGAAGTAATATTACGAGTGAAAAGTATATTTAAAACATAGCATTTAATTATACAATAATATATAGTTTCTAGATATTTTGTTTTAATTATTAATGATAAAATATATATACATTTTATTAATTATAAATGTTTTAATTTGATTAGATTTCTTGATTTTCGAATAGCATCAGTGGATTTCGAATACATATTGTTTAGATTTTCTTTACATAAAACAGTTACATAAGCAATATTTAATAAAATAACTTTTAACACTCACTAATTAAACATGAATCACAATAACTAAAATAAACATTATTGAACAAACATTATTATTGCCAAAACAATATGGTTAAATAATATACAAATATTATCTTTATAAATAATATCACAGCTATAGTAGTTGAATAATAAATATAATTTTTGTTTAAATAAATGGCTGGGTTTGAATACGATTAATGTAATGCATGAGTATTTGTGAAATTAGAACAAATATTTAAACACACAAGATTTACAATAATTAACTGCGAATATAATTACAATTATCAACAGACCGAGAGACAACATCATTTTCTTCAAGAGTGCATATGCTTATTGTAATTGGTTTAATATGGGGCAATATCAAAAAACGTGGAGAATTCTGCGAAGACTTTCTTTGTAGAAATTCTTCGGTATCCAAATTGTAATTACTACCACGAACAGGATCAAATAAATGTTCTATTTTTCCTATATTCCGCTGAAAAATCAGTAGCTGAAGGATTGTCACGTTTTCCCAAACCTCCAGAACAAATTTTCTATTCAATTATGCTCGACTGCAATTATGTATTTCTATTTATTGAACATTGTATTCTTTGTTGAGATGTTCCGACATGCTCAATACACAATCAACAGCAATTCTCCATACAATAAGGCAAAGCAGAGTAGTGCTGAATTTGTTGCTACTGTAACGTAATGCATTTTATATAGTCTGAAGTCACGAGAAATGCTTTGGATTTTGTGTTGCTTTATATGAACACTTGTAATATATTGAAATTATTATATCTAATATAAGTATATAAAGTTACCTTCGCTATTAAAAATTTCAAAGATATTGTTGAATAATGCACAAAAATCAGCCTTGTACATTGCTTCTTTAGAAACTGTGGTTGTTAAATGGACAATATATCTCATACCAGAGGCAACTGATTGTGATAGTGATTGAAAAGTTAAATTGACTTTCGTTTTAGAAAATGTATTCAATTCAACATGATTTTTAGTTATTTTAGTTTTTTTAGCTTTCCTGCTATTTCAATATTATCTTGCTTCTTTATATAATTATTTAATATAATTAAAATATACTTCATTAATTTATAAAGAAAACCATTGTTGTATAGGGGATTTCTAATGCTTTTTGTAATGTGTGAAGGATCATATAAAAAATATATATTTATGATCTGAATACTCTAAAAAAGTATTCATATGTAACGTTAAGTAAAGCTTTACAACCACGGTTACTAGGTTCCGTGTTTAATATTACAACTTTTGTTATCAAACCACAGTTCTTCATAAATCTTATGCACTCTTTTAGCTTTTTTACCATAACATCTAACTACCAGATGTCTAGAAATATCCGTCCGATTGCCTCCATATCCCAATAATACTACTAATCATTAATAACAAGTTTAGCAATACTGCTATCAACTCCTAAATCCTGATAACCAACTATCTGATAACCTTATCTAACCTTTTAAATATATATAAAATAAATATCTCCTCTAATGCCCGCCAGAGTATTTTTTATTTACACATGTCAATCAAACTCGAAATCTTAAATTAGAATTAGTGAGAGTGACTAAGATACTCGGTGTTGAGAAATGAATCATAATGCAATTATTTGATTACTTTGTTGTAATTTTAAAATTAAATATACACATTTAATTACTTTGTACTATATTAAATATATTTTTTTTAAATTCGATTTTCTTTAAGTATACTTTTATTTTATTCTTATTATTTATCACAAATTATTTAGCACAAAGAGACAGACCATCAGTTATTTTTTGTATTTTAGAATTATGGTAATATTACTATCACCAAAGAATATCAAGATGTCTGTCTTTTTTAAATCATAGTAATTTACTAGTAATTGATACTCGCAAGATAATTACATTATTTTTTCTATTTATAATATTAGATTTTTTATTAGTAATAAAAACATTGTTATTTTGCACAAATATTTGGTATATTGACTCCTGTACAAAAGTATAGGTTACAGACTTTATACTTTGTACTCCTAACAAAATGCAGGGTCAATATTTAATAATTAATGTGTAACTATAAAATTGTATATATATATTTGATATACAAAATAAAAAATTTAAACTAGATTTACTGAAAAGTTTACTTATAATATTGAAAATTTGTTTGAATATTAACTTTAAATTAATTAAAATTAATACTGATAAAATTAATATTGTTAATTATTCATAAAATATTATTATAATTTTATTTATAAAAATCCAGATACAAAGCATATATAATAAATAAGTAATGCTTATTAATATTTATTTAAATTAATATTTATAATAATATTAGATTTTTCATTTTTTTATCTAATATTGACAATTAAAATTTTAAAAACTTATAAAATATATATATATCTATAATAATGTTGGATGTAATTATTGAATATTGCTTTTTTTTAATTTAATATTGTTATGCTATTTAGTTAAACTGTAAAGTGTTTAAGAATAATTGAGTAATATTTATTTTTTTTGTACAAATTCATAATAGCAAATAAATAATTATGATATGGTGAATTGATTTAGTAATATATTAAAAAAACTAATTGATAAGTAATATAATTAAATGTCCTTATGATTAAATTCATAATTTCATTGTTATCACTTGTCTGCAATCGTCGTCTAGGTACTACTACATAATGTCCCAAATGTCTAGTTGAATCAACTCTCATTTCCATTCAGCCCTTAAAATTCTGCTATAAATTGTTATATTCGATTTCTCCCCGATTGAATTCGTTTGCCGTTACCCCAAACTAAATCGCCGTCACCTCCGCTAGAGGCGTTGATGGCGTTGAAGCGCAAACGCAAACTGGAGGAGGACTCCGAACGCGCCAACAACACCCTGATGAAGATTGAAAACCAACGCGAAGCTCTCGAGAACAGCACGACCAACAACGAAGTGCTCAGGGTGATGACTGACGCCTCTAAAGCTCTCCGGGCGGCGCACAAGGGCATGTTAGTCGATGTCTGCTCGCCGTAACGTAGTCGTGAGCATTCGTTAACGCATTCGAATGTTTTGAAAATGCAAATAAGAATTAAATGTTAAATTTGGTTCTTTCGTTGTATCCGAGCATCCTCTTAAGAATTGCTTAGAAATAGCGAACATATAAATAGACTCCTTAATCGATGTTCCTCGTATATATATGACCTCTACATCATTTTCTTTATTCCACGCACTTCTCCACATATACGGCCTACTTAATACACTCACGGCTGTCGCGAAGTAGATCTCCGTCAATATACGCTAGGCTCTATCCTCGCAGGGACGTCGAGAAGGTGAACACCATCATGGACGACATTGCCGACCAGAAGGACATAGCGGACGAGATCTCGGCGGCCATTACCTCCCCTATAGGCGTTTCCGACATCGACGACGACGAACTCCTCAACGAACTCGAACTCTTGGAACAGGAAGCACTCGACGAGAAGCTAGTCAACGTTGGTGCAACGGGGCGAAGAGAGTTACGGCAGGGTCGTGGTAGTACGTGGGATTGGGTAGCGTTGCTGGTGTATACGGACAAACGGGTTATTTATAAACATCTATACATACGTCTACCTACGCAGACATTCACTGTATACATACCGATAATATATGAAGTATTCGAGTATATCAGGAAGTACATATAACATTCATGAATACTTGATATGACTCACTGTACCCTGTCCTGTCAGATTGTACCTGCTGCTACCACAAAACTTCCGGAACCAGTTCTCGCGATGCCTTCTGTTCCCAGCAGTACACCAGCTCTCTCTAATGGTTAATAAACCCACTTCTGCTTAGATATTGTAAAACGCGAGTAGAGAATATATGTAATATATATATTTAGGCACATATAATATGTAATATATATATTTAGACACATATAATATGTAATATATATATTTAGACACATATAATATGTAATATATATATTTAGACACATATAATATGTAATATATATAATTAGACACATATAATATTTATTTTATATAAATTTATAATAAAACCTAATAATATTAATCACTTATTATAATTGATTTATTTATGTAAATTACAAGCCATCAATATTATCTAAAAGTAGTATTCATTATTCACTATTTATTTACTTGTTTATAGAAATGACTTGAATTTTGTGGTCCACAAAATAGGGCATAACTTAAAATCTATCATATTGTTAAAAGTATGTAGTAGATATCTAAAAGTACTCATTAAATTTAATAAAACATAAATTTGATATGATATTTATATAAAAATAATAAAGTGTGATCATATTTAACTGGTAAATATTGATTTTCATAATTTATATATTTAATATTTACCTAAATATATATAGATTTAAAGTATATAGTCTTAGAAAATAACATTTTTTTAGCACTAGTTTTTATATTATGTTATAATAATGTATACATCAGAAGATATAATATTTATATGAGGACATATATTACAGAGCCATATATTTTGAATGAATTTGTTAATTTGAATAAATAATTAACACTTTAACTTTAACTACTTTTTATAATAATCTTAGTAGACATCACATTATTTATGAAATAGAAAAATATAACACAAGAAAAAAATGTTACTCAATTTTTAAAAATAATGAATAGAATATACTCAAAAATACATTTATTACAATTTAACCATGTTAAATATTTTATCCGAGAATATAAATTGTTAGAGATAATATTCATCTTTTGAATGGTTTTAATAACTATGTAATTAGTTAGAAATCCTTTATAGAAGAAATATTCACATATTTTAAAGCTTAATAACATTTATTTTTTAATATAAAAATGTATATAAATTTCTACAGTAGTAATAGTTCATTTGATATTTAGCACAAGTGATGGCATTTTACAAATTCTCAGTATTTATACACTATACATAAGTATAAATACTGGTACATATAATTCGGCATAAAGAATAACCAAAATTAACTTTTATTAATATTCAAAAAAATATGTATAAATATAATATAAACAAACAAATTCCTATATTTCAAAATATGTCAATTTCAAGTATTTCGGTAACTCATTTAATCTTACCTTTAATGAACTATCAGGTGAATATATTTATGATTCATTATTACATTATGATAATAATATAAACTAATATATCAATTGGTCAATTATTTCTTATCAAGTGAAAAATTAAAATGACAATGATAATACTATTTTGGATGACAATATTAACTTAGTAGATACTGATTGATTGGTACATAATTATGTAATTAATATACAAGTTTTAGTTTTTTATTGTATAATGTACAATATATATATGTTATGGTATATATGGAATGTAAATATTATGTAATGTAATCAATAACATATATGTTGCTCATGTATAGAAAATTGTTTAGATTATATTACAGTTGAAAATTATTATATGTGAGAAAAATGAATACAAATAATTAGACATGAGTATGTTTTAGTTGTATACGTAAATAGTTATATCCGAGATTATGGGAGATTCCTAACACATTGTTATCGGAAGTCTCTATAGACAAAGCTAGATAAACTATATATAGCTTATAAAACTAACTACTTAGGTAAAATTATCAAAATATAAACACAACATTTTCAAATGTTTTCTTAGTAAGTTAATTTGAACTACATTCTTCATAAATATGGCATATATGAAGAATTTGAATATTAGGATGTATTATTTATGTATATTATTAAAAATATATTTATATAATCATATTATTTATTTTCAACTCAATTAAAAATCTTTATGAACATTTCAATTACAAATTATTTATACCATCTCTCAATGTTTTATAACAGAAGTTTATCAGGTAATTGACTATTTATATTAATTATGTTTCTTTATACGTGGGAACTTTTTTTCAAGCTAAAAACTTCTATTGTCTATTCTTTGATATAATCTGAAAATAATAATATGTGATTATACAAATAGGATATTATTTCCTAAAGTAAATAAACAATAGATATATATATATATATCTAATATTTAGTGCATTGTACTATATTATGTATAATATCACAGAACTTGTACAATTTTTATATGAGGCATTTTACCATATGATATAATCTATCTATATTATATGATTATATTATAGTTCCAAATAAATTATACTAATATAATTTATTATATAACATAATAAAAGGAATGTGCATTTCACATATTTCAATTTATTAGTTATCTTAAACAAAATTTACAAATAAATTATTTATGATTGCTTTTATATGCTAAAAATATGTATTATTATAATTGTATATAGTTAATAATGTATATTAACTAATAACATAGTATTCATCATCAAAATGCTTTAAACACAATTTTGGATTTTTCTATTTTTTTAACCTATATGTTTATTATTGGGACTAACTTCATTACCACATCAAATTAAAAAAAATTTATTTATAATTATAAAATAATAAATAATTATACATTTTTTATAAAAACTATTATTATTTATTAGATTTATTTATTAAGGAGGTGTGATATTTTTTCTATTATATAAAATAATAATTTAGTTCATTTTTTTATTATATGTTATAATTTCAGGTTTTAAAATTTGTTAACCTATTTTAAAATGTCTATTCTCAGAAAATATTATTGATTATGTAAATTTCATTAATTTTTGAATAAATTAATTCAATTATATTTGGTTAACTTGTAGTTTAACGATTTTTATAATATTAAAACATAATTAAAAGGTCTAGGGGTATGTTTACTTTTACTGTTATTGCATAGCTTATAAATGTAGATGCTAGTAAGAGGGATGAAAATAGCATATCATTTTAAATAAACCTTAAATGTAATTTTCTCAAGTAACCCACACCATTTTAATTTTTTTGTTATATAATAAAAAAGAATATATATTTTATTTAAAAAAATGATATAATAAATTATAATACTTATCTGGTTTCTGTGTGGGAAGATACACTATAAACATATAATCAATCTTTTGTTTGGTCCTAGTTGATAAGCTATTTTAAAAAAATGTAATATATATTTTTGACATTGTTGAATAAAGTTACTTTTATTTTACAAAATCACAATAATTATATGTTTACATTTAATAATTAGAGATGTATTATAAGCATAAACTATTATTGACATGTTGTATTAACTAAATTAACTATAAATAATATTTATAATAATTGTGAAACTACAACTTTTTAAATAGTGATAAATAAAACGCTTACTGTAATGAAAACTTATTTCTATTACTACTAATAATAAATAAAATACACTAACTATTTTGATTTAAGTATACATCTAGAATTTTTAGTACAAGGATTGAAATAGAAATAGATTGAAATTTTTAAAAATACAAAAATGGGCTTATAAAACAATTTAATAAAAAGAAGTTAAAAAAGGTGTTAAAAAAAATCACTAAACATTAAATTTAACTCTACTAATTTATTCAAATAAGAGTGAAATTTACATAAATAATCAATAATATTTCCTGTGAAATCAATTAAGTTTCTAAAAATACTTTATTTATTTATCAAATATCTAAACCATATTTATTATTTGTATATAAATACACAAACAATGATACATTTTGTTATAACTAATTTTTTGATCGCCAGACGTTCACTTTACTGGTTATTTTGTAAATACAAACTAATTATGTCTTGTTTTGCAGCTGATCAAAAGGAAAAGGATGACCTCAGGCAATTAGAAGAATGGGCGTCGTAATCATCTCCATACACCAGCCATGCATACTCCATACCTACATGCCCCCATCCAAGTCCTCCCCCCACGTAACATAGTAATTGTAAACTATGCGCTTGTTTTGAAAATGTATTATTCGTCGGCACTCGTATTCTAAAATAAAAAACAAACACATTATAAACTTGTATATTCTGTATCTTAAAAGCAAATAACATAAAAAAGATTGTGTAACAATTCACGATACCATAGATGATAAGCACCAACCGTTATATAGAATGTATAAGATAATGTGAAAAGCATGTTGAGGGGGTAGATGCGGAATTATTGACCGGGCATCGTTAAAGACTTATCCATGAACTTTCTCTTCGAGAAACATACCCACCACTGTATGTTATTCAACGGGGGGTTAATAAGTTGTAATAACTTGTAAATACATGTAAATAAAGCTGTATTTACCTTGATTGGCTTATCGGTGGCTGGGTCGATGACATAATCTACCATCCTCAATCCAATCTCATTGCGCAGTTGCTGGATGTAGTTTCGCATAATATCTGTGCGGTGCGGTGGATTTAGACGGTGGATTATTATGTGATTCCGATGGGGAATACGTTGTGTAGCAGAGGTTTATTATTTGGTGGACTGTATAGGTCTGAACGGGAGTCGCTGTGCTCTACTGCACTAATCTACTGTTCTGATATAGTTGTACAAGTCGAGTGACATGTAGAGTATACATTTTACTCTTTTCGATTTTACACTACCTTTACCCCTACGCTGATTAGTTTCTAAGTAGTGTACTCTACTCGGAGTTTTCAAGAAAAGTATGTTTAGAGTAGAGTGTTGGAGGGACGTGCAATCCATATGAACGGGAGTCTGAGGGAGAGAGAAACATGAAAATCCTTGATGTAGGATGGGCATGCTAATTAATATATTTACAAATACAAAGTTACAAATATATTAATATTTGTTCAAATATAAGAGCAAGTGATGATGTGGATGATTAGTTGAATGCAAGAATTTGTATTTCCACTTCATTTCTAGGATGGAATTAATAATTTACTTTAAATCACTTTCTCGTGGCAATATTTGGAAGTTTCTAGAATTATATAATTATTAAAAACTCACCAAAAAAAGAACTTATTTTAACTCGTTCAAAACACCCTTCAAATCAATTAATATAATTACTATGTCTATAGTTTATGTAATTTATAAAAAATGTAATAGTTCATTATATAGATAGATTAAATTTCTTTAGAGAGACTATTGATTAACCCTCTTCACTGCGATCTTTCGGCTTACTGAAGATGTTATTGAGTGGGAAGCGAGCGTCTCCAGGTAGAGCAAAGTTCGCAATTGCCAGCGAGTTCATCTCCTTGATAGCTTGGTTGCGAGAATGACACTGCGATGTGGGGAGGAATGGTTCAATGGATTTAAATTGGACTAATTATAATATATGTGAACATAGAAATAACATTTGAATTCAAGTTCTATCAAATTGGATTTCTGTTATGAATATTAATATATTATATAATTTTATTAAATCAAATACCAAGTGAGAAAAATGAATTTATCTGAACTGAAGAATTACATTTAAAACTAGATATTAAATACTAAGCAATTCATGAGAATTGTATAGCGATAGTAAATATAGTGACAGCAATAGTTAGTGGAATATTGAGGATATGTTAAAACGAATTCATGTTTCTATATTTTAACAACGAATAGAAAATTAACAATACCTATATGTTATGCAATAAATGCGTAATCAAATTAGATTCAATTACAACAACATCGATGAATTATATTCACAGATGGTATTCGAATTCTAAAGAATATTATTTTAATGAATGAACAATAAAGAAAAAGAAAACTTATTCAAACGTAAATAAACTTAAAACAAATACATAAATGCACGTAGATCTACATCGCTATGCGATATGGATGTAGAGGTGTATATAGAAGATAATGTTTGCTCAACCTTTTGCATTTTCTTAAGGCACTCGGTGATGTACAGAGTAATGTATATCAGCGTACGGTCGCATTCATTCTACAAAAAGGTCAGAGAGGTTAGTCATCGGATAAATGAAGCTAAACGAAATAATGTTTTACCTTCACTTCGTAGTTCTTGAAGAAGATATTAGCTTTGAAAAACATAAAGGCGTCATCAATGATATCATCCTTATCTGTCAATCAAAGTTATACTCAATCAAAATAAAGATATTTGATATTATATAAGTTGAATATTATTAGGTTTAAAAACTAATCGACTTTAATAAATGTATTGCTTAATATTATAATTACCGAAAGTTAATATTACTATTTTAATTGTTTTAAATTAATAATTTAATTATATAATTTGGTGCTGTTTAATAATTAGTGTCTATGCTACACACCTATCCTGAAGGCTGGCCCCTTGTAAGTGGTACGTAGTGGAAGAACGGCCAAGTTAGCAGCAATAAGTTCCGGTTTGGGTCGTTGGGTGTAATAAGCCTAGCAAAGTGGGACAGAGTTACAAGAACTTAATGTATAATGTTCAGTTATATTTAATTTATCAGAGAATCAACTTACAAATTTTCTTTTAAGGTATGGGTTATATAATTTTTGCAACAAAAAATTCATATTTGTTATGTAATTACATTTAGTTGTCATCATACGATGATATTATATCGACAATTAATTAGTATTGTATCAAATAGGAAGTCATCGATATTAATTATAAGAGATTATCGTTAGCTATATCATATAGTAGATTATTTTAGATATATTTATCGTCGACCAATATTAAGATCATTTATATATACTCCGTATCATTTGCAACAACCAATATATTTACTTCTCAACTTTAGTTTATAATCATTTTATAAGTTATAATGGTTTAACAACAAATAAATAAATTTGTTAACTATCATCTTCATATGACAAGAATAATAGAAAATAAATTGATGTTAAGATCATTATTGCGGCTTCTTTTTATAAAGTTTTTAAACACTATTAACTATTGCAATCTACTGTTCTTTGATCTATTATCTTCATTGACCCCTGGGCAACAAAATATATCAGAAATCGTGTATGGTTAATCAGGGTACTATTCTATATATGAATCTTGCATATATAGGATACATTGCTAAGAAAAGCAGTACATTCTTTCATTGCCAAGTGAATTAATATTATCAGTAATATTTCAATATCATATATACATCGTACTTGTTATTTATGATAATCATTGGCTAAATGAATGTATTACCATCTAATATTTTAATGCAATTGTAAATTCATATTTTCAAAGTCAACTAATTACATTAATCACATTAATCATTGTGGATATAGTTTAGGTTTTAAAGTTGAGCAAGAACACATAATATAAGACGTTTGGTCCAGAAAAATAATAATTTGTAACTATAAAATAATAATATTATTTATTCCCATATACTTTTACGATTATGTTATAATAATTTATATTGTGATTGTAAGTTAAATACAAGTTTCATTTATAATTATGAACATTAATTTTCATAATATATAAATAAAATAAGTAAATTGAATCTTATATTATTATACAATATATTGTAAAATATATAAAATATAGGATTATTTATAAATATACAATAATACAACTAACACACATTATTTATTAATATAGATTTATATACGGATATAAAATGATAAGAAAATATATTTACAAATTAAAAATCCTTTTTTGACATAATTATTAATATTTTATAGTAAAAAAATAAGATTTTTTTATGTAATATCTGAATAGTATTATGTTATATATTATAGTTATATTGTGATATTTAATATTTAAAATACGATAGGAAATATGCTTTTAATATTTAAAAATAAATTCCCACAGATTTCTATTATTATTTGTATGTGAACAATTATTTTTAAATATGTCTTTTTTGGAATTAATATATATACAGATTATGTAATAAATAATATTTATAATTAATGGATCGTAATTATAATTATAATACTCGAGGTAATATATTTCTATACTTTTAGAGGGTATATAATAAATTAAGATAACCATTAAATATATACTGGATAAAATAGTAACTTTTATTTATGTCTAAATTACAAAAAAATACATCGTCATTAAACTGTATACTATATATAATTTACATTAACGTATACAATCTAATATTTTGTTATTATGTATCTAATCATTATTTTAATATGATTTCATTAAATCATTTATTTTTCTATATTTTTTTACTTAACTATCCGAATCTATTAAATAGGCAATGCCGGTCACATTCCTCGTCGCGACCAATACTCCGATAGGGGTCACCTATTCAATATCAACCAGCCGCGTAACCAACAGCAATTGCCGCCTCGTCTTCCGATGTACCCCCCGCCGCACGAACCCCCCGGACCACCGTTCAACCCATACCTCGCTTCTAGCGCCGAATACAACCGTCGACCGCCTATGCCACGCCCCGGAGGCGGGTTCGAGACACGCCCTCCGCTGCCGCCGCCGCCGCCGCAGCAGCAGCAGTCGGCTCCGGCGCCTCCCCTGCCTCCTCCGTCGACGTCGCGTTCGTCGCGTTCTGGTTCGCCGCCACTTCCGGCGACCGGTTGCGGAAGTCGGTACGCGGGCAGTCAGCGGTCGTATCGCGGCGACGAGAAACGCCCTAAACCCGTCGAGAAGAACTATCGCCTGGTGTCGGATCCCTTCCTCCACGGATCCGCAGCGCAAAGACGCTACGTCAACTTCTCATTGGAAGTAAGTAATCGCTACAGCTCTCCTCGATTATCCGCATTACAATGTTATGCCTATAAATTTTTATTATTTTATTAATTGGTTCTTGAATAAAATTAAAATATAAAGATTATAAATAAAGCTCAAAGACTATATAGACAATTATATATAAATAGATTTATTTCACTTTTCATACATTTTTAATTTACATATTGATAATTCTATACATTATCATAAAAAACTTTTATAGTTTATGAAAATTAAAAAATATCAGCAATTCGTATTGTTATTAAAAAAGATAAAAGTCTGACATTCACTTTCATAGCATTACAAACTATTCTCTTGACTTAGATAAGTATATTTAGATTAAAAACTATTATTTAGATTACAATGATTACTTTCATAGCATTACAAACTATTCTCTTGACTTAGATCAGTATATTTAGATTAAAAACTATTATTTAGATTACAATGATTACTTTCATAGCATTACAAACTATTCTCTTGACTTAGATCAGTATATTTAGATTAAAAACAATTATTTAGATTACAATGATTACTTTCATAGCATTACAAACTATTCTCTTGACTTAGATCAGTATATTTAGATTAAAAACTATTATTTAGATTACAATGATTACTTTCATAGCATTACAAACTATTCCCTTGACTTAGATCAGTATATTTAGATTAAAAACTCTTATTTAGATTACAATGATTACTTTCATAGCATTACAAACTATTCTCTTGACTTAGATCAGTATATTTAGATTAAAAACTATTATTTAGATTACAATGATTACTTTCATAGCATTACAAACTATTCTCTTGACTTAGATCTGTATATTTAGATTAAAAACTATTATTTAGATTACAATGATTACTTTCATAGCATTACAAACTATTCTCTTGACTTAGATCTGTATATTTAGATTAATAACTATTATTTAGATTACAATAATTACTTTCATAGCATTACAAACTATTCTCTTGACTTAGATCGGTATATTTAGATTAAAAACTATTATTTAGATTACAATGATTACTTTCATAGCATTACAAACTATTCTCTTGACTTAGATCTGTATATTTAGATTAAAAACTATTATTTAGATTACAATAATTACTTTCATAGCATTACAAACTATTCTCTTGACTTAGATCTGTATATTTAGATTAAAAACTATTATTTAGATTACAATAATTACTTTCATAGCATTACAAACTATTCTCTTGACTTAGATCGGTATATTTAGATTAAAAACTATTATTTAGATTACAATGATTACTTTCATAGCATTACAAACTATTCTCTTGACTTAGATCTGTATATTTAGATTAAAAACTATTATTTAGATTACAATAATTACTTTCATAGCATTACAAACTATTCTCTTGACTTAGATCTGTATATTTAGATTAAAAACTCTTATTTAGATTACAACGAATTCCCTCAGATAAGCGAACTGCACAGTCGAGCCCATGATCCGAGGAATAGAAATCAATACCTCTGGTCGAGCAAACAAATAACCTGGCTAATACACACCCGATTTAAAGTAGGTTTCTTAAAGTGGTCCTCTCTGATCCGCCAGTGATCTATTTTACTTTAATGGAACGCGTGTATTGTGAAGTATATCTTTTGCTGGTTATCGCTTCGCTGCTTCGATTCGCTATAGTGGTTATCGCCATGGCAACCGATATAGACGGCGTAGGCGCGATGATGAGTCTTGATCTTATACAAGCGCCTTCCCGCCCCCCAACGGCGGTCGAGGGCCCATGCGTACATCCGAGATCTGAACGCCACCTAGTGATCCCGAGTAGTAGTTATTGAGCAGGACGTATCGCACTCCCGGCCTTCCGATTGAAATAGTTTTTAAAGCATATTTAGGAAATTATTAGCTACTTTTGTTACTATTTACCTTACGACTATTTAATGCGAGTACGATGGTTAAAACACATTAAAACCTGACTACCCGATGGTCATTCATCCCGCAAACTTCCCACATCAGGCGAGATGATGAACCTTGATCTTATCCAAGCGCGGTCCCTCTAACTAGAGGTTGACTGCCCATGCGTACACTTGAGATCTGATTGCTTTCATGTGTCTTCTTTATGTATAAAATTATAAAAAAGTTCAAATTCATTAAATAATTTAAATTATTGATTTATTTAAATTATTGATTTATTTAAATTATTGATTTATTTAAATTATTGATTTATTTAAATTATTGATTTATTTAAATTGTTCTTTTCACATGAAAATTCAATATTGTACTTTATTAATATTGGAGACAAAGTGAACGTGAACATAGAACTTTCACTTTCACTAACCAAACTTTAAAACTCACACATTTTCTAATACAACATCATTTACTATCTCCTACATCATCTCCTTCACTATCTCCTACACTATCTCATACACTATCTCTTACATACTCTCATGCAGCCTCTCCTACTCCGTCGTCATACACCCCCTAACTTACTATCTCCTACACTATCTCATACACTATCTCTTACATACTCTCATGCAGCCTCTCCTACTCCGTCGTCATACACCCCCTAACTTACTATCTCCTACACTATCTCATACATTATCTCCTTCACTATCTCCTACATTATCTCCTACACTATCTTCTACACCATCTCCTATACTATCTTCTACGCTATCTCATATACTATCTCCTATACTATCTCATGCACTATCTCCTATACTATCTCCTATACTATCTCCTATACTATCTCCTATACTATCTCATACACTATCTCCTATACTATCTCATACACTATCTCCTATACTATCTCCTATACTATCTCATATACTATCTCAGACACCATCTCCTATACTATCTCCTATACTATCTCCTACACTATCTCCTACACTATCTCCTATACTATCTCCTATACTATCTCCTACACTATATCCTACACTATCTCCTATACTATCTCCTATACTATCTCCTACATTATCTCCTATACTATCTTATGTACTATCTTCTATACTATCTCCTATACTATCTCCTATACTATCTCCTATACTATCTCATACACTATCTCATATACTATCTCATACAATATCTCCTATACTATCTCCTATACTATCTCCTACGCTATCTCCTATACTATCTCCTACACTATCTCCTATACTATCTCATATACTATCTCCTATACTATCTCATACATCATCTCCTATACTATCTCATATACTATCTCCTATACTATCTCATACACCATCTCCTATACTATCTCCTATACTATCTCCTACACTATCTCCTATACTATCTCCTATACTATCTCCTATACTATCTCCTACACTATATCCTACATTATCTCCTATACTATCTCCTATACTATCTCCTACATTATCTCCTATACTATCTCATACACTATATCCTACACTATCTCCTATACTATCTCCTATACTATCTCCTACATTATCTCCTATACTATCTACTATACTATCTCATACACCATCTCCTATACTATCTCCTATACTATCTCCTACACTATCTCCTATACTATCTCCTATACTATCTCCTATACTATATCCTACACTATATCCTACACTATCTCCTATACTATCTCTTATACTATCTCCTACATTATCTCCTATACTATCTCCTATACTATCTCATACACTATATCCTACACTATCTCCTATACTATTTCCTATACTATCTCCTACATTATCTCCAATACTATCTCCTATACTATCTCATACACCATCTCCTATACTATCTCCTATACTATCTCATACACCATCTCCTATACCATCTCCTATACTATCTCCTACACTATCCCCTATACTATCTCCTATACTATCTCCTATACTATCTCCTACACTATCTCCTATACTATCTCCTACACTATCTCCTATACTATCTCCTATACTATCTCCTATACTATCTCCTATACTATCTCCTATACTATCTCCTACATTATCTCCTACATTATCTCCTATACTATCTCCTACACTATCTCCTACACTATCTCCTACATTATCTCCTACACTATCTCCTATACTATCTCCTACATTATCTCTTATACTATCTCCTACACTATCTCCTATACTATCTCCTACATTATCTCCTACACTATCTCCTATACTATCTCCTACATTATCTCTTATACTATCTCCTATACTATCTCCTATACTATCTCCTATATTATCTCCTATACTATCTCCTATACTATCTCATACACTATCTCCTATACTATCTCCTACATTATCTCTTATACTATCTCCTATACTATCTCCTAGGCTATCTCCTATACTATCTCCTACGCTATCTCCTATACTATCTCATACACTATCTCCTATACTATCTCCTATACTATCTCATACACTATCTCCTATACTATCTCCTATACTATCTCATACACTATCTCCTATACTATCTCCTATATTATCTCCTATACTATCTCCTATGCTACATCATCCAATTTATCCTCTCATATACCTTCTCTGCCCCACATCTACTACACGTTCTAATGCACCAACATGCTTTCTATGTTTATTAATTCGCAACAACCACGTTTGCCACATTCGCGTTCAACCCCCTACTAAACCCCGCACTCACCCCACACCCCCGCCAGCACGACAAGTGGTTTGTGGGCCGCGTCGAACCCAAGGAGGTGACCTTTGAGAACCTCAATGACAACATCAACGAAGCGTTCCTGCGAGACATGTGCCAACCTTTCGGCGAGGTCGTCGAATGCAGTGTTTGCCGTCACCCCAAGACCAAAAAACATCTCGGCATCGCAAAGGTCCACTCCGCGCCACGGGACTGCCGTAGGGTGGGGGTTGGATTGTCTATTTGATTATAATTGCGGAGATACGACGTATATAGCCGTCAATCAATTACGGCAATTTCATTTGGTGATGCTTTCTTTACTCTATAATTTGTGTAAAAGATGAAGGCGTTTTATATAAAGAATATCATTCCGCGTATTTTGTGAGGTGGTTTTATAAACAAAGTTTAAAGTGCAAAATACAAATTAGAATAAATTATAAAGGAAAGAACTGCCGCTTTTAAAAGTAAATTTAATATATTTATAATAAATAAAGTAAAATAACAAATATTTAAGTTTATATTATTGTTTAATATATTTTTTGCTAATTTTTTGATCTTACAAATTACAAATTTTTTGCATTATCAATTTTATAAACAAATCTATTTACTAGATTGAATTGCATCTCACTAATTATCGAGGAGTAATTATTTACACATCAGTCGAATACAAATTATTAAATATAAAATCAAAGTTAAAATAGTATTGAAAACGGCCATAAATAGAAAAGTATGTTGAAATACATTTTTAATATAGAATATGTTTTAATATATTGATTGCTATAAATTCTTTTGATTTACTTAATTTAATTATAATAATTTTATAAAAAATATGTACATTTGCTTTATTGTCTCGCTCCATTTAGGTTTTAAAGATTATTTATAGTAAAAATAAACTAGTAAAAATAATTAAACACAATTTAAAAGACTCGAATATCAAATAAATAAATATTATTTGATTTACATGATCTAATAGTGATTTATCTCATTTTAAAACATTGGTATCTCAGTTATGATACAATACAATATTTATGTTTTTTAATTGTACATTTTCATATTCTTGATAATATTAATGAGTAAACATTTATGAATGTATATGGATTATATTGTCGTTGTTAATACTTATTGTTATCCACAGGTACTCTACAGAAATGCCTCGAGTTCGGTGAAGTGTGTCAAAGAACTGAACAAAAGCAGTAAAATGGGAATAATCATCAAAGTTTACATAGATCCCAAAGGTATTCCACATTATATCATAAGCATCTAATATATCTATATTCGTATACATTTCTATTGCATTGCATAAAAACTAAAATTTGATGCATGGTTATTTGTTTCTACACTTCCCTATGCAATATTGTATAATCTGTCG
>OZ038317.1:8570626-8658155 GCA_964035775.1 Osedax frankpressi | reverse complement strand
CTCCCTCCCTCCCTCCCTCCCTCCCTCCCTCACTGCCTCCCTTCCTCCGTCGTTCGTGGTTCCCTCTTTCGCCCTCGTTATCCTTCTACTCCCAACCAAATATACCCCACTTTTTATGTTTCGTCATCTAATACGGAGCTGTTATATTTATCAATTCGCAGCTTCTGTTCATTGCTATATTTGCTAGATATTATCAATACTTCAATCACTATCTCTAACGCACTCTTAACATTTGTACAGCACCCATCGCCGAAGAGGATTATGAGGAGGAGGAGACGCAGGAGGAGGTCGTCGAGCCAGCGGATGACCGCAGCTCCCTAGACTCCGTGGTCGGATCTCCCCTGCCCCCGTTGCCCCCGTTGCCTTCGAATCGGCTCCCGCTGAGTCCCGCCTCCGCGAACCCGCCGCCGGAGCCCGCCGCCCTCGACAGCCAAGTCGGCGTCGCCGTTGCTTCGTTGCCGCAAACTCTACTGACGCCGATGCATCCGGGTTCGACCTCGCACCGACCCCAACACCGGACCCGGATGCGGTCGCAGCCCCCGATTTCGGCCCTCGAAGATAAACTCTACGATTCGGCGGAGGATTGCTACGTTTCGGATTCCGACGGGGAGGTCGGAGGTCGCTCGTCTTCGTCCTCGTCTGCGAGTACGTCGCCCGACCTTCCTTTTCCGCCTCATCCCCAACAGCCGCCGTTGTCGACGCAGCAACACTACCGCAATAGCAAAACTGACACTGACTCCGCCGCGTCGAATGTCGGTTCGTCGCAATCCGACATCGCTGACTCTTCGTCGTACGAAACCCAAACCGAGGCGGAGGAAGAGGACGAGGAGGAGGGAGAGGACGAGGAGATGGAATCGGACAGCGAATCTCGTAGCACCGACAGTGAAATCGATTCCACCGACTATCGAAATCAGTTCACACATGACGCAATCATTACTGGCATTGTCAACAAAGATTTCCACAGCGACTTCGAACTCTCACCTCCTTCGGAAGGTTTGTGTTTTCTATTTCATCTCACCGCTGTCTCATCTCATCGCTGTCTCATCTCATCGCTATCTCATCTCATCACTGTCTCATCTCATCGCTATCTCATCACTGTCTCATCTCATCGCTATCTCATCACTGTCTCATCTCATCGCTATCTCATCGCTGTCTCATCTCATCGCTGTATCCTCTCATCACTGTCTCATCTCATCGCTGTCTCATCTCATCGCTATCTCATCTCATCGCTGTCTTATCGCTGTCTCATCACTGTCTCATCTCATCGCTATCTCATCTCATCGCTGTCTCATCTCATCGCTGTCTCATCTCATCGCTGTCTCATCTCATCGCTCTCTCATCTCATCGCTATCTCATCTCATCGCTGTCTCATCTCATCGCTCTCTCATCTCATTGCTGTCTCATCTCATCGCTATCTCATCTCATCGCTATCTCATCTCATTGCTGTCTCATCTCATCGCTGTCTCATCTCACCATTGTCTCATCTCATCGCTGTCTCATCTCATCTCATCGCTGTCTCATCTCATCTCATCGCTCTCTCATCTCATCGCTGTCTTATCTCATCGCTATCTCATCTCATCGCTGTCTCATCTCATCGTTGTTTCATCTCATCGCTATCTCATCGCTATCTCATCTCATCGCTGTCTCATCTCATCGCTTTCTCATCTCATCGCTCTCTCATCTCATCGCTATCTCATCTCATCGCTGTCTCATCTCATCGCTATCTCATCGCTGTCTCATCTCATCGCTGTTTCATCTCATCGCTGTCTCATCTCATCGCTGTCTCATATCACCATTGTCTCATCTCATCGCTGTCTCATCTCATCGCTTTATCATCTCATCGCTATCTCATCTCATCGCTGTCTCATCTCATCGCTGTCTCATCTCATCGCTATCTCATCTCATCGCTGTCTCATATCACCATTGTCTCATCTCATCGCTGTCTCATCTCATTGCTGTCTCATCTCATCGCTATCTCATCTCATCGCTGTCTCATATCACCATTGTCTCATCTCATCGCTGTCTCATCTCATCGCTTTATCATCACATCGCTATCTCATCTCATCGCTATCTCATCTCATCGCTGTCTCATCTCATCGCTATCTCATCTCATCGCTGTCTCATATCACCATTGTCTCATCTCATCGCTGTCTCATCTCATCGCTTTATCATCTCATCGCTATCTCATCTCATCTCATCGCTGTCTCATCTCATCGCTTTATCATCTCATCGCTGTCTCATCTCATCGCTGTCTCATCTCATCGCTGTCTCATCTCATCGCTGTCTCATCTCATCGCTGTCTCATCTCATCGCTTTATCATCTCATCGCTGTCTCATCTCATCGCTGTCTCATCTCATCGCTGTCTCATCTCATCGCTGTCTCATCTCATCGCTTTATCATCTCATCGCTATCTCATCTCATCGCTGTCTCATCTCATCGATGTCTCATCTCATCGCTGTCTCATCTCATCGCTGTCTCATCTCATCGCTGTCCCATCTCATCGCTGTCCCATCTCATCGCTGTCTCATCTCATCGCTGTCTCATCTCATCGCTGTCCCATCTCATCGCTGTCTCATCTCATCGCTATCTCATCGCTGTCTCATCTCATCATTGTTCTCAGAGGATTATCTTCAATCTCCTTATCAAATGTAATTTGTAAGACTTTCGTAATTATAAGTAATTTGTGGTTATATCTTATTTACTAAATCCTTACATGTTATGATGCAATTGTTTACATATTAAATATAAACATTATGATACAATTGTTTACATATTAAATATAAACATTATGATACAATTGTTTACATATTAAATATAAATATTATGATACAATTGTTTACATATTAAATATAAACATTATGATACAATTGTTTACATATTAAATATAAACATTATGATACATTTGTTTACATATTAAATATAAACATTATGATGCAATTGTTTACATATTAAATATAAACATTATGATGCAATTGTTTACATATTAAATATAAATATTATATGTGGTAATTTAATTTATAAATCATACTTTCCATAAATGTAATTATATCAAAATCAGAAATAATTGATCAAAGATTATTAGAAAATAATGTAAATAATATTTCAAATATTAATTTATTATACAAAACTATTTATAATTCTTAAATGTAGTTTATTTTTTTATTATCAAAACTTTATAAACTTATAAATCTTTACTAACACTTTCATTAACCCGAGATATTGACTTTTTGATCTAATTTTGAACTCATTTTTATCTAGTAAGTAAACAAAGCCATTCGTAATAGATGCCGTCGATTTGGATGCAACCATGAGCGCCGAACAACGCCACTACTTCCGTTACTACCGCAATTACTACTCGAGCCTCGACGCGCTCCACCGAAGATGCCTGGCGTATCGCCGCTTCATGCGCCACCTGGCGGCCGACGAGAGAACCGATTACGCTCGCGACCTCCGCTCGCTATCGCAGCTAATTCGCGGTTCCGCCGCGTCGACTCAACAATACCGACGACTGCTCGAGTCCGACGCGGCGAACGACGACGATTTCGACTCGCCGACGACGCTGGGTAGACGGCGCCACCGCGGACGACTCTTGTACGCCGCGTTTCGCGACCAATCGCAGCGTTTCTGCCGCGATCCCGGCTGCCAGAGTCGAAGTTGTCGCGTCGTACGACGATGCGAACACCGCGACTGTACGTCGTGTCGCTTTGCTCCGCCCGACCTTCTCGCCGGCGATCTCGTGACCTCTAGTTCCGGCGATCTCGCGACCTCTACTTCCGGCGAGGACGCGAAACCGGACGTAGATACTCGACGGGTGCTTACCGATTCGGTGGATAGAAAAGAAAAGCGGGAGATGGAAGTGAAAGTGGAAGTGAAAGTGGAAGTGAATGAGGACAAGGTGGACGTTAACAACGAAGCAAATTGTACTTTTGAGGGTTATGACTCATCGTCGGGACTAGACCTCGAAGAGACGCCCGTCGACGCCCTCGTGGACGTAGCCGGAAGCGAAGACACGACTTCGACTGCGCCCAGTTCGGAGGAGGCGGCTCGACGCCGTTACCTGCCCGCCGCCCATTCCTCCGACCTCGACACCGAGATGACCTCGAGCTGCGAGGACACCGGCCGAGTTCACCGCAGTCGATTGCCGCGCGGCGCCACCGTACGCGTTCGCGGACACAGCGCCACCTGTTCGACGTCCTCGGACGCCTACAGCTACGAGGACGGCCGCCGCCGCCGCCAGGAGGAGGCGTTCTACGCCGACGAAGCCGCGTCGTCTTCGCCGCCGTCGTGCGGCCAACCGCGAAGGGAAGCGGGTCCGCGTCGCGAGCCCCGTCGCGAGCCCCGGGGACGACATCGCTTGGCGTCTACGCGACCTCCTCCTCTCTACGTCGAGATCCCTCGCGACGCTTATCGACGCCTCAGCGACACCGACACCGACGATACATTTTACACCGACGAAACCGTTTACACCGACGCTTCCCCGGCTGCCGATTGTTCATTCTCGCGGAAACGCCGCAACCGGAAATTTCTTTCGCCCTCTCGCCTGCGTTCTTCCGGCTCCGGTTCTTCCGCCTCTTCGGATTCGTCGTTATCCTCTTGGTCGCAACTCTCCAACGCGAGTTGGAATCGCACGGCGGGCGGAAAAGGGCTCCCCGAGGAACATCTTTCCGATGAAAGTTGCTCCACCAGAAGCTCTAGCGAATCCGACCAGCAGCCGGCGGACATTGCGAAATGCGAATCCGAGCGAAATCGGGGGGTCGAGCGATGGCTGAACGGGGTCACCTCGGATCGGGGAAATTTGTTTCAGTCGCGGCTCATCGAAGAGCGAGTTGCAATGATCGAGAGATGCGAAGGAGCTCACGGCATCCGCCGCCCAACTCGAAACTCCAAACCAAAGGCTAACGATTCCGCGGCGATTACGAACCCCGCCGAAAAGAACCCCTTCGAAAAGAACCCCGCCGATAAGAACCCTGCTGATAAGAACCCCGTCGAAAAGAACCCCGCCGATGAAGTTGTAAGTGGGGGTATCGGCGTGACCCGCGATGAAGGTGTTCCGGCCGACGAAACCGGAGTTCGTCTGAATGGCTTCGACTCTGGCGACGACGCGGGCGACGCAATGTCTACGGCGAGCGATGTCGCGATGGACGCCGCCATTGACACCGTAGACGAAGGGCGAAGCCTCGACACCGACGCCACCTCTGGGCTGGTCGAGCGTCGAACAGCGATGGAAGCGTCGTCCGATGTAGCCGATGAAGAAGCCGACGCCGAAGCCGTCTCGGGTTCCGCGGATATAACTAACCTCCCGACCAAATGCGAGGATAGGAAGGCGGAGGATAGGAAGGAGGAGGATAGGAAGACGGAGGATAGGAAGGCGGAGGATAGGAAGACGGAGGATAGGAAGGCGGAGGAGATAAATTGTGATTCAGTCGGCAATTATGGCGATACTCCATTAGGAAGGGAAACGCGCGATTGCGGGGAAGGGGAACGAGAAGAGGTCGTCGATGTCGTCGATTGCGTGCAGTTGTCGGATGTCGCACTTGCTCAACTCAAGGCGAGAATACTCGACCAACTAAACGACGACCTCGCGGAGGACGAGGAGGAGGAGGCAATGGATTTAGGGTCGGAGGAGGAGGAGAAGAAGGAAGCAACGGAGAAAGAGGGAGACGAGAATGTGATAGAAGATGAAGTCAATAAGAAGAAAGTCCATTGCGATGAGAGGAAGGAGGAAGTTCAGGAAATGGGAAAGGATATGGTTCTGCCAACGGACATGGAGATTGATGACAGCGATGATAACCTAGCATCAACTCTCCCGACATCTTCCCCGACCCCTCTAACACCTCTTGCCAATACTTCTTATACCCCCGCCACCGCAGCTCCTACCCCCTCTTCCACTTACCATATCGAGGAACCTTTCGGTGAAGACGATGATATTAGTCTCGGCGAAAACTTTTTCTTTAAAAGTAAATCTTTAGTTGGATCTCAAGTTCCCATAATCGCAGTCGAAACAACAGAAATAGAAGGAATAGGATTTAATAACATTCAGGTAGATGACGGAGTAATAATGAATACAACAGAAGTAGATGATATAGTAGTTGAATCCACTGGAGTAGATGATATAGTAGTTGAATCCACTGAAGTAGATCACATAGTAGTTGAATCCACTGGAGTAGATGATATAGTAGTTGAATCCACTGAAGTAGATGATATAGTAGTTGAATCCACTGAAGTAGATGGCATAGTAGATGGTACCACTGAATTAGAATCAGAACAGGACGCTAAACAACTCATCAGGAAGGACTTCCAGAGAATGGCCGACTACCTCGCAGATGACGTAAACGCCGCTTTGACCACGCCCCTGTTTCCCTCCCCTCTAGTATCACCCACGGAAGGGAACAAAGAAGAAGGGGAGGAGGAAGAGGAAGAGTCGGAGGACGAGGAGGAGGACGATTGGTCTGATTTCGCTCCAGCTCCAATTCCGACTCGTTACCACGGCCGAGTTACTCGAGGCCGCGAGAACTCGCCCACGCTACCCTATGACCTACGCCGACTTCGCCGATACCGCCACCAGGCGGCGCTACAAGAATATCGTTCGGATGGCGACGGCATCTCGGGTTGCCTTTCGGCGGCGTCGAGCGATACTCGTTGCCATAGCGATGCCGTCGTCATGGCGACGAGACGCCACCGGGTGGATAGCGCCGCGACCTCGCGCTTCGCCTACTTGATGAATCGTAGGGCTGTGGTGCCGGCTTCGAGGAACCGTCGAGGTGTCGTGCCCATTGGACCGCGACGGCTTCGACTTATGGTCGCCCTGCGAGAACTGTTTCGCACTCCGACGCATTTGCAACTGGTTAGTGGGGTTTTGGTAGAGGTGGGGCTTGTGGGAGTTGTTAGCGGTGGGGCCAGTGGGAGGCGTTAGAGGCATGGCTTTTGGGAGGTGTTAGAGACGGTACTTGAGCTGTTGATTTTATAAATATGTTAAATTATATTTTTACTGAAACTATTCTAATAATTCTTAATAAATCAATTTGTTTAGATTATTGTATGCATGAGTAATTATATAAATACATAAGTAAATACATGTATTTATATAAATACATGTATTTATATAAATACATGTTGAATTTGTGGCCGGTTTACTTAAACCTTACAGGCATACTGACTAACCTGGAACCTAATACCTAATACCTAATACCTAATATCCGCTGTAGGAAGAAGAGGCCTATAATAACTACTATGCCTGGTACTTCCGCGAGTATCATCGTTGCTTTCGCCAGGACTTATTGGATCACGTCGGAAAGTCACGCGAGATCTTGAAACAAATTGCTATCCTCGAGCAATTCAAACCTCTTTACGATTTATTTGACGAGGTTTTAGTTTGTTTTCATTTCGGATTTATATTTCTCTGTTATCTCGCGACGTCTCTTCGATTGAAAACTTCTCATTGTGCAAATCTTACATCCAATCTACTTTTCCAAATCGAGCTTTTCTACAATTAATATTAATTTCTTTTCATTTTAATAATTTAATTTAATCATTTTACTTTATTTTATCGGGATAATCTTTAAAAATCAATTTAACTGCCTTCATTCATTGATAAAAATAACATTGCGAGTATTGTTTACCGTAAATAGATTCTATTGTATTGAACTTTCCCGTCGACCAGTTCTCTAACACCAACACACCTCGATTAGGTGTCGGAGGATATTGGTCTCAGCATTAGCGTCATTGTGCGAAAAGATATCATCAGAAAACTCGTCGAAACTCACGCCTTCAAAAAACTCCAAGCCTGGTGGAAAGCGAAGAAAGCCGAGGTAAATACACACAGGATGGCTTTATTCGACCAGCGGGTCTTTCCCTTGCATAGTAGCTAGGTTCCTGCGTGGTATGGCCCCTATGCCCCACCCACGCCCCACCCAAGCCCTACCCACGCCCCACCTACGCTCCACCCACGGCCCACCCACGCCCCACCTACGCCACACCCACCCCCACCTACTCCCCACCTACTCCCCACCCACGCCTCACCTACCACCCACCCACGCCCCACCCACGCCCTACCTACCCCCTACCCACGCCCCACCCACGCCCCACCCACTCTCCACCCACGTCCCACCCTCCCCCCACCCAGGCCCCACACACGCCTCACCCACACCCCACAACGCTCCACCCACGCCGCAGCATTCTACGCTCGCGTTACCCGACTATAGCGACGGCCGCATATCGCTACCGCAATAGCTACCGCAATAGCTACCGCAATAGCTACCGCAATAGCTACCGCAATAGCTACCGTGCATTGCGACGCTTGATAGCTGCTATAGGCCAAAAACTTACGAACAGCGCGAACTCGTCGACCTCGAAAAGGAGAAACGCTCGAATGAAGAGCGTATGGCGAAAGTAGTGCCTCGAGATACCAAACAAACCCTGGAGGACATCTTGGCGGTTCAGAAAAGAGGGCGTGGCTTCGGCACCGGCGGACTACTCGGCATTCCGCGGATGCCAAAGTTCAAGGTCGGTCGGATAAACTAGGCCTAAGTTCGATCTATCGAGTCATACATTGTCGACCATAATTCCCTCTTCTCAATTACGATTACTATGGACATTGTATGTATACCACTGTAATGTATTACTGGGCAATAATGATACAATATGATATTCTCCTTAACTTATTGCCTCCTGCGTTAGCTTAATAAGGTGTACACAAGATGTTTAATTTACTAACATCGACTTCAGTTTATTGTCCGACACTTTTCCTAAGACTAACTCTTTTTTGTCTATTTTATGTACGGCAAATGTCAGAATTATTTGTAGTTTGAGGAAAGTTGTTATTATCGTTGCTATTAATTGTAAACAAAAACTAATATTAAATACGAATTAAAGTATAATACAATCAAGATGATGATATCAGTTCCTCCAGGCAATATATAATGATATCATTAATGTCCATATTAATAATATTACTGAATATAAAATTTATTTAATTGAAATTTATTACATTTTTTTAAAGTATAAGTATATTTATTATAATTCTATTTTCCTTGTTAATGTTATTGCTACTTATGGCGATTTCGTATGTATGCAATGCGGCATTATATGATTTCTCTAATATTTAATGTTTGACACTATTTTTGGTACGATCAAATGTAGATACAACAAATATCGCGTGCATCAAAATATTAATATTATGTAATATTCATAATAATATTGTAACATTAATAATACATAATTATTCTATTCGTGTTCTAATATAATATTTGTTAATTAGTACGATATCATCGCATATTTCTCCATTTGGTGCACAAAACCGTATAAACAAAATTACGACTGTCCGTCGAAATCAAAAATTTACTTTTTTGAGGCGTTGCAGAAAATTGTAGCCGTCGTCGACTCGAGCCCCGAGCCTTCGAGTCGCAGCGAGAGCGAGAGCAGCAGCGACAGCAGTACGAGCGAAAGCAGCGACGATAGCGATAACAGCAGCGACGATGAAGATAGCGATGGCAGCGCGCGTTCTTCCTACTCCTCGACTAGTTCCAGAGGTTCCGTCGAGCGAAAACGTCCGAGAATGATGAGGTCGAGGTCGAGGTCGAGGTCTTTGGAAAGTTTAATTTCAACTGACAGCAGCGAAGGAGTGAAAGTGAAACCAGGAACCGCTCTTATAGGGTTTACTATCTCTACATACTACACTCTATAACGCTACACCTCTACAGCCTGTAACTACACCTAAATATCTGTAAATCTATTGGCCCTTTAAATACTTACATCTGTTAACTATTTTATTATTTTTACCCCTACACAACATTTCTACATTCCTGAACCTCTTTATCCCAGAACCTCTTTATCCCTTAACCTCTTTATCCCAGAACCTCTTTATCCCAGAACCTCTACATTCCAGAACCTCTTTATCCCTTAACCTCTTTATCCCAGAACCTCTTTATCCCTTAACCTCTTTATCCCAGAACCTCTTTATCCCAGAACCTCTACATTCCAGAACCTCTTTATCCCAGAACCTCTTTATCCCTTAACCTCTTTATCCCAGAACCTCTTTATCCCAGAACCTCTTTATCCCTTAACCTCTTTATCCCAGAACCTCTTTATCCCTTAACCTCTTTATCCCAGAACCTCTTTATCCCTGAATATCTTTATCCCAGAACCTCTTTATCCCTGAACCTCTTTATCCCAGAACCTCTTTATCTCTGAACCTCTTTATCCCAGAACCTCTTTATCCCTTAACCTCTTTATCCCAGAACCTTTTTTATCCCAGAACCTCTTTATCCCTTAACCTCTTTATCCCAGAACCTCTTTATCCCTGAACCTCTTTATCCCAGAACCTCTTTATCCCAGAACCTCTTTATCCCTGAACCTCTTTATTCCAGAACCTCTTTATCCCAGAACCTCTTTATCCCAGAACCTCTTTATCCCAGAACCTCTTTATCCCAGAACCTCTTTATCCCTGAACCTCTTTATCCCAGAACCTCTTTATCCCAGAACCTCTTTATCCCTTAACCTCTTTATCCCAGAACCTTTTTTATCCCAGAACCTCTTTATCCCAGAACCTCTTTATCCCAGAATATCTTTATCCCAGAACCTCTTTATCCCTGAACCTCTTTATCCCAGAACCTCTTTATCCCAGAACCTCTTTATCCCAGAACCTCTTTATCCCAGAATATCTTTATCCCAGAACCTCTTTATCCCTGAACCTCTTTATCCCAGAACCTCTTTATCCCAGAACCTCTTTATCCCAGAACCTCTTTATCCCAGAATATCTTTATCCCAGAACCTCTTTATCCCTGAACCTCTTTATCCCAGAACCTCTTTATCCCAGAACCTCTTTATCCCTGAACCTCTTTATTCTTGATCCTCTTTATCCCTTAACCTCTTTATCCCAGAACCTTTTTTATCCCAGAACCTCTTTATCCCAGAACCTCTTTATCCCAGAACCTCTTTATCCCTTAACCTCTTTATCCCAGAACCTTTTTTATCCCAGAACCTCTTTATCCCAGAACCTCTTTATCCCAGAACCTCTTTATCCCAGAATATCTTTATCCCAGAACCTCTTTATCCCTGAACCTCTTTATCCCAGAACCTCTTTATCCCTGAACCTCTACATCCCAGAACCTCTTTATTCCTGAACCTCTTTATTCCTGAACCTCTTTATCCCAGAACCTCTTTATCCCTGAACCTCTTTATCCCAGAATCTCTTTATCCCAGAACCTCTTTATCCCTGAATCTCTTTATCCCTGAATCTCTTTATCCCAGAACCTCTTTATCCCTGAACCTCTACATCCCAGAACCTCTTTATCCCAGAACCTCTTTATCCCTTAACCTCTTTATCCCAGAACCTCTTTATCCCAGAACCTCTTTATCCCTTAACCTCTTTATCCCAGAACCTCTTTATCCCTTAACCTCTTTATCCCAGAACCTCTTTATCCCTGAATATCTTTATCCCAGAACCTCTTTATCCCTGAACCTCTTTATCCCAGAACCTCTTTATCTCTGAACCTCTTTATCCCAGAACCTCTTTATCCCTTAACCTCTTTATCCCAGAACCTTTTTTATCCCAGAACCTCTTTATCCCTTAACCTCTTTATCCCAGAACCTCTTTATCCCTGAACCTCTTTATCCCAGAACCTCTTTATCCCAGAACCTCTTTATCCCTGAACCTCTTTATTCCAGAACCTCTTTATCCCAGAACCTCTTTATCCCAGAACCTCTTTATCCCAGAACCTCTTTATCCCAGAACCTCTTTATCCCTGAACCTCTTTATCCCAGAACCTCTTTATCCCAGAACCTCTTTATCCCTTAACCTCTTTATCCCAGAACCTTTTTTATCCCAGAACCTCTTTATCCCAGAACCTCTTTATCCCAGAATATCTTTATCCCAGAACCTCTTTATCCCTGAACCTCTTTATCCCAGAACCTCTTTATCCCAGAACCTCTTTATCCCAGAACCTCTTTATCCCAGAATATCTTTATCCCAGAACCTCTTTATCCCTGAACCTCTTTATCCCAGAACCTATTTATCCCAGAACCTCTTTATCCCAGAACCTCTTTATCCCAGAATATCTTTATCCCAGAACCTCTTTATCCCTGAACCTCTTTATCCCAGAACCTCTTTATCCCAGAACCTCTTTATCCCTGAACCTTTTTATTCTTGATCCTCTTTATCCCTTAACCTCTTTATCCCAGAACCTTTTTTATCCCAGAACCTCTTTATCCCAGAACCTCTTTATCCCAGAACCTCTTTATCCCTTAACCTCTTTATCCCAGAACCTTTTTTATCCCAGAACCTCTTTATCCCAGAACCTCTATCCCAGAACCTCTTTATCCCAGAATATCTTTATCCCAGAACCTCTTTATCCCTGAACCTCTTTATCCCAGAACCTCTTTATCCCTGAACCTCTACATCCCAGAACCTCTTTATTCCTGAACCTCTTTATTCCTGAACCTCTTTATCCCAGAACCTCTTTATCCCTGAACCTCTTTATCCCAGAATCTCTTTATCCCAGAACCTCTTTATCCCTGAATCTCTTTATCCCTGAATCTCTTTATCCCAGAACCTCTTTATCCCTGAACCTCTACATCCCAGAACCTCTTTATTCCTGAACCTCTTTATTCCTGAATCTTTTTATCCCAGAACAATTTTTATCCCAGAATCTTTTTATACCAGAACCTTTTTTATCCCAGAACCTCCTTATCCCAGAACCTCTTTATCCCAGAACCTCTTTATCCCAGAACCTCTTTATCCCAGAACCTCTTTATCCCAGAACCTCTTTATCCCAGAACCTCTTTATCCCTTAACCTCTTTATCCCAGAACCTTTTTTATCCCAGAACCTTTTTATCCCAGAACCTTTTTTATCCCAGAACCTCTTTATCCCAGAACCTCTTTATCCCAGAAGCTCTTTATCCCAGAACCTCTTTATCCCAGAACCTCTTTATCCCAGAACCTCTTTATCCCAGAACCTCTTTATCCCAGAACCTCTTTATCCCTTAACCTCTTTATCCCAGAACCTTTTTTATCCCAGAACCTCTTTATCCCAGAACCTCTTTATCCTAGAACCTCTTTATCCCAGAACCTCTTTATCCCAGAACCTCTTTATCCCAGAACCTCTTTATCCCAGAACCTCTTTATCCCAGAACCTCTTTATCCCTGAACCTCTTTATCTCTGAACCTCTTTATTCCTGAATCTTTTTATCCCTGAACCTCTACATCCCAGAACCTCTTTATTCCAGAACCTCTTTATCCCTTAACCTCTACATCCCAGAACCTCTTTATCCCTGAACCTCTTTATCCCTGAACCTCTACATCCCAGAACCTCTTTATCCCTGAACCTCTTTATCCCTGAACCTCTTTATCCCTGAACCTCTACATCCCAGAACCTCTTTATCCCTGAACCTCTTTATCCCAGAACCTCTTTATCCCTGAACCTCTTTATCCCTGAACCTCTTTATCCCTGAACCTCTACATCCCAGAACCTCTTTATCCCTGAACCTCTTTATCCCAGAACCTCTTTATCCCAGAACCTCTTTATCCCTGAACCTCTTTATCCCTGAACCTCTTTATCCCAGAACCTCTTTATCCCAGAACCTCTTTATCCCTGAACCTCTTTATCCCTGAATATCTTTATCCCAGAACCTCTTTATCCCAGAACCTTTTTTATCCCAGAACCTTTTTTATCCCAGAACCTCTTTATCCCTGAACCTCTTTATCCCTGAACCTCTTTATCCCAGAACCTCTTTATCTCTGAACCTCTTTATCCCAGAACCTCTTTATCCCTGAACCTCTTTATCCCTGAATCTCTTTATCCCTGAACCTCTTTATCCCTGAACCTCTTTATCCCTGAATCTCTTTATCCCTGAATCTCTTTATCCCTGAACCTCTTTATCCCTGAACCTCTACATCCCAGAACCTCTTTATTCCTGAACCTCTTTATCCCTGAACCTCTTTATCCCAGAACCTCTTTATCCCTTAACCTCTTTATCCCAGAACCTTTTTTATCCCAGAACCTTTTTATCCCAGAACCTTTTTTATCCCAGAATATCTTTATCCCAGAACCTCTTTATCCCTGAACCTCTTTATCCCAGAACCTCTTTATCCCAGAACCTCTTTATCCCAGAACCTCTTTATCCCAGAATATCTTTATCCCAGAACCTCTTTATCCCTGAACCTCTTTATCCCAGAACCTCTTTATCCCAGAACCTCTTTATCCCTGAACCTCTTTATTCTTGATCCTCTTTATCCCTTAACCTCTTTATCCCAGAACCTTTTTTATCCCAGAACCTCTTTATCCCAGAACCTCTTTATCCCAGAACCTCTTTATCCCTTAACCTCTTTATCCCAGAACCTTTTTTATCCCAGAACCTCTTTATCCCAGAACCTCTTTATCCCAGAACCTCTTTATCCCAGAATATCTTTATCCCAGAACCTCTTTATCCCTGAACCTCTTTATCCCAGAACCTCTTTATCCTAGAACCTCTTTATCCCAGAACCTCTTTATCCCAGAACCTCTTTATCCCAGAACCTCTACATCCCAGAACCTCTTTATTCCAGAACCTCTTTATCCCTTAACCTCTACATCCCAGAACCTCTTTATCCCTGAACCTCTTTATCCCTGAACCTCTACATCCCAGAACCTCTTTATCCCTGAACCTCTTTATCCCTGAACCTCTTTATCCCTGAACCTCTACATCCCAGAACCTCTTTATCCCTGAACCTCTTTATCCCAGAACCTCTTTATCCCTGAACCTCTTTATCCCTGAACCTCTTTATCCCTGAACCTCTACATCCCAGAACCTCTTTATCCCTGAACCTCTTTATCCCAGAACCTCTTTATCCCAGAACCTCTTTATCCCTGAACCTCTTTATCCCTGAACCTCTTTATCCCAGAACCTCTTTATCCCAGAACCTCTTTATCCCTGAACCTCTTTATCCCTGAATATCTTTATCCCAGAACCTCTTTATCCCAGAACCTTTTTTATCCCAGAACCTTTTTTATCCCAGAACCTCTTTATCCCTGAACCTCTTTATCCCTGAACCTCTTTATCCCAGAACCTCTTTATCTCTGAACCTCTTTATCCCAGAACCTCTTTATCCCTGAACCTCTTTATCCCTGAATCTCTTTATCCCTGAACCTCTTTATCCCTGAACCTCTTTATCCCTGAATCTCTTTATCCCTGAATCTCTTTATCCCTGAACCTCTTTATCCCTGAACCTCTACATCCCAGAACCTCTTTATTCCTGAACCTCTTTATCCCTGAACCTCTTTATCCCAGAACCTCTTTATCCCTTAACCTCTTTATCCCAGAACCTTTTTTATCCCAGAACCTTTTTATCCCAGAACCTTTTTTATCCCAGAATATCTTTATCCCAGAACCTCTTTATCCCTGAACCTCTTTATCCCAGAACCTCTTTATCCCAGAACCTCTTTATCCCAGAACCTCTTTATCCCAGAATATCTTTATCCCAGAACCTCTTTATCCCTGAACCTCTTTATCCCAGAACCTCTTTATCCCAGAACCTCTTTATCCCTGAACCTCTTTATTCTTGATCCTCTTGATCCCTTAACCTCTTTATCCCAGAACCTTTTTTATCCCAGAACCTCTTTATCCCAGAACCTCTTTATCCCAGAACCTCTTTATCCCTTAACCTCTTTATCCCAGAACCTTTTTTATCCCAGAACCTCTTTATCCCAGAACCTCTTTATCCCAGAACCTCTTTATCCCAGAATATCTTTATCCCAGAACCTCTTTATCCCTGAACCTCTTTATCCCAGAACCTCTTTATCCCTGAACCTCTACATCCCAGAACCTCTTTATTCCTGAACCTCTTTATTCCTGAACCTCTTTATCCCAGAACCTCTTTATCCCTGAACCTCTTTATCCCAGAATCTCTTTATCCCAGAACCTCTTTATCCCTGAATCTCTTTATCCCTGAATCTCTTTATCCCAGAACCTCTTTATCCCTGAACCTCTACATCCCAGAACCTCTTTATTCCTGAACCTCTTTATTCCTGAATCTTTTTATCCCAGAACAATTTTTATCCCAGAACCTCTTTATCCCTTAACCTCTTTATCCCAGAACCTTTTTTATCCCAGAACCTCTTTATCCCAGAACCTCTTTATCCCAGAATATCTTTATCCCAGAACCTCTTTATCCCTGAACCTCTTTATCCCAGAACCTCTTTATCCCAGAACCTCTTTATCCCAGAACCTCTTTATCCCAGAATATCTTTATCCCAGAACCTCTTTATCCCTGAACCTCTTTATCCCAGAACCTATTTATCCCAGAACCTCTTTATCCCAGAACCTCTTTATCCCAGAATATCTTTATCCCAGAACCTCTTTATCCCTGAACCTCTTTATCCCAGAACCTCTTTATCCCAGAACCTCTTTATCCCTGAACCTCTTTATTCTTGATCCTCTTTATCCCTTAACCTCTTTATCCCAGAACCTTTTTTATCCCAGAACCTCTTTATCCCAGAACCTCTTTATCCCAGAACCTCTTTATCCCTTAACCTCTTTATCCCAGAACCTTTTTTATCCCAGAACCTCTTTATCCCAGAACCTCTATCCCAGAACCTCTTTATCCCAGAATATCTTTATCCCAGAACCTCTTTATCCCTGAACCTCTTTATCCCAGAACCTCTTTATCCCTGAACCTCTACATCCCAGAACCTCTTTATTCCTGAACCTCTTTATTCCTGAACCTCTTTATCCCAGAACCTCTTTATCCCTGAACCTCTTTATCCCAGAATCTCTTTATCCCAGAACCTCTTTATCCCTGAATCTCTTTATCCCTGAATCTCTTTATCCCAGAACCTCTTTATCCCTGAACCTCTACATCCCAGAACCTCTTTATTCCTGAACCTCTTTATTCCTGAATCTTTTTATCCCAGAACAATTTTTATCCCAGAATCTTTTTATACCAGAACCTTTTTTATCCCAGAACCTCCTTATCCCAGAACCTCTTTATCCCAGAACCTCTTTATCCCAGAACCTCTTTATCCCAGAACCTCTTTATCCCAGAACCTCTTTATCCCAGAACCTCTTTATCCCTTAACCTCTTTATCCCAGAACCTTTTTTATCCCAGAACCTTTTTATCCCAGAACCTTTTTTATCCCAGAACCTCTTTATCCCAGAACCTCTTTATCCCAGAAGCTCTTTATCCCAGAACCTCTTTATCCCAGAACCTCTTTATCCCAGAACCTCTTTATCCCAGAACCTCTTTATCCCAGAACCTCTTTATCCCTTAACCTCTTTATCCCAGAACCTTTTTTATCCCAGAACCTCTTTATCCCAGAACCTCTTTATCCTAGAACCTCTTTATCCCAGAACCTCTTTATCCCAGAACCTCTTTATCCCAGAACCTCTTTATCCCAGAACCTCTTTATCCCAGAACCTCTTTATCCCTGAACCTCTTTATCTCTGAACCTCTTTATTCCTGAATCTTTTTATCCCTGAACCTCTACATCCCAGAACCTCTTTATTCCAGAACCTCTTTATCCCTTAACCTCTACATCCCAGAACCTCTTTATCCCTGAACCTCTTTATCCCTGAACCTCTACATCCCAGAACCTCTTTATCCCTGAACCTCTTTATCCCTGAACCTCTTTATCCCTGAACCTCTACATCCCAGAACCTCTTTATCCCTGAACCTCTTTATCCCAGAACCTCTTTATCCCTGAACCTCTTTATCCCTGAACCTCTTTATCCCTGAACCTCTACATCCCAGAACCTCTTTATCCCTGAACCTCTTTATCCCAGAACCTCTTTATCCCAGAACCTCTTTATCCCTGAACCTCTTTATCCCTGAACCTCTTTATCCCAGAACCTCTTTATCCCAGAACCTCTTTATCCCTGAACCTCTTTATCCCTGAATATCTTTATCCCAGAACCTCTTTATCCCAGAACCTTTTTTATCCCAGAACCTTTTTTATCCCAGAACCTCTTTATCCCTGAACCTCTTTATCCCTGAACCTCTTTATCCCAGAACCTCTTTATCTCTGAACCTCTTTATCCCAGAACCTCTTTATCCCTGAACCTCTTTATCCCTGAATCTCTTTATCCCTGAACCTCTTTATCCCTGAACCTCTTTATCCCTGAATCTCTTTATCCCTGAATCTCTTTATCCCTGAACCTCTTTATCCCTGAACCTCTACATCCCAGAACCTCTTTATTCCTGAACCTCTTTATCCCTGAACCTCTTTATCCCAGAACCTCTTTATCCCTTAACCTCTTTATCCCAGAACCTTTTTTATCCCAGAACCTTTTTATCCCAGAACCTTTTTTATCCCAGAATATCTTTATCCCAGAACCTCTTTATCCCTGAACCTCTTTATCCCAGAACCTCTTTATCCCAGAACCTCTTTATCCCAGAACCTCTTTATCCCAGAATATCTTTATCCCAGAACCTCTTTATCCCTGAACCTCTTTATCCCAGAACCTCTTTATCCCAGAACCTCTTTATCCCTGAACCTCTTTATTCTTGATCCTCTTTATCCCTTAACCTCTTTATCCCAGAACCTTTTTTATCCCAGAACCTCTTTATCCCAGAACCTCTTTATCCCAGAACCTCTTTATCCCTTAACCTCTTTATCCCAGAACCTTTTTTATCCCAGAACCTCTTTATCCCAGAACCTCTTTATCCCAGAACCTCTTTATCCCAGAATATCTTTATCCCAGAACCTCTTTATCCCTGAACCTCTTTATCCCAGAACCTCTTTATCCTAGAACCTCTTTATCCCAGAACCTCTTTATCCCAGAACCTCTTTATCCCAGAACCTCTACATCCCAGAACCTCTTTATTCCAGAACCTCTTTATCCCTTAACCTCTACATCCCAGAACCTCTTTATCCCTGAACCTCTTTATCCCTGAACCTCTACATCCCAGAACCTCTTTATCCCTGAACCTCTTTATCCCTGAACCTCTTTATCCCTGAACCTCTACATCCCAGAACCTCTTTATCCCTGAACCTCTTTATCCCAGAACCTCTTTATCCCTGAACCTCTTTATCCCTGAACCTCTTTATCCCTGAACCTCTACATCCCAGAACCTCTTTATCCCTGAACCTCTTTATCCCAGAACCTCTTTATCCCAGAACCTCTTTATCCCTGAACCTCTTTATCCCTGAACCTCTTTATCCCAGAACCTCTTTATCCCAGAACCTCTTTATCCCTGAACCTCTTTATCCCTGAATATCTTTATCCCAGAACCTCTTTATCCCAGAACCTTTTTTATCCCAGAACCTTTTTTATCCCAGAACCTCTTTATCCCTGAACCTCTTTATCCCTGAACCTCTTTATCCCAGAACCTCTTTATCTCTGAACCTCTTTATCCCAGAACCTCTTTATCCCTGAACCTCTTTATCCCTGAATCTCTTTATCCCTGAACCTCTTTATCCCTGAACCTCTTTATCCCTGAATCTCTTTATCCCTGAATCTCTTTATCCCTGAACCTCTTTATCCCTGAACCTCTACATCCCAGAACCTCTTTATTCCTGAACCTCTTTATCCCTGAACCTCTTTATCCCAGAACCTCTTTATCCCTTAACCTCTTTATCCCAGAACCTTTTTTATCCCAGAACCTTTTTATCCCAGAACCTTTTTTATCCCAGAATATCTTTATCCCAGAACCTCTTTATCCCTGAACCTCTTTATCCCAGAACCTCTTTATCCCAGAACCTCTTTATCCCAGAACCTCTTTATCCCAGAATATCTTTATCCCAGAACCTCTTTATCCCTGAACCTCTTTATCCCAGAACCTCTTTATCCCAGAACCTCTTTATCCCTGAACCTCTTTATTCTTGATCCTCTTGATCCCTTAACCTCTTTATCCCAGAACCTTTTTTATCCCAGAACCTCTTTATCCCAGAACCTCTTTATCCCAGAACCTCTTTATCCCTTAACCTCTTTATCCCAGAACCTTTTTTATCCCAGAACCTCTTTATCCCAGAACCTCTTTATCCCAGAACCTCTTTATCCCAGAATATCTTTATCCCAGAACCTCTTTATCCCTGAACCTCTTTATCCCAGAACCTCTTTATCCCTGAACCTCTACATCCCAGAACCTCTTTATTCCTGAACCTCTTTATTCCTGAACCTCTTTATCCCAGAACCTCTTTATCCCTGAACCTCTTTATCCCAGAATCTCTTTATCCCAGAACCTCTTTATCCCTGAATCTCTTTATCCCTGAATCTCTTTATCCCAGAACCTCTTTATCCCTGAACCTCTACATCCCAGAACCTCTTTATTCCTGAACCTCTTTATTCCTGAATCTTTTTATCCCAGAACAATTTTTATCCCAGAATCTTTTTATACCAGAACCTTTTTTATCCCAGAACCTCCTTATCCCAGAACCTCTTTATCCCAGAACCTCTTTATCCCAGAACCTCTTTATCCCAGAACCTCTTTATCCCAGAAGCTCTTTATCCCAGAACCTCTTTATCCCAGAACCTCTTTATCCCAGAACCTCTTTATCCCAGAACCTCTTTATCCCAGAACCTCTTTATCCCTTAACCTCTTTATCCCAGAACCTTTTTTATCCCAGAACCTTTTTTATCCCAGAACCTCTTTATCCCAGAACCTCTTTATCCCAGAACCTCTTTATCCCAGAACCTCTTTATCCCAGAACCTCTTTATCCCAGAACCTCTTTATCCCAGAACCTCTTTATCCCAGAACCTCTTTATCCCAGAACCTCTTTATCCCTGAACCTCTTTATCTCTGAACCTCTTTATTCCTGAATCTTTTTATCCCTGAACCTCTACATCCCAGAACCTCTTTATCCTAGAACCTCTTTATCCCAGAACCTCTTTATCCCAGAACCTCTTTATCCCAGAACCTCTACATCCCAGAACCTCTTTATTCCAGAACCTCTTTATCCCTTAACCTCTACATCCCAGAACCTCTTTATCCCTGAACCTCTTTATCCCTGAACCTCTACATCCCAGAACCTCTTTATCCCTGAACCTCTTTATCCCTGAACCTCTTTATCCCTGAACCTCTACATCCCAGAACCTCTTTATCCCTGAACCTCTTTATCCCAGAACCTCTTTATCCCTGAACCTCTTTATCCCTGAACCTCTTTATCCCTGAACCTCTACATCCCAGAACCTCTTTATCCCTGAACCTCTTTATCCCAGAACCTCTTTATCCCAGAACCTCTTTATCCCTGAACCTCTTTATCCCTGAACCTCTTTATCCCAGAACCTCTTTATCCCAGAACCTCTTTATCCCTGAACCTCTTTATCCCTGAATATCTTTATCCCAGAACCTCTTTATCCCAGAACCTTTTTTATCCCAGAACCTTTTTTATCCCAGAACCTCTTTATCCCTGAACCTCTTTATCCCTGAACCTCTTTATCCCAGAACCTCTTTATCTCTGAACCTCTTTATCCCAGAACCTCTTTATCCCTGAACCTCTTTATCCCTGAATCTCTTTATCCCTGAACCTCTTTATCCCTGAACCTCTTTATCCCTGAATCTCTTTATCCCTGAATCTCTTTATCCCTGAACCTCTTTATCCCTGAACCTCTACATCCCAGAACCTCTTTATTCTTGAACCTCTTTATCCCTGAACCTCTTTATCCCAGAACCTTTTTTATCCCAGAACCTCTTTATCCCAGAACCTTTTTTATCCCAGAACCTCTACATCCCTGAACCTCTTTATCTCTGAACATATTTATTCCTGAATCTCTTTATTCCTGAATCTCTTTATCCCAGAACCTTTTTTTATCCCAGAACCTTTTTTATCCCAGAACCTCTTTATCCCAGAACCTCTTTATCCCAGAACCTCTTTATCCCAGAACCTCTTTATCCCAGAACCTCTTTATCCCAGAACCTCTTTATCCCAGAACCTCTTTATCCCTGAACCTCTTTATCTCTGAACCTCTTTATTCCTGAATCTTTTTATCCCTGAACCTCTACATCTCAGAACCTCTTTATCCTAGAACCTCTTTATCCCAGAACCTCTTTATCCCAGAACCTCTTTATCCCAGAACCTCTACATCCCAGAACCTCTTTATTCCAGAACCTCTTTATCCCTTAACCTCTACATCCCAGAACCTCTTTATCCCTGAACCTCTTTATCCCTGAACCTCTACATCCCAGAACCTCTTTATCCCAGAACCTCTTTATCCCAGAACCTCTTTATCCCTGAACCTCTTTATCCCAGAACCTCTTTATTCCAGAACCTCTTTATCCCTGAACCTCTTTATCTCTGAACATATTTATTCCTGAATCTCTTTATTCCTGAATCTCTTTATCCCAGAACCTTTTTTATCCCAGAATCTTTTTTATCCCAGAACCTCTACATCCCTGAACCTCTTTATCTCTGAACATATTTATTCCTGAATCTCTTTATTCCTGAATCTCTTTATCCCAGAACCTTTTTGATCCCAGAACCTTTTTTATCCCAGAACCACTTTATCCCAGCACCTCTTTATCCCAGAACCTCTTTATCCCAGAACCTCTTTATCCCAGAACCTCTTTATCCCAGAACCTCTTTATCCCTGAACCTCTTTATCTCTGAACCTCTTTATTCCTGAATCTTTTTATCCCTGAATCTCTACATCTCAGAACCTCTTTATCCTAGAACCTCTTTATCCCAGAACCTCTTTATCCCAGAACCTCTTTATCCCAGAACCTCTACATCCCAGAACCTCTTTATTCCAGAACCTCTTTATCCCTTAACCTCTACATCCCAGAACCTCTTTATCCCTGAACCTCTTTATCCCTGAACCTCTTTATCCCTGAACCTCTACATCCCAGAACCTCTTTATCCCAGAACCTCTTTATCCCAGAACCTCTTTATCCCTGAACCTCTTTATCCCGGAACCTCTTTATCCCTGAACCTCTACATCCCAGAACCTCTTTATCCCTGAACCTCTTTATCCCAGAACCTCTTTATCCCAGAACCTCTTTATCCCTGAACCTCTTTATCCCTGAACCTCTTTATCCCAGAACCTCTACATCCCAGAACCTCTTTATTCCTGAACCTCTTTATTCCTGAACCTCTTTATCCCAGAACCTCTTTATCCCTGAACCTCTTTATCCCAGAATCTCTTTATCCCAGAACCTCTTTATCCCTGAATCTCTTTATCCCTGAATCTCTTTATCCCAGAACCTCTTTATCCCTGAACCTCTTTATCCCAGAACCTCTTTATTCCAGAACCTCTTTATCCCTGAACCTCTTTATCTCTGAACATATTTATTCCTGAATCTCTTTATTCCTGAATCTCTTTATCCCAGAACCTTTTTTATCCCAGAATCTTTTTTATCCCAGAACCTCTACATCCCTGAACCTCTTTATCTCTGAACATATTTATTCCTGAATCTCTTTATTCCTGAATCTCTTTATCCCAGAACCTTTTTGATCCCAGAACCTTTTTTATCCCAGAACCACTTTATCCCAGCACCTCTTTATCCCAGAACCTCTTTATCCCAGAACCTCTTTATCCCAGAACCTCTTTATCCCAGAACCTCTTTATCCCTGAACCTCTTTATCTCTGAACCTCTTTATTCCTGAATCTTTTTATCCCTGAATCTCTACATCTCAGAACCTCTCTATCCTAGAACCTCTTTATCCCAGAACCTCTTTATCCCAGAACCTCTTTATCCCAGAACCTCTACATCCCAGAACCTCTTTATTCCAGAACCTCTTTATCCCTTAACCTCTACATCCCAGAACCTCTTTATCCCTGAACCTCTTTATCCCTGAACCTCTACATCCCAGAACCTCTTTATCCCAGAACCTCTTTATCCCAGAACCTCTTTATCCCTGAACCTCTTTATCCCTGAACCTCTTTATCCCTGAACCTCTACATCCCAGAACCTCTTTATCCCTGAACCTCTTTATCCCAGAACCTCTTTATCCCAGAACCTCTTTATCCCTGAACCTCTTTATCCCTGAACCTCTTTATCCCAGAACCTCTACATCCCAGAACCTCTTTATTCCTGAACCTCTTTATTCCTGAACCTCTTTATCCCAGAACCTCTTTATCCCTGAACCTCTTTATCCCAGAATCTCTTTATCCCAGAACCTCTTTATCCCTGAATCTCTTTATCCCTGAATCTCTTTATCCCAGAACCTCTTTATCCCTGAACCTCTACATCCCAGAACCTCTTTATTCCTGAATCTTTTTATCCCAGAACAATTTTTATCCCAGAATCTTTTTATACCAGAACCTTTTTTATCCCAGAACCTCCTTATCCCAGAACCTCTTTATCCCAGAACCTCTTTATCCCAGAACCTCTTTATCCCAGAACCTCTTTATCCCAGAACCTCTTTATCCCAGAACCTCTTTATCCCAGAACCTCTTTATCCCTTAACCTCTTTATCCCAGAACCTTTTTTATCCCAGAACCTTTTTATCCCAGAACCTTTTTTATCCCAGAACCTCTTTATCCCAGAACCTCTTTATCCCAGAAGCTCTTTATCCCAGAACCTCTTTATCCCAGAACCTCTTTATCCCAGAACCTCTTTATCCCAGAACCTCTTTATCCCAGAACCTCTTTATCCCTTAACCTCTTTATCCCAGAACCTTTTTTATCCCAGAACCTTTTTTATCCCAGAACCTCTTTATCCCAGAACCTCTTTATCCCAGAACCTCTTTATCCCAGAACCTCTTTATCCCAGAACCTCTTTATCCCAGAACCTCTTTATCCCAGAACCTCTTTATCCCAGAACCTCTTTATCCCAGAACCTCTTTATCCCAGAACCTCTACATCCCAGAACCTCTTTATTCCAGAACCTCTTTATCCCTTAACCTCTACATCCCAGAACCTCTTTATCCCTGAACCTCTTTATCCCTGAACCTCTACATCCCAGAACCTCTTTATCCCTGAACCTCTTTATCCCTGAACCTCTTTATCCCTGAACCTCTACATCCCAGAACCTCTTTATCCCTGAACCTCTTTATCCCAGAACCTCTTTATCCCTGAACCTCTTTATCCCTGAACCTCTTTATCCCTGAACCTCTACATCCCAGAACCTCTTTATCCCTGAACCTCTTTATCCCAGAACCTCTTTATCCCTGAACCTCTTTATCCCTGAACCTCTTTATCCCTGAACCTCTACATCCCAGAACCTCTTTATCCCTGAACCTCTTTATCCCAGAACCTCTTTATCCCAGAACCTCTTTATCCCTGAACCTCTTTATCCCTGAACCTCTTTATCCCAGAACCTCTTTATCCCAGAACCTCTTTATCCCTGAACCTCTTTATCCCTGAATATCTTTATCCCAGAACCTCTTTATCCCAGAACCTTTTTTATCCCAGAACCTTTTTTATCCCAGAACCTCTTTATCCCTGAACCTCTTTATCCCTGAACCTCTTTATCCCAGAACCTCTTTATCTCTGAACCTCTTTATCCCAGAACCTCTTTATCCCTGAACCTCTTTATCCCTGAATCTCTTTATCCCTGAACCTCTTTATCCCTGAACCTCTTTATCCCTGAATCTCTTTATCCCTGAATCTCTTTATCCCTGAACCTCTTTATCCCTGAACCTCTACATCCCAGAACCTCTTTATTCCTGAACCTCTTTATCCCTGAACCTCTTTATCCCAGAACCTTTTTTATCCCAGAACCTCTACATCCCTGAACCTCTTTATCTCTGAACATATTTATTCCTGAATCTCTTTATTCCTGAATCTCTTTATCCCAGAACCTTTTTTATCCCAGAACCTTTTTTATCCCAGAACCTCTTTATCCCAGAACCTCTTTATCCCAGAACCTCTTTATCCCAGAACCTCTTTATCCCAGAACCTCTTTATCCCAGAACCTCTTTATCCCTGAACCTCTTTATCTCTGAACCTCTTTATTCCTGAATCTTTTTATCCCTGAACCTCTACATCTCAGAACCTCTTTATCCTAGAACCTCTTTATCCCAGAACCTCTTTATCCCAGAACCTCTTTATCCCAGAACCTCTACATCCCAGAACCTCTTTATTCCAGAACCTCTTTATCCCTTAACCTCTACATCCCAGAACCTCTTTATCCCTGAACCTCTTTATCCCTGAACCTCTACATCCCAGAACCTCTTTATCCCAGAACCTCTTTATCCCAGAACCTCTTTATCCCTGAACCTCTTTATCCCAGAACCTCTTTATTCCAGAACCTCTTTATCCCTGAACCTCTTTATCTCTGAACATATTTATTCCTGAATCTCTTTATTCCTGAATCTCTTTATCCCAGAACCTTTTTTATCCCAGAATCTTTTTTATCCCAGAACCTCTACATCCCTGAACCTCTTTATCTCTGAACATATTTATTCCTGAATCTCTTTATTCCTGAATCTCTTTATCCCAGAACCTTTTTTATCCCAGAACCTTTTTTATCCCAGAACCTCTTTATCCCAGAACCTCTTTATCCCAGAACCTCTTTATCCCAGAACCTCTTTATCCCAGAACCTCTTTATCCCAGAACCTCTTTATCCCTGAACCTCTTTATCTCTGAACCTCTTTATTCCTGAATCTTTTTATCCCTGAATCTCTACATCTCAGAACCTCTTTATCCTAGAACCTCTTTATCCCAGAACCTCTTTATCCCAGAACCTCTTTATCCCAGAACCTCTACATCCCAGAACCTCTTTATTCCAGAACCTCTTTATCCCTTAACCTCTACATCCCAGAACCTCTTTATCCCTGAACCTCTTTATCCCTGAACCTCTACATCCCAGAACCTCTTTATCCCAGAACCTCTTTATCCCAGAACCACTTTATCCCTGAACCTCTTTATCCCTGAACCTCTTTATCCCTGAACCTCTACATCCCAGAACCTCTTTATCCCTGAACCTCTTTATCCCAGAACCTCTTTATCCCAGAACCTCTTTATCCCTGAACCTCTTTATCCCTGAACCTCTTTATCCCAGAACCTCTTTATCCCAGAACCTCTTTATCCCTGAACCTCTTTACCACTGAATATCTTTATCCCAGAACCTCTTTATCCCAGAACCTCTTTATCCCAGAACCTTTTTTATCCCAGAACCTCTTTATCTCTGAACCTCTTTATCCCAGAACCTCTTTATCCCTGAACCTCTTTATCCCTGAATCTCTTTATCCCTGAACCTCTTTATCCCTGAACCTCTTTATCCCTGAATCTCTTTATCCCTGAATCTCTTTATCCCTGAACCTCTTTATCCCTGAACCTCTACATCCCAGAACCTCTTTATTCCTGAACCTCTTTATCCCTGAACCTCTTTATCCCAGAACCTTTTTTATCCCAGAACCTCTACATCCCTGAACCTCTTTATCTCTGAACATATTTATTCCTGAATCTCTTTATTCCTGAATCTCTTTATCCCAGAACCTTTTTTATCCCAGAACCTTTTTTATCCCAGAACCTCTTTATCCCAGAACCTCTTTATCCCAGAACCTCTTTATCCCAGAACCTCTTTATCCCAGAACCTCTTTATCCCTGAACCTCTTTATCTCTGAACCTCTTTATTCCTGAATCTTTTTATCCCTGAACCTCTACATCTCAGAACCTCTTTATCCTAGAACCTCTTTATCCCAGAACCTCTTTATCCCAGAACCTCTTTATCCCAGAACCTCTACATCCCAGAACCTCTTTATTCCAGAACCTCTTTATCCCTTAACCTCTACATCCCAGAACCTCTTTATCCCTGAACCTCTTTATCCCTGAACCTCTACATCCCAGAACCTCTTTATCCCAGAACCTCTTTATCCCAGAACCTCTTTATCCCTGAACCTCTTTATCCCAGAACCTCTTTATTCCAGAACCTCTTTATCCCTGAACCTCTTTATCTCTGAACATATTTATTCCTGAATCTCTTTATTCCTGAATCTCTTTATCCCAGAACCTTTTTTATCCCAGAATCTTTTTTATCCCAGAACCTCTACATCCCTGAACCTCTTTATCTCTGAACATATTTATTCCTGAATCTCTTTATTCCTGAATCTCTTTATCCCAGAACCTTTTTGATCCCAGAACCTTTTTTATCCCAGAACCACTTTATCCCAGCACCTCTTTATCCCAGAACTTCTTTATCCCAGAACCTCTTTATCCCAGAACCTCTTTATCCCAGAACCTCTACATCCCAGAACCTCTTTATTCCAGAACCTCTTTATCCCTTAACCTCTACATCCCAGAACCTCTTTATCCCTGAACCTCTTTATCCCTGAACCTCTACATCCCAGAACCTCTTTATCCCAGAACCTCTTTATCCCAGAACCTCTTTATCCCTGAACCTCTTTATCCCTGAACCTCTACATCCCAGAACCTCTTTATCCCTGAACCTCTTTATCCCAGAACCTCTTTATCCCAGAACCTCTTTATCCCTGAACCTCTTTATCCCTGAACCTCTTTATCCCAGAACCTCTTTATCCCAGAACCTCTTTATCCCTGAACCTCTTTACCACTGAATATCTTTATCCCAGAACCTCTTTATCCCAGAACCTCTTTATCCCAGAACCTTTTTTATCCCAGAACCTCTTTATCTCTGAACCTCTTTATTCTTGATCCTCTTTATCCCTGAACCTCTTTATCCCTGAACCTCTTTATCCCAGAATCTCTTTATCCCAGAACCTCTTTATCCCTGAATCTCTTTATCACTGAATCTCTTTATCCCTGAACCTCTTTATCCCTGAACCTCTACATCCCAGAACCTCTTTATTCCTGAACCTCTTTATCCCTGAACCTCTTTATCCCAGAACCTCTTTATCTCTGAACATATTTATTCCTGAATCTCTTTATTCCTGAATCTCTTTATCCCAGAACCTTTTTTATCCCAGAATCTCTTTATCCCTGAACCTCTTTATCCCTGAACCTCTTTATCCCTGAACCTCTACATCCCAGAACCTCTTTATTCCTGAACCTCTTTATCCCTGAACCTCTTTATCCCAGAACCTTTTTTATCCCAGAACCTCTACATCCCTGAACCTCTTTATCTCTGAACATATTTATTCCTGAATCTCTTTATTCCTGAATCTCTTTATCCCAGAACCTTTTTTATCCCAGAACCTTTTTTATCCCAGAACCTCTTTATCCCAGAACCTCTTTATCCCAGAACCTCTTTATCCCAGAACCTCTTTATCCCAGAACCTCTTTATCCCAGAACCTCTTTATCCCTGAACCTCTTTATCTCTGAACCTCTTTATTCCTGAATCTTTTTATCCCTGAACCTCTACATCTCAGAACCTCTTTATCCTAGAACCTCTTTATCCCAGAACCTCTTTATCCCAGAACCTCTTTATCCCAGAACCTCTACATCCCAGAACCTCTTTATTCCAGAACCTCTTTATCCCTTAACCTCTACATCCCAGAACCTCTTTATCCCTGAACCTCTTTATCCCTGAACCTCTACATCCCAGAACCTCTTTATCCCAGAACCTCTTTATCCCAGAACCTCTTTATCCCTGAACCTCTTTATCCCAGAACCTCTTTATTCCAGAACCTCTTTATCCCTGAACCTCTTTATCTCTGAACATATTTATTCCTGAATCTCTTTATTCCTGAATCTCTTTATCCCAGAACCTTTTTTATCCCAGAATCTTTTTTATCCCAGAACCTCTACATCCCTGAACCTCTTTATCTCTGAACATATTTATTCCTGAATCTCTTTATTCCTGAATCTCTTTATCCCAGAACCTTTTTGATCCCAGAACCTTTTTTATCCCAGAACCACTTTATCCCAGCACCTCTTTATCCCAGAACCTCTTTATCCCAGAACCTCTTTATCCCAGAACCTCTTTATCCCAGAACCTCTTTATCCCAGAACCTCTTTATCCCTGAACCTCTTTATCTCTGAACCTCTTTATTCCTGAATCTTTTTATCCCTGAATCTCTACATCTCAGAACCTCTTTATCCTAGAACCTCTTTATCCCAGAACCTCTTTATCCCAGAACCTCTTTATCCCAGAACCTCTACATCCCAGAACCTCTTTATTCCAGAACCTCTTTATCCCTTAACCTCTACATCCCAGAACCTCTTTATCCCTGAACCTCTTTATCCCTGAACCTCTACATCCCAGAACCTCTTTATCCCAGAACCTCTTTATCCCAGAACCTCTTTATCCCTGAACCTCTTTATCCCTGAACCTCTTTATCCCTGAACCTCTACATCCCAGAACCTCTTTATCCCTGAACCTCTTTATCCCAGAACCTCTTTATCCCTGAACCTCTTTATCCCTGAACCTCTTTATCCCAGAACCTCTTTATCCCAGAACCTCTTTATCCCTGAACCTCTTTACCACTGAATATCTTTATCCCAGAACCTCTTTATCCCAGAACCTCTTTATCCCAGAACCTTTTTTATCCCAGAACCTCTTTATCTCTGAACCTCTTTATTCTTGATCCTCTTTATCCCTGAACCTCTTTATCCCTGAACCTCTTTATCCCAGAATCTCTTTATCCCAGAACCTCTTTATCCCTGAATCTCTTTATCACTGAATCTCTTTATCCCTGAACCTCTTTATCCCTGAACCTCTACATCCCAGAACCTCTTTATTCCTGAACCTCTTTATCCCTGAACCTCTTTATCCCAGAACCTCTTTATCTCTGAACATATTTATTCCTGAATCTCTTTATTCCTGAATCTCTTTATCCCAGAACCTTTTTTATCCCAGAATCTCTTTATCCCTGAACCTCTTTATCCCTGAACCTCTTTATCCCTGAACCTCTTTATCCCAGAATCTCTTTATCCCTGAACCTCTTTATCCCTGAATATCTTTATCCCTGAATCTCTTTATCCCTGAACCTTTTTATCCCTGAACCTCTACATCCCAGAACCTCTTTATTCCTGAACCTCTAACCCAGAACCTCTTTATTCCTGAACCTCTTTATCCCTGAACCTCTTTATCCCAGAACCTCTTTATCTCTGAACATATTTATTCCTGAATCTCTTTATTCCTGAATCTCTTTATCCCAGAACCTCTTTATCCCAGAATCTTTTTTATCCCAGAACCTCTACATCCCTGAACATCTTTATCTCTGAATATATTTATTCCTGAATCTCTTTATTCCTGAATCTCTTTATCCCAGAACCTTTTTTATCCCAGAACCTTTTTTATCCCAGAACCTCTTTATCCCTGAACCTCTTTATCCCTGAACCTCTTTATCTCTGAAGCTCTACATATCTAAATTTTAAATCCCGTATTGCATCCTTTATTATTATTTCAATTATTTGACCTTAATTTATTTTATTTTTATTTTTCAATAGTTAACGATATTTAGTTTTTCTGATTAAATATTCCATCAATCTATACGCAATCCGACCTTCTCTTTCCACGACAATCACTGATCTATACCTTCTACAATTTCCTTACCTCTGATTCCTCGTCCTTTCCCTCCTGACATTGTTCTTGACACAGACACATCACTGAAAGTGAAATGCACTCATCTTGTTCCTCTTCCGATGATGAAACCACGTCACGATTAATCCACCCGAGGTTTAGGAACCTTACAGTTCCGGGACCCGTCGAAGATGTACAAAATAAAGAAACTCACTCCGAAGAGAAGTTCGTTTCGATTCTCTCCCCGCGAGTATTTTTTCTTAATGAAATTATTTATCAAATCATTTTTAAAACTATAATTTCACTTTAATATGGATGCGAAAAATAATTTATTTAACTGTAGTTTGTTTTGAAATGAATATGATGATGGATTTAATTCAATTATTCAATACTTAGTATTTCTTTACACCGCGAAAGTTTAAATATGTTTACATATAATATTTAATAAATTAATTATAATTCACTAGAAAATATAATTAAATTTTCCAAATTATATTTTATTTCCTAAAACATAAACTAGGGAACCATAAATATTTAATATAAATTTCTAGCAGATTGAGGAATTCTATATGATTTTCCAATGTTTGTCATTAACATTGGATTACAATAATTACTGTAAATAGAATATTTAGTGAATGTTTATATATTAATAATTAAATATTCAACTTTGCATTTTTGCTTTAGATTATATTTTAGTCTTTTCTGTCTTGTTTTAGGACCTCTGCGGAACAGGATGTAGCTTTGACATTGCTACAAATGTCAACTTTGACCTCCTCGGACAAAATGGATATAAGTTCTATAGCTTCCGACATATCTGATAGCGACAGCGACAAAGTTGTTAGTTTCATTTTAGAGATTTAGAGCAGCGAATGTCTTTATCCTATTTATGGTATACATTAGTTTTCAACACGTTTTATGTACTAGAATATGTTATTATTGTATGTGGTGTTGAAAAACGTTACGGGCGACAGGTGTCAGAAATGTAAACTATTACATATGCCACATATATTGACACGTTTGACACACATGAAGCGTATAATATGCGAAATCGTAATAAATCCGGCGTTTATTTCACTCGTGTCTCGGCCTTCTCAGTGTACGGACACGGCGAGTGCTTCCGAGGGCGAGTCCTCCCTTCAAAAATGTCTGCCTTCCATCAAACAACTCATGGACCACCTGTACTGCAAACCTCACCACCCCGTGATCCGTGCCAAAGACCCCAGGGACATGGTCGGCGTTTCTATCGTCGATTTCGATTTAAACTCGTATTGCGTAACTTTTTATTAAATTTTCTTATTAAATTAACTTTCCTTCGTTCCCGCCTTTTAACTTTTTAGTAATTTTATCTTAATTTTCATAATTCATAGAAATAGAATTGTTCAATCATCTGATAATTATTATCTATTGTCTGAATTTTCATTCTTTTTACTACCTTCAGTTGCTGGATCAAGATTCTGCACTTTACGTCTGCGATAAGAAGTTGAAGCGTATCTCAAAGTCTATTCGCCGTGAGGATAAGGTTAGTCGGATAGGGGATACATAGGGTGATATGGTGAGTGAGTGAGTGAGTGAGTGAGTGAGTGAGTGAGTGAGTGAGTGAGTGAGTGAGTGAGTGAGTGAGTGAGTGGGTGAGTGGGTGAGTGAGTGAGTGAGTGAGTGGGTGGGTGGGTGAGTGAGTGAGTGAGTGAGTGAGTGAGTGAGTGAGTGGGTGTGTGAGTGAGTGAGTGAGTGAGTGAGTGAGCGAGCGAGTGAGTGAGTGTGTGAGTGAGTGTGTGTGTATGTGTGTGTATATGTTTATTCACGAAAATCCAATTTTTACATTGTTCGAAGGTGAGTGTAAGTATTATTAACGAAATATAATACAATTAATATAGTAAATACGTTTTTCAAAATAAATAAAATCGAGGTAATAATTGTGGTAATATGTGTAAGGAAGTCACGTGAGAGGGAATTGCATGTGAGGGAAGTGTGCAATGTACATTATACATATGGGAAAACTGTATAGGGGATAGTATATAGAGAAAATATGTCAGATATAAATGTACGTGTAAAGGAGGTAAAGTATGGTAGTGAGGTTGGTAAGAAGTAAGTAGTAAAAGTGGAAAGTAATATAGGCTGTAGAAAATAAAGTAGTTGAGTATTGGTTTTTGAGTAATGGGTATTGTATTAGGTAAAAGTACAGTGTAAATCAATTTGATAATTCAGTAGCATAGGAATATTATAAGAGTGTGGCAGGTTATATCAGTCTAGACCAAGTAAGTATTTGTGAAGTTTGCTTTTAAAAGTATTTGTATTATTTTCATTGGTAACAGTAACTAGGTGGTCGGTAAAGCAAGATTAGATTGAGATCAGTGGAAATATTAGCTGATTTATGAGTTAGTTGTATGTGTGTGAGTTCAATAGAGTTAATCGTAGAATTAGTTTGTTTATGTAGATTTATAGAGTTGTGGATTATAGCAGCTACACCTCCAGCATGTGATGCTCTGGAATAATTAATAAAGAAGTGTGTCTTAGGTGTAGCTGCTATGAAAGTCGGTGTGGAGTATTCAGTAGACCATGTCTCAGTCAAGTACATGTCTATTTTGTTATTTGCTATTAGGGAGTGGACTAAGTCTGGTTTATTATTTAGGGATTGTACTTTTAGTAAGGATATTTTTAAGTTATTTTTCAGTCATTTGTTATTGTTAAGTGATATAGGTTGTGATACAGATGGGAGTTGAGATGATAAAGGGAGTTGGGGAGCTGTCGGTTGTTGGATTGTTGTGGGGAGTTTAGATGTTGTCGGGAAATGTAGGAGTCGGTCAGTATATGACTTATAAGATTTAGTCCAACTTTCAAAATCCTTACTAGTTTAAATAACTGGGTTAGAAATCCGTCAGTTTTGCCATCGCTAGTAATTTTCCTAAGTTCATATTTAATAGTTGTTGGATTAAACGAAGATTTGGTTTTTGGTGATGTTAGTTTATTAATTATCGTGTGATGTAGTATTATATTGTTGATATAATGAGATTGAGGTGCAGTATATTGGTTTTGCTATCGTGGATGAGAGTAAATATAATTAGTAGGTTTATGTATGTGGTTTGTGAAATTAAGTAAATCTTGAATCTAAAGAAATTCTAGTGAGTGAGTGAGTGGGTGAGTGAGTCAGTGAGTCAGTGAGTGAGAGTGTGAGTTAGTGAGTCAGTGAGTGAGAGAGTGAGTGAGTTAGAGTATGAGTGAGTGAGTGAGTCAGTCAGTCAGTCAGTCAGTCAGTCAGTCAGTGAGTGAGAGTGTGAGTCAGTGAGTGTGAGAGCAAACGAGTGACTAGACCGTGAACATAAGCGAGAAGATTATAAAGTTGGAGCGTGAAGGACGTAACTTCGAATATCCACGACTAGGTAAAGGAACTGATCTTGAAAAAGCAACGCCACCACAAACGTACTTACCTCAAGAGAACCCTCGCCCAAGAGCAAAGCATTCTCTACGAGTTCAGGGAAAGTGGATTGTACCCCGAAGACGCCGACTACCTGAAGACTGAATTCCAACGCATTTCCAAGGTTGGTATGCGGTCCCCAGTGAACAGATTGTAGCCTCTAGCCACTAGCCTATAGCCTCTAGCCACTAGCCTATATCCTCTAGCCACTAGCCTACATCCCTAGCCACTAGACTATATCCTCTAGCCACTAGCCACTAGCCAATAGCCTCTAGCCACTAGCCTACATCTAGCCACTAGCCTATATCTAGCCACTAACCTATATCCTCTTGCCACTAACCTATATCCTCTAGCCACTAACCTATATCCTCTAGCTACTAACCTATATCCTCTAGCCACTAACCTATATCCTCTAGCTACTAACCTATATCCTCTAGCTACTAGCTTACATCAGCCACTAACCTACATCTAGCCACTAACCTATATCTAGCCACTAGCCTATACTAGCTAATAACCTACATCTAGCCACTAACCTATATCCTCTTGCCACTAACCTATATCCTCTTGCCACTAACCTATATCATCTAGCCACTAACCTATATCCTCTAGCCACTAACCTATATCCTCTAGCTACTAGCCAACATCTAGCCACTAGCCTATATCTAGCCACTAACCTATATCTAGCCACTAGCCTACCTCTAGCCACTAGCCTATATCCTCTAGCTACTAGCCTATATCCTCTAGCTACTAGCCTATATCCTCTAACCACTAACCTATATCCTCTAACCACTAACCTATATCCTCTAGCCACTAGCCTATATCCTCTAGCCACTAGCCTATATCCTCTAGCTACTAGCCTATATCCTCTAGCCACTAACCTATATCCTCTAGCCACTAACCTATATCCTCTAGCCACTAACCTATATCCTCTAACCACTAACCTATATCCTCTAGCCACTAACCTATATCCCTTAGCCACTAGCCTATATCTTCTAGCCACTAACCTATATCCTCTAGCCTCTAACCTATATCCTCTAGCCTATACCCTCTAGCGACTAGCCTATATCCTCTAGCCACTAACCTATATCCTCTAGCCACTAACCTATATCCTCTAGCTAATGTGCTGGTGATTTAATTACTCCACTAATTGGTTGTATGTAAATTCTGCTTTATATCGTCGATTATTCTGTAAATTGATTCTTACAAATATTTTTAAAAAGGTTTAAAAATACTTGCAAATCGTATTCATAAATTTTTAATTTTAATAATTTAATATGATTATTAAATCGTTAGTGGTTATCAGTAATAATGACCTCGATGCTAATCATTCCCGGACTCCACTTTAAACCTAACTTAACCTCCGACCGACAGCGTAGTTGCAGTTCTTGGCTAGACGACACTCACTGGGAAGATTATCGCCGTGGTTACGACCACAATTTACCATCGAAGAAACGCAAACATTCGCTGAAGTTTCACTCTTCTGGTTTGTACGGTGGCCTAGTTCTAATTCCATGGGACGACAATAGCATTGAGAGCCCTCCTCCTTCTATCTTATCTCTATGTAATTGTTCCGCGCCTTCAATACCCATTCGGAACCTTAACCTCCGTGCTCATTTCTCTGCACTTTCCCTCGTGTCACTATATATCAGATCTATTTAATCACCATAGCAACTAATCTCTCGTTTTACATTTTATGTTGTTAATAAAGTGAAAATATATCTGTTTTAATTCAAATATTTTACGTTTATATTTTTTATACAAAATCTACATTCTATAATTTATAATAATTTTATTATTATATTTATAATGTTTACTTGTGTTGCGAAGCTGTCTAACCTTTAAATCTATCAACTTTGTATAGTTAATAATCAGATTAGCTATAATGTTACCAATATATTATATGTATGAATACATATATATTAATTAACATTTGTATAAATGAATTAATCACGGATTTCGACTAAGGAGGAAAGTGTATTTTGTGTTTCCCAAACAGTTGCTGAACTATTGGCCAATAATATTAAATTGACTAAATTGTATTCAGTTTTTTATAAATTGATATTTTACTAATCTGGGTAAATCTAATGTTAAAAGTGTTATAAATATATATTATTAATAACATTAATTATACATCAATTATATTATTGAATTATACTAAATTATATTAAATAAATAATTAATTATTAAAAAGCTTTTAGAAAAAACATATATTTACTATTTGTCTATACATTATTACTATTACTAATATTTAATATAAGATACATTTAGATATTACTTTACGAGATAGTATTTAATATTATCAACATATGTGATTAAAGCAAGTACATAGTTTATGGCAACCAAATCAATTTTAAGTTTGCATCTTAAATAATAATCATAACATATAATAATAATATAATAATCATCATACTCTACATTTTTTATTTATTTAGAATATCTATTGTTAAGATAAGCAGAATACCGAATAACTTCGTTGTCAGTGTGAGATAAATTTACGTATTCATATTCTTATTCATATATCATAAAATTCGTATTCATATATCATAGAATTCTTATTATATATCATAGAATTCTTATTATATATCATAAAATTCTTATTCATATATCATAGAATTCTTATTATATATCATAGAATTCTTATTCATATATCATAGAATTCTTATTATATATCATAGAATTCTTATTCATATATCATAGAATTCTTATTATATATCATAGAATTCTTATTCATATATCATAGAATTCTTATTATATATCATAGAATTCTTATTATATATCATAGAATTCTTGTTCATATATCATAGAATTCTCATTATATATCATAGAATTCTCGTTCATATATCATAGAATTCTCATTATATATCATAGAATTCTTATTATATATCATAGAATTCTTATTCATATTTCATAAATTCATAGATCTTAGAATTTTCTAGAATACAACAAATTTATGAGTAATATTCATATTTTCATTTTTTGGTAAATTATTCATTCATAGCAACATATCTTCTGTTATATTTCAAAAAAAATCGAATTAGTTTATTTTACAATATTTTTCATAATATAATCCGTAATTTATTTTTTATTTCTTATACATTTACTAACTATAAATATAATTATAGATATAACCAAACATTATCAATTAAAACCTTTTAAAAAAATTCAAATCTTATACAATTTCGTTGATTTGCCAATAATATGTTAGTTTATACCATTCTTATATTTATATATTCAGCCTTAAAAATATACTTCGTTTTCATTCAGTTTCATTCAGTTTCATCATTAGCGAACCTTATTGAATGTAATCATTTTAGCCTTTGAAAATATAAACTATAACAATTGCCTATCTAACGGTCAGAATACCGAGTGCACCAAATGGTACACTTACCACCTAGTACCACCATTGTCTAGATCATTGTTTAATGTCACCCACATAACTCAATACCGTGCTCTTGTATCATATTGAGGTAATATCATATGCAATTCATACTGAACGCATACGTTTTGGATATTTAAAACTTGCTGTTCGATAATACGTTACTCTAATTTAATCTAATCCGTGATAGTCTATTGATTGTATGATTTAGTCTTGTTTATCATCGATATTATATAGAATTAACATAATCGACTGCGAAATTCGATGCAAGTATAATCTCCAAATAGATTGCATAGGAAAACGAACTCACACCAACGTCGATATTACGCGTTTACAGGAAGTGCGCGGACCGAAGGCTACTACGCCATTTCCCAGGAGGTCAAGGACACTTACCTCGAGGTGAACCGGTCGATTCCGCAGCCCAACGACCTCGAAGTCGAACGCAACAAGGCCAAGGCTCTCGGCTGCGTTTTCGACGAGTACCTCGGCTACAAGGCTTCGGTGGGTCTGGCTCAACAACAACACTGCGAATGGTTGCCGCAGCAACCGATGCAAGCCAGCGAATCCGCGACCAGCCTCACCGGCATGCAGGACGCTGATATGGTCAGTGCTGTTCTCTGTATTAGTAAACCACCTTCCTTATAATACGTACGCTCTCGAATTTCTCTCTCTCTCTCTCTGCTCGAGAGAACTCCGCCGTTTCACTTCTAATCACCTCACTTTCACTTCACCTCTACTCTCCTACTCCCCCAACTCTTATTCTACTTCATATATTCCCTCTTTCTTCATCTCCGATTGTTTCTTCCGTGACTTCTCTCTAGCGAGGAATACGAAAATATTCAGTACATGCTCATAACCTCTGATCTCTCCTCATAACTGCTGACCTTTCCTCATAGCTGCTGACTTCTCTCTTATAACTACTGACCTCTCCTCATATCTGCTGACCTCTCCTCATAACTGCTGACCTCTCCTCATAACTGCTGACCTCTCCTCATAACTACTGACCTCTCCTCATAACTACTGACCTCTCCTCATATCTGCTGACCTCTTCTCATAACTGCTGACCTCTCCTCATAACTGCTGACCTCTCCTCATAACTGCTGACCTCTCCTCATAACTACTGACCTCTCCTCATATCTGCTGACCTCTCCTCATAACTTCTAACCTCTCCTCATAACTGCTGACCTCTCCTCATAACTACTGACCTCTCCTCATATCTGCTGACCTCTCCTCATAACTTCTAACCTCTCCTCATAACCTCATTCCTCCTTCGCTTCGCAAGGACGGTGAATGTAAGAAGAAGCAGGACATGTCTAGAGAGGCACGAAGCGAATCTCGCCGTTGGCAGAACGTGGTAAATCTGATAGACGGATTCGAAGGAGATCAAATGCTATTAAAGTTCAACCAACTCAAGGTAATCTAAATTGACCGACACATTCTAGAAAGGAAATGTGTTCATTCAGAAATCTCTTACATTTTATTTTCGCAGATAATTTAACTTTTAGTAATTATGAATTTGTCATTTTAAAATTACCATCAATTTACAACCAATATCACCATTATCTCTTAATAGAACATCTGTAATTCAATTGTTATGCACTCAATGTTAATGTTTAAGGTGATTTAGTAAATGTAGATTTGTAAATCTATACATTATCTCGTGTAATCAAATATAAAAATAGAATATTTTAAGGGTAGAATCTTCTCTGAGCTCATCATTTGGTATCTCATTAATATTCACAATTACTAAAGGCAATTTCACCTCTTTTTTGGTGGTTTCACTCCTTTTTTGGTGATTTCACCTCTTTTTTTACAGTTCCGTAAGAAAAACTTGCAGTTTGCTCGGAGTGATATTCACGACTGGGGACTTTACGCTTGCGAACCAATTGCAGCAGATGAGATGGTAGTAGAATATGTTGGACAGGTGAGTCATTAGCAGCTTTTGTATTCTGAATTACATTGTTATACCAACACCTCAATACTACCTCACTACTACCTCAACACAACTTCAACACTACCTCACTACTACCTCACTACCCCAACATTACACTAACACTACCTCAAAACTACCTCAACACTACCTCAATACTACCTCACTACCTCAACACTACCTCAATACTATCTCAACACTACCTTATTACTACCTCAACACTACCTCATTAACTCAACACTACCTCAACATTACCTCAACACTACCTCAACACTACTTCAACACTACCTCACTACTACCTTAACACTACCTCACTACCTCAACATTACCTCAACACTACCTCAACACTACCTCAACACCACCTCAACATTACCTCAACACTATCTCAACACTACTTCAACACTACCTCAACACTACCCCACTACTACCTCAACACTACTTCAACACTACCTCACCGCTACCTCACCACTACCTCAACACTACCTCAACACTACCTCAACACTACCTCACTACTACCTCAACACTACCTTAACACTACCTCACTACCTCAACACTACCTCACTACTACCTCACTACTACCTCAACATTACCTCAACACTACCTCAACACTACTTCAACACTACCTCAACACTACCTCACTACTACCTCAACACTACAATATCACCTCAATACCAACCATCCACCAGGTTGTTCGGTCCACGGTGGCTGACCTCCGAGAAAGACTCTACGAACAAAAGGGAATTGGCTCAAGTTATCTTTTCCGAATCGACGACGAAACAATCATCGACGCCACGAAATTCGGAAACATGGCGAGATTCATAAACCACTGCTGCGCCGTTAGTTTGGGACGGGGCTAGAACCTGGGTCTGGCTGGTGGTGCCTGTGAATATAACCTTACTACTTTAGCCCAGCACCGCTTTCCATAAACCACTGCTGCGACGTTAGTTTTGGTCTGGCTGGTGGTGCCTGTGAATATAACCTTACTACTTTAGCCCAGCACCGCTTTCCATAAACCACTGCTGCGACGTTAGTTTTGGTCTGGCTGGTGGTGCCTGTGAATATAACCTAACTACTTTACCGCCAGCACCGCTTTCCATAAACCTACGAGATCGGCCCAACTACCAAACCGTAGTACGCGAAGACCAAACCCAAACCCATTAATATCCTTAGTGCCTTGCCGCATATGTGTACCGTGAAACTAATCCGCAAACCAATCCCGCCTCCAGCCCAACTGCTACGCCAAAGTAATCAACGTCGACGAGCAGAAGAAGATTGTGATCTATTCGCGTCGCGACATCTCCATTAACGAAGAGGTGACCTACGATTACAAGTTTCCGATTGAAGAGAAAAAAATCCACTGCCACTGCGGCAGCATCGACTGCCGAGGCACGTTGAACTAGGAGACTACCCCGAGCCTCTCGTCCCCCTACCAGGACGTTATGCGATACGCACCCATTTCCTTCGGGCTATGTCCTCGCGTTACGACCCCGCAGTGACCTCGCTCACGTCGCCCATTGCGATCCCTGAAACCGTTTACACTTTACTTTATCGTCTCTGTTTACTCCTCTCTCTCCCTCTCTCTCTCTCTCTCCCTCTCTCCCTCTCTCTCCCTCTCTCTCTCCCTCTCTCTCTCTCTCTCTCTCTCTCCCTCTCTCTCTCTCTCTCTCTCTCTCTCTCTCGGTTGTTAACCGCATTTCACGTATATCAACACCAAGTGACTTGACGTGCTCGCAGACCTCATCGAATTCAGATCAATGAATCGACTTTAAAATTCACTCGATTTAAATTTTTATGCCACTAGATATATTTGTGAAATATTTACACTTCGTGATTCTTGGTGACACCCCCCCCTTACTCTTATTCATCATACAATTCCAATTATCCTCATTGCATGTTCTCCTTAATGTAAATATATTTATTAATGATCATTCTGTATTTTATTACATCGATGTCATAAAATCATTTTTATAAACAATTAGTTTTGTATACTTTATAAATGAATTTTTTATACATTTTAATTATTTAAATATTATAAATATTAAATATTATTATTTCAATATTACTCAAATCTGAACCATTAAATTTATTAAATATGAATTGATAAATTTATTAAAAATCATAATGATTAAAATAATTAATAAATATAGTAATAAACTAATATTTATTAAGTATGAATTTATATTTCAATAAATTATTAATCATTAATTTAAATATATATATTTATTATGGATTCTAATTTCATGTATTTTAAAATTTTGGTAATAAAGACTCTATATAAATATTCTTGCAAATAGTTTTGTACACTCCATATTTTTTACAACACCAGACAAAATCTACTATTGTTTCCACATTGCAAATGAATTAGTTTATATGTTATTAACTAATCATGTATGCTCTGTTTAATATCACAATACCTCTCAATAATCAATCGGATGAATTAAATCAATCATACTTTATTCTAGGTATAATAGAAAACTATATAAGGAATGTTTTTAATACAATAGTTTTATTCATAAATCATTCTTTTATCTATCTCTTTAAATAGTTTCAAGAAAATTCTAGTTTGAACCATTTACCTTTTAAAATAAAATTAATATTACGTATTTGAATTATTACGTATATTATTATGATTATTGTATTGCATTAATATATCATAGATATATATGGATATACCATATATCGATTTTATATATTCCCCAAGATTACCTTATATTTCCCAAGATATTCCTAAGCAATATTCAAGATTATCAAGGTAATCTTGGGAAATATACTATAAATAGTAGCAATAGATATGGATTTGCTTTAAAAAAATTGAAATTATATATATAAGCCAAGATTACCAAGTAATCTTGGATATAAGTATGTTTTGATTTTAATAACTACACTCTATGTTATATAGATATAAATAATTGTTGACATATATATATATATATATATTACAAATTATGTAAATATAATAATACCCAAGATTACCAGGTAATCTTAGATAATAGCATAAATGTAGTTTGTATATGCACATATTTAAATTTCTTACCATATCGTGAGCTGAATACATATTGATTTGCTCCTTTTTTGTATCCCATCTATAATGAATATTAATTGTTATTTCATTATAATTTATAACAATATTTATAACAATGTACGTGATTAAAATCTAATTAATTAGGTAATTAAAATCTATACAATTTTTAATTTAGTTATTTAGATAAATAAATGAAAATAGTGTAAGCAAGGTAATCTTGGGTATAAGTGAATAATTCTAATTTCAATAGATAATCTCTGAAGGATTCGTGTTATTCAATAACGTATTGTATTATGGTTATTATATTTAATTGCATTACATATTGTGTTTACTGTACTAACAATTCTCTTTTAAACACAGAAAACCAAATGATAAATATCAATACCAAGCACATAATGTTTACAGCTACAAGTAAAATGGTAATGATTATTTATTTCTATATTAAATAAGTTTAATTGCAAAAATTGTTTATTTCTAAAATAGCATTCTATTTAAATGAAATATTCTATGTTTATATTCTATTTAAATAAAATATAATATAAACTAAGATTATTCATCTTGTCAAGTATATTGGCTACCGACAAGAGCGCAATTTGACCTGCTGCGCAATTTGTATGGGTTCTCGGGTGTTTGTGTATTTAGAAACGCTGTTTACATATTAATGTATTTTATATAATTTTTGTATTTAAAAATGTACTCAATATATATAAATCACGTACTGATGATTTATTTAGGAAATTTTAGACATTTATAAGATAAAGTGCATTTCAAATATTATCAAATATTATATTCAAGTATTATCAATTATACCAAATAAAAAATTACTAATTATGGAATATTCATAGATAGTTGAGTGGGTACTCGACTATCTATGGAATATCTATATGTCAATTACTCTTTTAATGGCATGTCTATCAAGAATTGTAAATATCATGATATTTACTATAAATATAATTTAATATTTTAAAATAAATATATTATATTCAAGTATTATCAATTATACCAAAAAAAAATTCCTAATTATGGAATATCCATAGATAGTTGAGTGGGTACTAGACTATCTATGGAATGTCTATATGTCAATTACTCTTTTAATGGCATGTCTATCAAGAAAACTATATATTACAAATGTAATGACTAAATACAACAATTGCATATATTATTGATTTGGTATGAGGTATATATAGATTTTACATAGTTAATTTTTTAAATATATATTAAATATATTATCTACATTTATTTCAAAAAATTTCTATGTTTTTCCTCAATGTATTGTAAAAGATTACCGAAGTAATCTTGGGTATTAGGGAATTTTCCGTTTAATAAATAATAATGTATATTATTAGATAAATCAAAAAAATTCATAATTAAAAATAAATAATAGACTTAAGATGAAATATAAGATTATACCAGTAGAAATACACATTGTAAATATTATATCATTTTGAGCATGAAAATCACATGTGTATAAAATATAAATATTTACTATATTATTATTGACACGCTCTAAATACACCTACATATAAATATAAATTATTCATAAAATATAATAATATATTTAAATTTCACAGAAATATTTTACATAGCATAGTAACAGTACTAATATTATTACTAATAGTATTACTAATATACTAATATTTTGGTATATAAATTATATTTTATAATAATTGTTAAAAAATAATTTAGTTCATGATCCCCATAAAAATTACGCCGCAGGACAAATTTCGCAAGACACTATTATCTAAAATAACTAATATAATATCAAAGAAAATCAAAACTATATAGGTAATCTTAGATACAATTATGCATTAAATTTCATAAATTCGGATTAGTTGAAATCGTTAATTTTATGTTTTTAGTATTCTCTACGGTTTACAGTAAATTAAAAAAAAACCCGATGTACAGTGTACGACGTATTATAAAATATTACCTAGAATATCTTATATATTATTAGTCGTAGCACATAATATATAATGGATATAATGGATATCTAGTATTCAAATATAATCTGATAGTTTATGTTTATTTACTCTAGTGTTAAATTGAATTAGTATTAAACTGTATTGAAATAATAGTTATACTAGTAACTATTATTAGTAATGTAATATTACTCCTGTAATTAATAATTATATTATTCCTATAAATATATTTTACAACCAATTAACAGTTCTAATTCATTATCTGTTATTTCTGGAATTGTTACCATCCCTGCATCACCTAATTTTTATAATAGTTGTATTAAAAATGCAGTCATCAAATATAAATACATATTTATATAAATACATATTTATATAGGATTTAGTTAGTTTACAATTTCAAACGTTCATGTTGTTATTCAAAATAAAATATTATTGTAATGTTCATTCCGTAATATATCCACATATTGAATTAGCATAATTTCTTAAGAAACTGTAAAGTTTCTTCTACGATACTACGAGATCTGGGTCGTGAACAAAGACGCTGGAAATATTTCTAAACTTATATCCTAAATATTCTATGTTGGTCATTCAGGAAAACTTTGATCCATTGTATAAAAACAATATACAATATATATCATAAACAATATACAATATATATATATATCAAACAATACTATACATATACTATAAACAATATACAATATATATCATAAATATTAATAACCATTGACAAATAAATTGATGTATTTAATTTATATTTAAAAATGTAATTTTATTTACTAATCATTTATGGATATATATTAAGATAGGTATTCACTATTTAATAAATAGTATTTATGTTGTAATTATATTCTTACTTAAAACTAATAAATTATATGTTTTCATCATTCAATTTGAATTGGTAATTATTTATTGTGAAACCCATAGCTGGTAAGGAATACTATATATTATATATTATCTAAATATAACTTCGCTATGATAATTTACCTAATTATTAATTGGTCTTTAAAATACTGTTAAACAATATACAATATACCGATATAATAATATTATAATTAATATTTGATTTTACTTTTCTAAATACTTATATTACGCGTGTAACTTGACGTTTGTTATTATGTTTGTTATTAAAATGATTATATATATATATTTGTTCTATTGGATACATAGATCAAATAATGTAATAATCTCTATAAATAAAATGTGTACTGTATTTATTTTTTATATTATGAAATATCATGACGAACTTCTAATTTGTCTATGGTTAAAAAATATTGAATTAGTATTAAAATTATGAATTGATGAATACAATTATATAAATATAGTTAGATATTATTGACCTTTGTTACTAGGATAATTATTAAAGTTATCTGAAGTTAAACTATTTATTAATTATTTCTAATAATATTTTTTATTTTGATTTAGTAATTTATTGTTTTTTTTTTCAAGTTGACATTATTATTATTACGATTTCGTAAAGTATTTGAATTATATCGATATTTTGCTAAATGTAAAACAGTAAACGCAAACGTAAAACAGATGCTAGAATATTTGTAAACCTTTTATAAAACAATCATATGTGTGGTGTATTATTATTATAACTAACTACTTATATAAGGAACGCTCTTTATCATATTGTTTGATAAATTAATTTCTTTTATTATAGAAAATAAAATTCGAGATTCTTCAATATCACCTGGATCTAAATAATTAAAATTATTAATATTCCATGGGTACAATTGATTCTATATATATGGTATGCATACATAATATATACTGTATTTACCACTAGTATGGTCATATTCACACTCATATATATATATATATATATGTATATATGTATATATATATATATATATATATATATATATATATATATATATATATTTTAATAGATATATCTACGACTCGAGTAATAAACATTATTATGAAAATTAAATGCTTATAGTGGAATATATGTAAAGTGTATGAGTAATACATTATCGATAAGATTAACTAAAACATATATAAATTCTAATAATAATAATTAAATAAAATTTTTTTAACATTTAATAAATTTAAAATATGTAAATAATTATGCAAAATATGCCATTTTTTTAATACAATTACTATATTAATAATATATTATTTTTAATTTGAAAATAATATTAATATTTTCTAAAATATAAAATTTCGTAACTTTTTTAATAATCAATATTTGTATATATATAATCACCATAAATAGTTGGAATACACCTGCATAATGTAAATACAAAAATAATAAATTTAATCAACATTTAATTACACAAGTTACATTTATATTCTGTAAAAATATTGAATTATCTGTAAAATTATGATAATTAATAATTAATAATTAGTATCTGATCATTTAAAAGTATGCTATATGGGTAATACTAGTAGTATAGATTTATATAAAAAATACAAAAATCGCTGGGAAAATATAGTATACATTTGAAAAATAAATTTGAAATAAAAGAAATAATCCTTAGTATAATTAAAATTAGTTTATTGTATAACGTGTGCATTTTATATCAAGTCAGGTTATATAAGGTTATACAATTAGAATCTAAATAATTCTATTTAAAGTAGGTGTACATTTGTAACTTTGATATTCTTCTGATGGTACTAATATATAATTCAATTTAATTAATTAATAATTTATTTATAACATATTCAAATTATAAAATATATTTATATATATATATATATATATATATATATATATCAACTGATTGATATTACTAGTAATACTTGATGTTCTCAATAGTATAAAAAGATACAATATTAACGTTATATAAGCAATACTTTGATAACCCATATATATATATATATATATATATATATATATATATATATATATATATATATATATATATACTATATGTATAGTATGTTGGATAACCCATACATATATACTTTATTCATAGTATATACTATATGTCTTACTTCAAAGATAATTAATTAATTGTATTTATAATTTTATGTATATACAATAATAGTAGGTCTTAATTATTTGGCAATATATTAAACTGTTCAACATCGAAAAAGCAAATAATATATGATATTTATTTCGCGTTACATAATGTATTATTATACTAACAGTGTTAGTATTAACATACTTAGTATAATATACCTATCTTAACTTAACTTAGTTGCAAGAGAAATATTACCAGGTTAATAAATATGAAAACATATTTCTTAAGTACTTTGTGATTTAACGCATTTATTTACAACAACCAATTCATTATAAATTGAGTAACTATGTATAATTTACATATTAATTAGTAAAAACGGGATAATAGTGATACATAAAGAATTATCAATAATATATAATTTTATGAGATTCTTTGTGATTATCTTTGTGATAATAAGTAATATTACATTTTAATTTTGATAGATTATGAATATATTTGCATATAAATAATATGCAAATGTATATATTTATATATTGAAAATACACACATACGCACACATACATGCATAAACACACACATACACACGCGTACACACATACATACACATACTCATACATACGCGCACAGCGTTCATCGCACATACACACCCATATACATACAATTATACACATGTTATTACCTTTTGAACATATATCATAATGTATTTTATGTATTATCGTGCAATTCGGTTGAGGGCATTCTACAAAAAGTTCTGTCCTGCAACTTTTTTTTAATGTCCTTTCCTTCATTTTGTATCTACTGATAATCCAATTATGACATTTACAATATAAATGGTTAAAGTCTATTTCTAATTTAGATCCTTTTTTCTTAAGATATTTTGTGAATTCCATTTCGTGCAAATACTCTATTGGATTTGATGTGACATCCAATATGATCAAATTATCGAGTTTTCCCAATGAAATATCAATATACCTAAGTTTGTTACCATCGAGTTTTAAAGTACGGAGAAAGGTATTATTAACAAAAGCTATATTGTGTATGTAATATATTTGATTGTCACTTAATTTCAAATATTTTAAATATACTAAATTCATAAAATCAAATATTCCGATAACGGATATAAGATTATTACTCATGTCTACGTAATCAATGATAGAATTTATTTTGAATGCGCTAATCTTCGTCATATTGTTATTAGAACATGTGAATTGAACTTTAGTATTCTCTGCGTTCCTTATCGTACCACATGTGGCATCCTGCAAACAAAAAATATATAAAAAAATATGGTAAACTATGCTAAAAATAAAGTATATATATATATATATATATATATATATATATTGTATAGTGTACACCGTACACTGTACACTGTCTGACTAGAGATTCGTACTACTAATTCGATTGCTTTAAGTCAACGCCTCAATAGTAATATTAACTATTACGCTGCGGAAGTAGATGCATATGATGCAATATAGTTCATATGATACAATACGGCATTATTAAATGAAATTGTTATTCGATTACTAACGGTATCGTAAACAAATGCAGCGCAGATAAAATAATAATAATAATGCATATTTTTAATATTGATAATAATACATTTGTGATAAATAATGTATTATATTTAACATTTTAAATAATCTGATTTATTTAAACATTTGTTTACTTGCCATGTAAAATTAAATTTAATACTTGTGTAACATTTGATCTTGGGGTAGTATGTTATATATGAATAACGAACACGACTTCATTTATAAATAAGCCATATTCATAAATATCAAGAAATATTTTGTGAAAAGGAAAGTGTTTTTAGTTTCTTGTAAAGTAATTATAGACATATGTAATATATATATCTTCCATATATGGATATAGCTATACATCTTCTATAGCTGGGTATAGCTATAAATAACTCCTATAGATGGGTATAGCTATAAATAACTCCTATAGATGGGTATAGCTATACATAACTCCTATAGCTGGGTATAGCTATACATAACTCCTATAGCTGGGTATAGCTATACCTAACTCCTATAGCTGGGTATAGCTATACATAACTCCTATAGAAGGGTATAGCTATAAATAACTCCTATTGCTGGGTATATCTATACATAACTCCTATAGAAGGGTATAGCTATAAATAACTCCTATTGCTGGGTATAGCTATACATAACTCCTATAGAAGGGTATAGCTATAACTAACTCCTATAGCTGGGCATAGCTATACCTAACTCCTATAGCTGGGTATAGCTATACATAACTCCTATATAAGGGTATAGCTATAAATAACTCCTATTGCTGGGTATAGCTATACATAACTCCTATAGAAGGGTATAGCTATAACTAACTCCTATTGCTGGGTATAGCTATACATAACTCCTATAGAAGGGTATAGCTATAACTAACTCCTATAGCTGGGTATAGCTATACCTAACTCCTATAGCTGGGTATAGCTATAACTCATTATGATTAGTAAATGAGTATTGGTAATATTAACTTAAACTCTAGTTTCAAATTCTTGTGGTAGATAACGTTGATCGCAGAAATTAAGTTCAATCGTTGTCTCAGTTGGAAAGTGTAAGTTATTTTCTCGGTCGTTTTCAATCCGAATTGGCTTTTCGTCGATCAGTTGGCATGCGGTAAATATCGATTACAATAGAAACGTCGAGTCGGAAGATATTTGTAATTGAATGAATACTTTGGACAAGAGTATGTCGATAAAACGAATACGTTTCTACACTGTTATAAATTGTAGTATTTTTCAGTTGAGCTTATGGTCAATTTACTTAAATAATGAATTTTACATAATAAAAAAGCATTCATTGAAGATTTAACATTTCGTTGAATATTTCATAAGAATAGCAATGCCGTTCGGGTAACAATAGACATCGCGAGTGAAGGCTGGTGTACGAGGAATTAGACAAGTTATCAAATAAAACGGCGCATAAACAACCTACGCAAAGCGTAATTCAAACTGTTCTTTGTTATGATTTGTATTGCAATGGATATGTTTCAACTCGAGAAGATTTTATAGTTGATAATGTTTTGGTATAGGAATATCTCAAGAATGGTTATCAATGGTCAGAAGTTGAAGAATAGGGCGGCATTTTAACTGTATAGGTATATCTATAGTCTTTTTATAGTTATATATACGGAATAATGCTTAATCGTATTATAAATGATTGTGGAATGGTTTATTTTAATATATAAATAATACAATGTCATAGGGATATTTTTAAGTATGATAAATGTTATATAATATACTAGTAATTATTATATAATCAGGTTGGGTCATTTATAGTATAGATGTTATGCTTAATTACAATCAATGTCTGCATTATATAATGTCTGCATCATATAATGTATGTATCATATAATATATGTATTATATAATGTATGTATCATATAATGTCTGCATCATATAATGTATGTATCATATAATGTCTGCATCATATAATGTCTCTATAATATAATGACTGTATCATATAATGGCTGTATCATATAATGTCTGTATAATATAATGTATCTATCATATAATGTCTGTATCATAAATTTTCTGTATCGTATAATGTCTGTATTATATAATTTATGTATCATATAATGTCTGCATCATATAATGTCTATATCATATGAGGTATGCATCATATAATATCTCTATCATATAATGTCTCTATCATATAATGTCTCTATCATATAATGTCTATATCATATAATGTCTGCATCATATAATATCTCTATCATATAATGTCTCTATCATATAATGTATGTATCATATAACGTCTACATCATATAATGTGAGTATCATATAATGTCTGTAACTTTTAATGTATGTATCATATAATGTATATATCATATAATGTATGTATCATATAATGTCTCTATCATATAATGACTGTATCATATAATGTCTGTATCATATAATGTCTTTATCATATAATGTATATATCATATAATGTATGTATCATATAATTTATTTATAATATAATGTATCTATCATATAATGTCTGTATCATATAATGTATATATCATATAATGTATGTATCATATAATGTATGTATAATATAATGTCTACACCATATAATGATTGTATCATATAATGTATATATCATATAATGTCTGCATCATATAATTTATGTGTCATATAATCTCTGTATCATATAATGTCTCTATCATATAATGTATGTATCATATAATGTATGTATCATATAATGTCTGCATCATATAATGTGTTTATCATATAATGTTTGTATCATATAATGTCTTTATCATATAATGTATCTATCATATAATGTGTATATCATATAATGTATGTATCATATAATGTCTATATCATATAATGTGAGTATCATATAATATCTGTAACATTTAATGTATGTATCACATAATGTATATATCATATAATGTCTTTATCATATAATGTCTGCATAATATAATGTCTGTATCATATAATGTCTCTATAATATAATGTATGTATCATATAATTTCTGTATCGTATAATGTCCCTATCATATAATGTATGTATCATATAATGTTTCTGTCAAAGAAAATCTAGGAGTCATGTTCCCTGTTATGCTGGAAGAAAGGTCATTATGTATACACTATTCCGTAAAGGAAGGTAAAGGAGAGTGAAACGATTCGATATCGACTTTATAACCATCAAATTTGAAATATTAAGCAAATATGTTTATAGGAATGATATATAGATATAATATACGATACTTTATTTGATACTATCTACCATGAAGTGATTCCATGTTATCATAGCAATGATTCATAAACATAATTAATTTCAACTATATCGTATATATGAACTATGTATATATATATATGGACCACAAAATTAAGTTTATAAATAGCTCAGGATGGGGCCGTGGGTGATTGTGTGAGGTGTGTTCTGAGAATGTCGTAGACAGAGTAAATTAAACAGCAGCCCGTTGTAAATAATACCAGAATATTATTTTAATATGTTAAATTTATATATATATATATATATATATATATATATATATATATATATATGTGTGTGTGTGTGTTTATGTGTGTGTCATTACACTCGGATATTTTTAATCGTTTGTCTTGAATAAAAATGCACATGCACCAGTACAATGTACAACGTTATTACGTACGCCGTACGGTGTAAAGGTGTAATGTATATCGTACGTATACGTTTACGGTTAGCGATCAGAGTACCGAGTACACGTTGCCGGCGTACGGGTTACGGTCCGCCTCGGGTCAACGTACGCCGTACACCGTTACGTCGGTACAAAGTACGCCTCCGAACGCCCTCTACGCCCACCTCTTCTGAACAGGCCGCCCGGGGGGGAAACCGATCACGTGACCTAGCCAGCCAATGGGCAACCGCCTGGAGATCTTTATAACGTACTTCCGTTCTCCGATACGAAGCCAGTACCATCGCAGACTTCGACACAAGGTTCTAAACGTAATATTCGTTTTCGTACAGCGTCAACAGTACGGGTGGTACACTGTTCAATGTACACTGTACACTGTACAGTGTATACTGTACAATGCACACTGTACAATGTACATTGTACAATGTACACTGTACAATGTACACTGTACAATGTACACTGTACAATGTACACTGTACAATGTACACTGTACAATGTACACTGTACAATGTACACTGTACAATGTACAGTGTACACTGTACATTGTACACTGTACATTGTACACTGTACATTGTACAATGTATACTATACAATGCACACTGTACAATGTACAATGTACAATGTATACTGTACAATGTATACTGTACACTGTACAATGAATAATGTATACTGTACATTGTAAACTGTACACTGTACAATGAACACTGTACAGTGTATACTCTACAATGCAAACTGTACAATGTACATTATACAATGTACATTGTACAATGCACACTGTACAATGTAAACTCTACAATGTAAACTGTACAATGTAAACTGTACAATGTACAATGTACACTGTACAATGAACACTGTACACTGTACACTGTACAATGAACACTGTACACTGTACACTGTACAATGAACAATGTACACTGTACACTTTACACTGTACAATGTACACTGTACACTGTACACTGTACACTGTACACTGTACATTGTACAACGTGTATATGCTGCAAATGCATCGTAACTAATTATTTTATTATTTTATACCCGCTAGTAATTTCTACTTGCCAGGAACACTAATTAGTTATTATTAGCAAATAATACATTAAGATGTTATGTTTCTGTTATATAATCATTATAATTTAGATTACTATCATATTGTGATGTCAAATATTTATAATAAAGTATATTATATAATAATAATTAAAATATCGAACATATATATATATATATATATATATAATATAAATTAATATACAATTGTGAACTAATGCTATATTTATTATTATTTTATATTATAAATATAAATAAAATAAATATATATTTCTATTTGACGAATATAAATTATCGAAGATATTTAATAAAAATTACTACAAATTATTTTTATTAATATGTAACTGAATTCTAAAATATAGTACTTTCTGACTCATTTATTCGATACATGTACTATAGAAATGGCGTACAATATGTACGTCATTTCTAATAATATGTACATTGTAAATACGTACATATTATGATGTACATTTCAATACATAATTTAATATAAAATGCACGTTAGTTATTGCATAATTATAATTATAATTTATAATGTACACTTTATACAGTACATGGTACTGTCGTGCGCAATTTGTCGTATTACGCAATTTGTATGGAGTTCAAGATCCAGATTATTTTATTTGTAATTATATGCAAAAAATGAACATAAAATATAATTTATATACCAAAAGTATATTTTGATATACTAATCAAAATATACTTTTGGTATATAAATTATAATTTTTTTTTGATTTATCTAATAATTTATATTATTAAACGGAAAATTCCCTAAATGTACAGAAAAAAAATTATTATGAAATAGATGTAGATAATATATTTAGATAATATATTAATTATGTAAAATCTAATTTGTATTATATATAGGCTATTTAGTCTATGTATAGGCTATATATTATAATAGATTACTTATTTATGTTATTATAATGTTAAATTATATTTTCCCTTAATTCAGATTATATAATTTAATCCAAATTGGATAATTATTTTTTATTATAATTTATAATATATTGTTAATGTCATGCATTAAATTATACATACAGACATTTATACAATTATTTCATTTATGAGAGTATATTAGTATGTATCATTAAATGTAATTGTTAATATTACATCGGTGAAAAATACATTTACTATAATTATATTCATATTTTATCGTATATATATTAGATACCCAATCAATAGTATATGCAAGTGTTGTACTTAGTCATTACAATATAGTTTGTAATATATAGTTTCAAATCAAAATATATTTATAGTAAAATATTAAACTATATTTATAGTAAATATATCATAATATTTACAATACTTAATAGATATGTCATTTAAAAGTTTAATTGACAGCTAGATATTCCCCTAATTAGGAATTTTTTATTTGGTATAATTGATAATGCTTGAATATAATATTTGATAATATTTGAAATGCACTTTATCTTATAAATTTCATAAATCTCCTAAATAAATCATCTGTACGTGATTTATATATATTAAGTACATTTTTAAATGTTAGAATTATATAAAATTAATATGTAAACGGCGCTTCTAAATATACAAACTCCCGAGAACCCATACAAATTGCATAACCATACATTACATATTTTACATATTTTTTATATAGATATATAACTTAAGTATCCTTTTAATCCTATGGATTTAATGAAAATAATGAAATTTATTGATATTCTAAATATACACAATTAATTTGCTTAATGATAAAGGTTCACTTGTGAATTTCAGCTTTTTAAAAAAAACAAGTTGTCCTATTTTTAGTAAAAAAAACGAATTCAGTCGATATTATAATTTTAGTATAATTCATTATTATGATTTCATGACATATCTTAATGAATATGTTATGCAAATGTATTATCAAAACATATCATTAAATATATAGTTTATATTAATTAAATTAATATAGAAAAAAGATTAATCTTAATTACCTTGGTAATATTGAATCTTGGATAGATTTACAATTTAAGTATGTTTTTGCATAATTCATAATTATTTTTAAATGTATCATTGTTATTCTTATTTACAAAGTAATATATTGGTTTGTGTATATCCTGAATCCTTAAAAAAACACTTGTAAGAAAATTGGAAAAACATAAACTAAACAGGACTTTATACGAGTTTGTTAAAACTAAAAGCTTTAAAATATAATATTTTAGGTAAACGTTATAGCCAACAAATATTGATATTTCAGTATGGCATTTCTTAAACTAAATTACACTTTATTCAGTTAAAAGTATACGATGTACAACTTAGAGAGTGTATATATACAGTAAACTTTACACTGTGTACTGTATACTGTACACTTTACACTGTACACTGCACACTTTACACTATATACTGTACACAGTACGCTGTACACAGTACAGTATATATTATATATCAATTCAAAATCACGATAATCTCGGAAAAAATTAAGGTTACATTAATAATTAATAAGTTTAGATATTCGGACGTAGCAGAGCATTAGTGACGGCGTTGTGTTATATTGTACACACATTATCTAACTACTATGTGATTAATCCGTAACCCAACATGATACAGGACATATATTCATAAGCGATATAATCAATGGATATCTATGCGTCGTGTAGGTAAAAGAAATGTGTAGTAGTTAGTGGGGAGGGGAATGCTTTACGAGGGCGTCGGGAAAGCAGGATACATGCGCTGTTAAATGGACATATCATATCTACTATAGGTGCGGTCAATGTAAGTCATTGTTGATGTGTATAGAAACATTACGTTTGCGTAGAGGTAATCTAGAACGGCGTGGCGTAATTATTAGTTTAAACAGGTAGGGGGATAATGTAAATCTACGTGATTGGGTTGGAGTAGTGTGAGAGGGGCAGTCAATAGCATAGTCTTAGAAAGCTTAGATGAGTGTACAGGTATGCGATGTCCGGTAGTGTAGTTATGTAGTGGCAATGTAAAGACACGCGGTTACATAAGAGTGCTGTAAAGGAGTTCGTAGGTAATGCACGACATAACAGGCGAAATGTTAACGGTAAGTGATGTTAACCATTGCAAAGCCACATCGCGGGCCTCGTAGTAACAACGCTTAACGACAACGCATGGCAACGCCTTTATAGCAAACGCCACAATCGCTACACGCGGCCGTTAATCTAGCACCGGGACCATGACCTCATTATCTCAACCTTGCAAACTCCGTTACGCAACAGTTGTACGTGTGCGCGGTGTAGTGTACACAGATAGTGTGTGTGTGAGTGTACACCCAGGTATATATACCTAGATGTGTGCAGCGGACCCTGGATACCTGAACGTTAGATATCCGCGAGAGGTTTAGTTTACAATTGCGTATGAGAATGGAAGTGTTTGTGTTGGGTTATGTTAGGTTTGGGTTGGGTTATGTTAGGTTTGGGTTGGGTTATGTTAGGTTTGGGTTGGGTTATGTTAGGTTTGGGTTGGGTTAGGTTGGTATAGGAATGGCGGATGTTTGTTTAGATACGTGTGTCAAGGATGCGTTCGTTAAACAATGGGTCGTACTATGTTAGAAATACAACCATTTGAGGTTCGATGAACAGATACAATGAATCCGATCCCATTCATAGTGACTATATGTCGTATTGGTAAGTAGCACTCGATTACATGCTATGTACCTGCAGTTACAACTTGAGTACGGTTGTAACTTTAATTGACCTATTGTACGAAATGACTAGAGATGACTAGAATCGCATCTGAAGCGATACCACAATTATATATAAGTTACGTAATGACGATCAACTTAATTAATATGTGTATAATAGCATTGAGTACCAAATTACTTACTTAGTTACTTAATAGTTAGTTACTTAATAGTTAATTACTTAATAGTTAATTACTTAATAGTTAATTACTTAATAGTTAATTACTTAATAGTTAATTACTTAATAGTTAATTACTTAATAGTTAATTACTTAATAGTTAATTACTTAATAGTTAATTACTTAATAGTTAATTACTTAATAGTTAATTACTTAATAGTTAATTACTTAATAGTTAATTACTTAATAGTTAATTACTTAATAGTTAATTACTTAATAGTTAATTACTTAATAGTTAATTACTTAATAGTTAATTACTTAATAGTTAATTACTTAATAGTTAATTACTTAATAGTTAATTACTTAATAGTTAATTACTTAATAGTTAATTACTTAATAGTTAATTACTTAATAGTTAATTACTTAATAGTTAATTACTTAATAGTTAATTACTTAATAGTTAATTACTTAATAGTTAATTACTTAATAGTTAATTACTTAATAGTTAATTACTTAATAGTTAATTACTTAATAGTTAATTACTTAATAGTTAATTACTTAATAGTTAATTACTTAATAGTTAATTACTTAATAGTTAATTACTTAATAGTTAATTATTTAATAGTTAATTACTTAATAGTTAATTACTTAATAGTTAATTACTTAATAGTTAATTACTTAATAGTTAATTACTTAATAGTTAATTACTTAATAGTTAATTACTTAATAGTTAATTACTTAATAGTTAATTACTTAATAGTTAATTACTTAATAGTTAATTACTTAATAGTTAATTACTTAATAGTTAATTACTTAATAGTTAATTACTTAATAGTTAATTACTTAATAGTTAATTACTTAATAGTTAATTACTTAATAGTTAATTACTTAATAGTTAATTACTTAATAGTTAATTACTTAATAGTTAATTACTTAATAGTTAATTACTTAATAGTTAATTACTTAATAGTTAATTACTTAATAGTTAATTACTTAATAGTTAATTACTTAATAGTTAATTACTTAATAGTTAATTACTTAATAGTTAATTACTTAATACTGAATTACTTAATAGTTAATTACTTAATAAGAATGAATGGTACTTATTATTTATTGATTATTTCTTTTTTAGGTCGCGAGTTCAAAGGAAATATCATTTACATTTATTTTAAGCAAACTCATTTAATAATGATAATGAAAACTATTTAAAAAAAATTATAAGGTATTTCTTTTTTTGTTATATTAGAATTATATATATATATATATATATTTGTGCGTTTGTGTATATGTGAGTGTATTTATATGTGTTTGCTTATATACTGTAATTATCACCTCGGTGTGACATCCTCTTTTATTTCAAGCATTAACATAGTGTTAATGCATGATTTATACACAGATTATGTAATATATTAGTAGCGAATCGCCACTAGCGAGCATTGCATGTTGTTGACCATATCCTGTCTTCTGGTAGTAAAATGAAGCTTAATTTTACAAGAACAGATTTAATATATTGTGTATGCTCATGTAAAAAAACATTTTATCGGAAAAACCCAGTAAAAGCATTTGGGAGAAAATATAACGAATTTTCCAATGCCGAAAATTTCTGGTTCGAAATAATAAATTTAATTTTGAGAAATCAATTTTGTAAATTAATTATGATTATTATAAACAGATACTGAACGACAAATTATTTTAAAAGATATGAACTGGACTTATTAGAACATCAATTTCTATAAACTAAACCAAGATTCTAACCACTTAAGGATAGCATGGACCAGGTACCATTAGATACATCGGTGCTGGTTCTATAATGTTGCATAGCATGTCTGGTCGACTCCAAATAGTATCCAATTTATTTTTGTAGTCGTAAACAAAAGGTCAATTAATTACTTACTGCCATCTCGGAAGAAATCGTTTCAGTAAATCGTTTAAATATATATCTGAGATAACAGATCTCTAGAACTTAGGAAATGCGTAGTCTTGCGATTGTTCAGATATCGACTTTTTGAGATAATTGTACAATAACTAGACCTCGATGTTTTCTATTTGACAAGATAAAGAGGGTTGCAGAATTGTTGGGTTTATTTGTAGAAATTTCGAATAAATTCTTGATTCGCCATAATAACATATGTTATCAATTCGCCCCGAATAATTATTACGAGATAAAAAGTTCAAAAGATGATCATAAAGAAATTGTATTCTAAAAATAGGAGAGAGCAGAATACTCAATTATACCCGTACGATAAATGGATACCAATTTCACCCCAATGGAAATGCCTAGATATGCCTAGATAACTTACCATTTCTTAGAGTTTTATAAAATCAACGAAACCACTGGTCAATTTAAAAGAGCTATGTGTAAGTGCTTACCTACGCAGAGCTGAACATTTCGAAGTATTGTGTATAACATCTATAGGCATATCTTATATGTATATTATTAGGTCCACTTCCAGTCTGTGTAAGCAGGATTAGCGACGATAGATGTGTTATCAATATAAGAAGATATATATATATATATATATATATATATATATATATATATATATATATATATATATATATGTATGTGTGTGTATGTGTGTATGTATGTGTGTTGTTGTGTGATTAACTCTAGCTGATTCTAAGTTTAGATGTATTATAGATTCCAAGGCAATATTGAAGATAATTGAAGACATACTCTTCCTGGTGTATACCATACTTCGAGTAGGAATCAAAATTCAGATACACCGTTGCTGAACATTTGCATACGTCGTTTAGTTTACCATTTAGTTTATGAGGTATTGGAAACGAATCGAAAAGTTGTAATTAAGACCAGTGGGATATATAATCTAGAGCATTCGTAAGTCTAGTCTAACGGAATACAGATCGGATTTATTTGTCTTTGCTTCCTGGATTACTCCCTCCAGAGAAAATCTATGTTTCTCAATATCTTTAATTCGCGGTAAGAAATTTTTTGCTGAAAGAAATTTAATTATTAATAACAGCAACTGTAACGACTTACTTTTGTTGAATACCTGCATATAATGTATACATATTCAATAGTTGATGGGATAGAAACAAGTTGCTTGATCTCAAGTTAGAGTTATATAACTAGATAAAGTTTATAGAAAAAATTATTTTATAAATTTTCAAATAAGTATGTTTATATAATCTATGGACTGCTTCAATATCTTGATAATGGTATTGGATGAAATATGCACTGATTTGATATGGACATTCTCTTTAAATGTAGCTTTACCAACATTTTGCTTCTTGTTATTTTTCATTGTTTACTAGTTTTTATTTCCTCAAAGACGAAGATTCTCGTATTTTGTTTTGCTCTTCAGATAATTGATCCCGTATGATATTAATATTATCTAGCGAGCGTAAACCACTAGTAGATATATATATATATATATATATATATATATATATATATATATATTATTGTTATTAATATTACTATTATTATTATTATTATTATTATTACTATTAATATATATATATATATATATATATATATATATAATTTGGATTATATTCTTGATAGGTTAACTAATAATTGCTACAAAAAAAATGTTATAAATAATTTTGTAAATAATAAATAACTTCAGCAAATAATAAATTGCAACATCTGTATTTCGTAATTTCTGTTATGTCATTTTAAATATCTTTCTGGCACATCGAATCAGTACACAAACCCAAACTACGTCACTAGTTTGCCACGGCTAAACGTTACATTAGCATACGTAACGCGCTGCATTCGTAAGCAATAAGGACAAACGGTGTTGCCATGGTTACCGTTACTATTACGACGGAGGACATGCAGATAGATTTGCAACGATTGCTAACTGACCATTCAGTGGCTGCATCTGCAGAAGGTAATTGTCAACACTTATAGTGGTAGGCATAATCATCCATTGATATTTGATTCGATTTTGTATTACTCATCCATATGATGTGTATATGATTTAGTGTATTTCCATATTATATATATTTATACATATATATATATATATATATATATATATATATATATATATATATATAGTATATATACATGAATATACCACATGCATATATATACATATATATATATATATATATATATATATATATATATATATATATCTAAGTATACTTACTAAGTAACCATATATGGTTAACAAGACTATAAAATACAACTGTTATATCTATAATTATTATAAAAAAATAAATAATACAATAATAAATATAACAATATCATGGATTTATGTTTGCGATATACCATATACACCATAAATCCAGCAAGTTCTACATCATGTTCTTAATAATTGTATGTATGTTGGTCATGCTTGATATAATATGCGTATAGTTACATATTATATGGCGAGATATTTCAACGTACAGAGCATTCAGAACTTAGTTACCTGTTTTTGTAAATATAGTGTAGAGAAATATGAAATTAGGTCAGTTATTATTCGTGATGAATCTAAATCGACGCATTTCGCTAATATTCCATGAAAATAACTTAAGAAGTTTTTCTAACGATTTTGTCTAACCAAAATCTAGACAGATTTGATAGATTTTACAGATTTGCATGGTAGGAATGGGCCGTTATGAAAAAATTGTTTAGATGTTTATTTATAGCAGAATTTAGAATTCAAAGCTAAAAATGTAAAAAAAATATTTTCTTACCGGTCACGATAAGAATAATTTACACAAGAAACATTAAAATGTCATTAACATTTATATCAACATATTCGTATAATAATGATTTATAACGTGATTACTGCGTAATTGTATTGAATAAAAAGAAAGTTTATAAAATTCAATAAACGTAAAGTTTCAAAGTGTCCTAAATAGTGTATTATTATTTATATATTTATATTATATCCCATCACTATAATTAAAATAAAGCTAAATTAATTATCAGATTTCGGGGTTTATATTACGATAACGAAATGTATCTAAATTTTATAAATATATTTAATCTGTAATATTGATGAAATTTATTTTAATTTACGAATATTCATATTTACCGTTGTATAATTTATTTAGAAATATAGATACATTTTTGTATATTTATCACCAATGTTAAGTGTATGTGTAACATAGCTAACACGGAAATAAATTAATTATGCCCACGTGACAATAACAATAGAATATTAGGTGGTTATGTAAACGTGCTTAACATATCAAAATCTCACACTGTTTTATATCGCAAAATGCCGTAATTGAACATTTTGTTTATCTTTAGATTTGTAAATAAATCGGCGATTTCTTTATCACTTTTGTTTTTAGGATTTATATATATATACATATATATATATATATATATAGATATATATATATATATATATATATATATATATATATATACAGTATAGTATACAATGTACATAGTACAGCACCAATAGTGTTATGCAGTACAGAGAATATCTGCTATACCAGATATGCACATTACATTAACTAATATATTGAAATGGGTTCGGTAAGTAGCTTTATAGCTAACACTAAAGGAGGTCGATGGTAACAAATATAAATAAAATTCTCTGAATCTTAAAGTATTTACTAATGTAAGGATAATGTTCAATTTTTAGAATTTCGTAATTCATATTGAGCCAGCGGCGCTGGCCTAAAGCCTACATATAATTATATAGGTAAATTGCCTATATATATATATATATATATATATATATATACGTATACGTATGTATACCAGGTAATAAATCCGCTTGCGGTTTCTGCCTATAGTTAACAATATTCTATTGTATATTTTCTTTCCCGTTGTTATTGACTTTCGTCGTACACTGGCGAGAACCCGCTATCACCAATAGGATGTTAGTTGACGTGCCGGCGGAAACTATTACGTGCCTGGATGATCTTAGCCACGACAACACCGTGATAGGCAACCGTGAAATACAGACCTAGTCTATTTTCTGCTACAACGATTCCGAGACGTCAAATCCTGGCGGATTATGAAAGCGATTCCTCATTTGTTATTACAAATGGTCATCCTTGACCACTACTTGAGAGTATCTTAATGGGCCTATATAGCTTATCGTGAGATCTATTTATTAATCACTCGATATAATGTATGGTAGAGAGGCATACGAAGGATATATGTGTGGATTGTCGTTTGCATAGTTTATTTTAATAAAAACTAGAAATATTTGATTTCATAAAGACATATCGTAATAGTTATTAGTCATATTAATATAACTACATCTATTACATCATTTACTTGGCTAAAATAGAATTCATTTCGCGGCGTATATTACTTGTCCAGGATTAAATTCTAAATTACAACAATATACATTCAATGCGTGAATGAACAATACACATGAGTTAATAACAAACAATGCCTCGTTGCTTAACAAAGCAAATATTCCACTATTACAGTTATGGGAAAAGGAAGTTGCTTAAAATATTAACTGGAATGCCTTACCTTTCGAAATGATAATCTGCAATATAATACTACAATTGAAACACATTTATTACGAGAATGATTGTATTATTACATCTATTCATATTATGTTATAATCTAACACAAATATCGTAACACATTTAAAATATATGTAATACATATTGTTACGCGATTTCTCCTACTACAACATACAATTATCCTATTGTTAAATTTGTGTATGAATAAACTATTCAATTCAGTTCAATTATTTGAGTGGCTATATGTATAGATATATATATATATATATATATATATATATATATATATATATATATATATATATGTATACATATATAGATGTATATGAATGGGGTCAGTCATTTACTCCCATGTTTATGATACCTAAGTCGACGCAGATGAAATGTCGCAGTTAATAAGAAATTGTCGACGCGAACAATTAAAACAACACGACCATTGTCTTATTTACATGCGCTGTCGTCGGCAGACTGGGCGCGCTCATTAAGCTATATTAGTCTCCGGGGATGTAATTGGCCAAGTACCCGCGGGTACCGCGTACCGGGAGTAAAGAGTACGGGTACCTCGGGCGGCTGGTGTGTCGGGCCCCGCGTAATTAGCAGGCGGCCCCTCTAAACCTCTACGCCCCGAGGTCGAAGTTTACGTACGAGTCCTTCAGGATATACTTCGGAACTGATTACGTAATAGTTGCGTTATAATTGCGTCATCGTCAAGATATGATCAATATCTATTCATTGCTAATACAATCGTATTACATTTATGACCGTATATGCATATTATATAATTATTTACATAAATATATTATATACTGTTCCATATCTTATAACAGTTATATACATTTATGATATACTCGTTGCGATAGTGAATGACATAATATACTAAATAAAATATGTTATAAATACAATACGAACCTAGTACTATAGTACTTGAGTACTATAAAGTACTTGAGTACTATAAACTATAATATATGAACGTGACTAAAATATGTGAATGTTTGTGTGAATTTATATATAATATTTATTCTTTTATGGCATCACATCTGTTGGTTGCATGTGAACATATATATATATATATATATATATATATATATATATATATATATATATATATATTATTCCTTATTAATAAATAAATAAATAAGTTAAAATATAATAACTATTAAATAGTATTAAATTTTATATAAATTATTAAAAAATAGTAATAAATATTAATTTTTTTAAATAGGGATTATTTATTTTTAACTTTATTGGACATAAACGATTATTTAAATAAATTAATCCATTATTAGTAATAAATACTCAGGTCTACAAAATACATTAATTATGTAATACATAAATGAAATGACTTAGTGTATGGGATATTATAGCAACATATGATTGTAAATCAATTTATTTGTGAATTTTATTTTTATTTTACACATTTAAAATATATGTTAACTATACATAACTCCACACACACACACACACACACGCGCACACACACACACACACACACACATATATATATATATATATATATATATATATATATATATATATATATATATTAGGTACAGTGTTAATTTTAAATAATAATAATAATAATAAAAATAGAAGATATATCTTATACTATATTCTATCTCTCAATTCATTATTTTTATATATAAAATATATATTTAAATAGTTGCTCTTCTAAAAGATATCGTTTTTGAATTACAAGTTGACGAAGTCGCTGGGGGTTTCATAGAAAATACGAAATTTCGAGGAGGTGGATACCACTGGGAAATACGTTTTTTCTATAATTAGATGTTTAACTCGCAAAGCACGTGCCACTTCAATGGGCGATAATAGGAGATTTATAATTAATGTAAAGCAAGTCGCTCTTTTGTTCGGTTCGTTGTATCTCCGTGATGTAATGTGCGGTGTGGTGCGACAGTGCGGAGCGGTGCGCGATTCTGTGCGCGCAAATAGTACACAATACGCTCATAAGGCGTGACGTGTACGTATACGTGTACGGTGTACACCGTAAGCCGTTGTGATATTCTTATTAACAGGGGGGTTAAGGTGTAGTTTTGCGAGACTTCATTCCCTATACACTATAGTATGCTATAGTAAATACCGCAAATACTTCTAGCGTAAATACATATATAGCGTATCTACTTCTAATTCTGCAATGCAATTCGAGGTCGTTTCCAGAGTACCCAGTTTAATGTATATTATACAATGTATATTATATATATATGTACTATTGCGCAACTATATCTATATCCGGTAACAATAGAGAAACAATAGATTTGCGAAATTCTTATATTTACGATCATGTTTATAGAAATAATAACTCTTTTGTCAAATTCCGATATACACATTATTAAATAATAATTAATTAAGTGACCAGTAATTTATCAATGGATTTGTAAATTCATGGATTTATTTATCATGCCGAGAACTTTCACTAAATAACATATTATTTTCGAATGTAAAGATATATAAGGCCATATATAGCTATAGCTATAGCTATAGTATATATATATATATATATATATATATATATAGTATATATATATATACGTACATTATTTCTTTCCAATGAAAGTAATTGATATATAATATACCTATAATATATATATATATATATATATATATATATATATATATATATGTATATATATATATATATATATATATTATTAGTTATTATATAACCCGATATAATTAATATCTAAACGCCATGTAATTGATATTTAAATACCATGAAATTAATAAGGACTCTATTATACACTTATATACTTGCTACGTACGATTTTATATACAGTATTTATACTATCATATACATATGTGTATATATATGAAGTAGACTATAGTATTCACTCCATATGTTCGCCTATTACAGAAAGCCTAACTTCCGGATTGACCAGATTCACAATGTACGAATCTAAAGTTTTCCGTGCGTCTATTCTAGTCCTTCTAATGTGGTTAGTTGTTATGCAATCAGAATTATAATACATCTACGCATGCGTAGTTATATATATATATATATATATATATATATATACTAGCACGCAAGATTATTAAAGTTTATTAAAATAAGATCCCAAGTAAATTAATAATTAATGTTATAGTTTGATAGATATTTGAATAATATGATACTCAATGTATTCTTATTATTAAGAAAGCTGTAAGACAGTTATATTGTATATATATATATATATATATATATATATATATAAGAAACTATATACATTATTGCAAGATATGTATTAAATACTTCTCATTTTATAAATATAGTAGAAAAAGTTTACTGCAAACTAAAACTGTGATATTATGCGTAACACTTATCTTAACAATGCGAATATTGTTTTAAAATAATATTTTAATGTTGATCAATATTATTATGTTCCAAAAATTAAATTATTTCAAAATATATTTCATACGAAAAATCAAGAAATTTAAAATGAATTAAAAATGATAATAATTGTAGATAATATTACATAACTGAGTGTTATGATTATTTTGATTTATCTAGAAAATAGTAGGTGTATGGTAAATATATAAAAAATGAATTTAAATTTAAAATAAAATAGAATATACTATTTGCATAGTATAGTATAGTATAGTATAGTATAGTATAGTATAGTATAGTATAGTATAGTATAGTATAGTATAGTATAGTATAGTATAGTATATTATAGTATAGTATAGTATAGTATAGTATAGTATAGTATAGTATAGTATAGTATAGTATAGTATAGTATAGTATAGTATAGTATAGTATAGTATAGTATAGTATAATATAGTATAATATAGTAGAGTATAGTATAGTATAGTATAGTATAGTATAGTATAGTATAGTATAGTATAGTATAGTATAGTATAGTATAGTATAGTATAGTATAGTTTATTATAGTATAGTATAGTATAGTATAGTATAGTATAGTATAGTATAGTATAGTATAGTATAGTATAGTATAGTATAGTATAGTATAGTATAGTATAGTATAGTATAGTATAATATAGTATAATATAGTAGAGTATAGTATAGTATAGTATAGTATAGTATAGTATAGTATAGTATAGTATAGTATAGTTTATTATATTATAGTATAGTATAGTATAGTATAGTATAGTATAGTATAGTATAGTATAGTATAGTATAGTATAGTATAGTATAGTATAGTATAGTATATTATAGTATAGTATAGTATAGTATAGTATAGTATAGTATAGTATAGTATAGTATAGTATAGTATAGTATAGTATATAGTATGGTATGTTATAGTATAGTATAGTATAGTATAGTATAGTATAGTATCGTAGAGTATCGTAGAGTATCGTAGAGTATCGTAGAATAGAGTATAGTATGGTATAGTATATTATAGTATAGTATAGTATAGTATAGTATAGTATAGTATATAGTATGGTATGTTATAGTATAGTATAGTATAGTATAGTATATTATATTATAGTAGAGTATAGTATATTATATTATAGTATAGTATAGTATAGTATAGTACAGTATATTATAGTATAGGAAAGTATAGTATAGTAGTAGTATAGTATAGTATAGTATAGCATAATATAGTATAATATAGTATAGTATAGTATAGTATAGTATAGTATAGTATAGTATAGTATAGTATAGTATAGTATAGTATAGTATATTATAGTATATTATATTATAGTATAGTATAGTATATTATATTATAGTATAGTATAGTATATTATATTATAGTATAGTAAGTATAGTATAGTATAGTTATTTATAATATAGTATAGTATTATAATGTACAGTATAGTATTCAATAAAATATATTATAACAATTATAATCACAACATATAATATATTATATTACGAGTACAAATACTACGTAATACATTTATTATTAATTAACTATATTGGATAAGTGCAAAGTAGGTGTGGCTACACATGTACACATGAGTATATATATTATATTGTAATATATTACTAGATGTATTATAATATAAATGATGTAAAAAATACTTCAGAGTATACCATATATATATATATATATATATATATATATATATATATATATATATAACATAATATATATTACAATTTAAGAATTATAAGTATTTGTTCACACCAGAACCACATTATAACTAAGGTCGCCAACACCTACCACATAAATATAGTATGTTGTATCTATTTATATTTCTAAGTTTAAATTAATGTGTAATCAATTATTGATAAATCGTATATATAATATGATATAAAGTTAACTATATACATTTTACTATATGACGTATATATGATATGACGTATACGATGTCATAAAGTTTATTTTAGTAATAATCTTTAAATATTAATTATTCTACGCAATGTTCACCATACATAGTATACTTTAAACAACCATACACATATATGATTATAAAAAATACACCGTATAGTATACGGTAAATAAAGATACATATTACTGATATATTTTTATTACATTATCATATAGATATATATATATATATATATATATATATATATATATATATAAACTATATACTAGATATATATATATATATATATATATATAAACTATATACTAGATATATATATATATATATATATATATAAACTATATACTAGATTATAAATTAAATTATATATGATCAAATATTCTTATACATCGTATTATCAACTACTTAGTGGCATTCTGAATCAATATACCATATTATGCTAATACGATGTCGATGGGAATTAGTTAATATCATAGATAGATATATATATATATATATAAATCCCCGAAACCCTGGATGTATAATTTATATTATGCATTATACATCCAGGGCTAGTCCACATGAGAATTACAAAATAGTTGCATTAATTTCAAGATGTAAATAGCCAACTTTCAATGCTTCAGGAGTTATGTCCAGTAAATGTATATGTTTATCGATACACGATACACGATGCTTAAATATACATATAAATTAATATCCTGAAAGGTAGATAAATTATTATATATGAAAATATATACAATTAATTATATAAAATATATTAACGAATTATTAAATTATAATATGATTCAGTGTATTCACATATATATATATATATATATATATATATATATTAATATCATAATATATACTCACCTTATGTGTGAATAAATGTTAATATATTTATATTATAAAAAATATCTCATAAAGATTTATGTTCGGAGATATATTTCAGGTTAATTACACACGAATACATATTTTATATATACAAATTACACAATATATATATATATATATGTATATATATAAATATTGTGTTATATTACGTAAGCAATAAGTAATGCTAGTAAGTTATATATATATATTTGTATACAAATAAGTTACATTTAGTTTACACTGATTCCATGAAAAGCCATTATATTATCCTAACAAACTAAAATTAGTATAATACATAATTTGAAATAATAATTAAAAATTAAAACCACAAAGAAATTAATCCTGTGTATATCTAATTAGTAAAGATTATTTAACTTTTTTATAAATAGTATAATATTTATATTTTTTGCTATTTAAATATCGACTTTACTTTTTTGTCAATTATTTCATGAAATAATACCATACTTTCTAATTAATATATTAAAAAATATTAAATGTGATTAATATGTATATCTATACACACATAAATACGCACATACACACATATATACTCACACACTCACACGTAATATAAATAAAATTATCTTTAATTAGTGGAAATATTGTAAATATATTGAAATATAGGCGACGTTTATTTCCTGGTATACAAAGATATGTAATTGCAAATTCGTATAACAATTTATTTATTAGATCCAGGGTGAATAAAATCAGAGTGATTAGGTGATACTGGGCTGATCGACTATTTCCATCAAATATGTGTTTTTTAGTTTATGTAGATATTTATCACTTTTAGAATTATGGTAGTGGATTATATAAGGTTACTTCGCGCAAATACTTTATATCTTCTGTAATTACTTCTTAAATATCATTATATATATTTCGGGAAGTTTAATTTGATTTCATATTCGAAAAGATAATATTAGTTTATCTAGCAAACAATGAGTGTAATTGTAATTGGCATTATTTATATTAAAAATGATCTAAACAAAAACTTTAATAAATGATATGTATACAATAACAGAGACTATAACTGACTAAGTATATAACTTACTCTTAAGTATATAGAAAACTAATTCAATAAACCAATGCTTACATTTTACTATAACTAAACTTATCAATCTACACTTGGCAACAAAAACATAAAGGCATATTATTCTACGTGATCCTATAAATCAATAATTATTGTTAATAATAATTATTGATTTATTGTTAATAATGCTTTCCTAGAAAAATAAGCGTTTAAATAAACTAAAAATTAACTTTATATATTAAACGTGGTTATTAATTTTTTTTAAACAAGAAACTTAAATCATTACAATACAAAAACCCTACTGACAATAGTTTCCTTAATAAATATTTTGAAATTATTGAAACTAATTAATGTATATGAAAAAACTATTATTAAATTATATTAATTATGATTTGTAACACTTCAATAGCATACTTTATTTTACTCAATTACGTTTTTCCGAAATATATACATATTCTAGTAATATATTTATAAATATATATATATATATATAAACATATATATATACATATACAAATTTGAAAATATATTATTTGTTAAAATATTAAATAAACTAATTAAATAGTGATTAATTAAAATCCACAATATAAATAATAATTTCAATATGGTTCAGAAGTATATCATTATTAATATCGCGTACCACGAAAAACTCACGTTACGTTCCGGCATTCGGGAAGTCCTACAGTGATGTAGTTTGACATCTATTCGTATTTGTTAATTCGGTTAGGAAAACGTTCTCCGAACGAATGGAGTGTCGACGGCGTCATTATTGCGGGGACTTAACAAGTGTCCAGTTTAATTAACGTGACCAAATAATAACTTCGCGGAACTATGCGAATACGACAGTGGAATTAAAAGCAAATCACTATAATAATATGTATACAACCTGTCATATATATATATATATATATATATATATATATATATATATTAAACCCCCTTATTCCACTAGAAAACAAAGTGATAGAATAGTTACGTAATATTCTTTCAAAATATTACACAATTGTATACATTAATGACTAATATTAATAAAACAATGAATTATACAACGAATTCGGAATTACTTGTATTCTATGCTGGTGATTAGGGTAATTTGGTATTTAAAATTCTAAATGTATATAAGTATACCTAATCTATATATATACTGCATATACACAAGAATGTATATACAGTAGATATACATAATCTATATATATACTGTATATACATAACAAAATCCCATTAATTTAATTTTATAATAATAAATATATATTTTCTTTTGTTCAAATTAGAAATTATTAAAATATACAATTATGATACTAGTATATTATTGTGTATTTTAATTATGTATATATGTAGTACAAGTATATGATTCTTCTTAGATAGATATTTGACAACTGTTACATAATAAATATCATTATTAACGTATATTATACAGGCATTATATATACATTTATAACGCTATTGAAAATAAAAATCTTCGTTATTTAAGATTTGTATTAGTATAAATATAGAATCGTATTGCTTTCTTTTTTAACCAGATATATGATTATCTATAATCGGTACATCATATTTTCTTTAGCCATCTAAAATAAGCAATCTTTTACGTACATATTATAGGTTCAATTGGTGTTCGAGAAAATCGTCTGTAGGTGTTTCTGTGGATCAAAAATAATTAGAGATGCCCGAGTGGTCAGTTATAATTAGAGGTCTACATTATTAATCACCCGTAGGCGATTATATCACGTCGTAACCGATTGTTCTTCGGAGAATTGACCTCCGACTATATGGTTACTTCTAATGGTTAACTAATCGAATTATTATATTTCTCGAGAATGACAATAATTTGGGTTAGTGCCGCGGAATTGTCTTGGAGTACCTTACTTACAAGAAATGCATATGCGTATGCATATTCATAACTATTATTATTCTAAATAAAGTCCAATTTCTTATCAGTCTATATTAGACCATCTTTTATTTATAGAAGATAATATTTTAATATATTTATTATCATTTATTCGATATATTTTTCGTAAATTGATTAACAAATTTAGTAAATATATACTTTATGTATACATTTATATATATGCATATATATAATTATTAAATAAGACTATTATAAATAGGTGAATTTATTTAACAGAATTGTTTAATATAAATAATAAAAATGGGTTAGAGAAATTCAAGATATTTATTAAAATAAGTATTTTAAAATTCTATTAAATATTTAATATTCTTATTCTATAAAATAAATATAATTTTTGATTATAATTATGTACATACCACATTTTTAGATTTAATTATTTGTCTTCTTATATAAGTTCATTTGATATATGCATATCTGATTGTTTTCTTAATATTTAGTATATCTCTATAAATGCGAACATTTATTATTGAACAGTTGTAATATATTTATAATATATATAATATACTTAGGAATTTTTAAATTACTGGATTTTATTTCATAGTAACATTTAAAATGATTTATTTTCCCTTCTCTTAATATAACCAATCGTTACACATACATTCACTTTTTCACTAAATTTCTCTTTTACTACTTAGAAACGTTTAAGTTATAAATTTTAATTCTCTTTCATTGAATTTAAAACATACGCTTGTAATATTCTGATTCACTTACTTCGTATTTCCACTTAATTTATTAATTATGTTTCTAAATATTTCTTCGCCGTCAATTTATTGGAATTGTCCGGTTTTACATATTCTACGGCAATATATTCTTGTGATTTTATTATTTATCTGCATATCCGTAAATAAACTTCGAGTAGTATATTTTTATAAATCCCAATATCTCACACATCAACCGTTGTTACATACATCTTAAATTCTACTTTTACTAACTCCTATATCTAGTCAAATAGGCCTAACCCTATCATCTATACCTGCTAGAGTATTTGATCGATTCACTGATAGCCTTTAATAATACTACGAAATGTACCCCAACCATGATGTCTACACAAATATTAAATCACAAACTAATATATCTATATTACAATAACGGAAACATATCGTACTATTTATTTTCAGTGGTATTTATCCAGAAAAAAATGTTCATTCATTATATTAAATATGCATTTCCCTGAACGTGTAGAACTTCATTACTTATTTATGAGATTGAGTTCGAATATATTTTGTGTTTTTCTTAAAAGCTAAATTAATGTCGCCGTCTTTTTTATTTAAGAATACCCGTAGTTCTCATGTGCATTGATGATTTATTCTCGAAATGATAGACTGGCCAGTTCATCAATAATAGCCACATTCCATTAAGTTCAGACAATCGTCCTTTATAACTATTTCTCATTCTCCATTCTTATTTATTTGTACTAACTCAAAATATGTTTCTTTAAATAATAAGTCTCTAATTCTCTAAAGATATACTTCGTAGCAAATTACAAAACTTCCAAGACCATTAGTCTACCTGTACATTTACTTTGCATATTACTTTCTCAAACCTCGATACTATTTGCATTGATTCTATATATCTTCTCTTAAAATACCACTTTATTAAAACTGCTTCGATTGTTAAACTTCGACAATATTAGCTCCGCCTATATAGATAAAAGCGTTACCTGCTTTTTCTGTCACTCTATGTTCTCCTCTTTTCCTAGTCGTTCCTGATTGCGCTCTCTACTTTAAGCTGGTTTATCCCGTTCATTTTTCTGCTTCATATTTCAGATCTTCCCATCTTTCTGTTCACTCAAATTTAAATAATTTAACTAACGATTGTTTTTTCATTTATGGTATTATTGTTAATGGTAATATTAATGTTAATGTTAATGGTAATATTAACATTTATGTAAATTATGTTCATAGCGCAAAATGGTAAATGAATATTCAATATTTTCAGTTTGACTGTATTTATAATACCTAGTTAAAAAGTGGAACAATTGTTTTGTCAATGATAATAATAGTAGTTATAATAATATAATAATATCTACATATAGTATATTATCGACATATAAATGATATATATATATATATATATATATATATATATATATATATATATATTTCTATTAATAATTTAAATTACAGACCAAAAGTAAATAATTGGAATTATTTGCTATAATTATAACAAAATAATAATTATACTTTCGCTTCATTTAATAAATAAATTAAAATTACTAAATATATATATACAATCAATTATGTGAAATTATATATATGTAATATATATATTTGAACCACTTTCCAAAAAACCAATTGATGCAATTATTCCAGTTGGATATTATTATTTCATAATATATTTATTTATAAGAATAAAATATACTTTCAACATTACTATATAATAAAAAGTAATCTTATAAAATGGCCGTGATATTATTACCACACAGCAAACACAGTGATGTAATAGTTTTATAAAATCCTTCTAAATGCTAATAAATATAAAAAATAATATAAAAGAAATTATGTAATGCCAGGATTAATTACCTGGATTATTTGCTTGGTTGTATGGTATATACAATAACTAAATAAATGTATTTTATTATATAATAATATACCAACATGTTTTAATATTATTTTTAATGTAATGCTTTATTTTATTTTCAATAGTTAACTACTAAAAAAACACCGTGGTATAATTATAAAATAATCTTAATAAATATACAATATTTTTTTTGCTTGTGAAAAATCAGAATATATATAAATATATTATAATTTTTTAAATATGCCATTTTTTTAATAGCACATACTAAAATTATAAATATTATTTGTAATACATAAAACTATCAATTAATTTAGAGTACGTAATTTAATTTCTTGAGAATATATTTTTAATAATTTTTTGTATTATTAATATATACATTAATATCCGAATATAATATAATGGGAAATAATACACTCTATAAAGAAAACTAAAATAACATATATATATATATATATATATACATATATATATATATATATATATATATATATATATATATATATATATACATATATATGTGTGTGTACATGGTTATATAGCAATGATAGACATAAATAAATATATTCTTAACATCTTTGCTTGCGATATAAAATTATGTCGCATATTAAATTGTGTGAAATTAAATATATCGTATACTATGAAAATATTCCTTTATATAGATCATATTTCTAAATTATAATCTATATTGATAATATTTATGGGTTATCAATACTGTTTAATATAAGGGAAATAATTCAAAACACAATTTGAATTAATTCAATTAATTAGACATTCATTTAATTAATTTGATTTACTTGGATGTGCCAATCATGCATTATTTATACCAAACCAATAGAAATACACATGTGCAATAATACAATTTATATCGCATACAGTCGGACGTATCATTCCACACTGATTACATCAATGAACAATGACGGTACTAACTGGGAGAATAAAAGATCATTGGACACTATAGGCAGTGCGTTGTTAAGGAAACGAGCTCTTGATACTGTCGGTAGCTCGTTGCTAAGGAAACGAGCTCTGGATACAGTTGGCAGTGCGTTGTTAAGGAAAAGATCGCTGGATACAATAGGTAGCGCGTTATTAAGGAAACGAGCCCTGGATACAGTAGGTAGCGCGTTGCTAAGGAAACGGGCACTGGATACAGTAGGTAGCGCGTTACTAAGGAAACGAGCATTGGATACAGTAGGTAGCGCGTTGCTAAGGAAACGATCACTGGATACAGTAGGTAGCGCGTTGCTAAGGAAACGATCACTGGATACAGTAGGTAGCGCGTTGCTAAGGAAACGATCACTGGATACAGTAGGTAGCGCGTTGCTAAGGAAACGGGCACTGGATATAGTAGGCAGCGCGTTACTAAAGAAACGATCTTTGGATATAGTAGGTAGCGCGTTGCTAAGGAAACGTGCACTAGACACGGTAGGCAGCGCGTTACTAAAGAAACGAGCTCTGGATACAGTAGGTAGCGCGTTGCTAAGGAAACGATCACTGGATACAGTAGGTAGCGCGTTGCTAAGGAAACGAGCACTGGATACAGTAGGTAGCGCGTTGCTAAGGAAACGAGCTCTAGATACAGTGGGCAGTGCGTTGTTAAGAAAACGAGCTCTTGATACCGTCGGTAGCGCGTTGCTAAGGAAACGAGCGCTGGATATAGTGGGTAGCGCGTTGCTAAGGAAACGTTCAGACGATTTGCATCAGAGGTCATTGGCTTCACTGAAATACGAAAGCAACGCATACCCCCGAAATTCGCAAGCCAACCGGAGACAAATCGACGAGATATGGAACGGATCAAACTTCCCGGGAGGAATGTGATATAGCTCGATTGGTGGTCCCCAATTGCTTATCACATTACGATACCAAACATCCGCTATTTCAGTAACTCATTATTTCTATATGCATTACTCCTCGATATTCAACGATAATTAATAATCGCATCGATAATTAATTCGACTTTGGTAGAGATCATAGTTATCTGTAAACTCATCATAATCGTTGTTAGAGATAGCATATTTTTATTTAATTAGATTCAAATAAGTCACATTGTCATTATTTTTGTCACGGTCATTTTTAATAAATATTTATCAATAAATTAATATTATAATCTGTAATATCATCATTCAGTTATAATAATTCCAAAAAATTAAATTAAATCATATTGTTATGCTTTAAACAATATTTTATTAAATACTTACTTAAATATAATAACATATTAACTTTGGCGGAGATGAATAGTATGGAAAATTATACATTAATTAATATTTGATATTGAGATCATTAATATTTGAAGTGGAACTTGTGGTCATTAAATTGAGTTATAAATGGTAAAATAAGATAAATATTAATATGTATATTTATTATATAGTAGCACTTAGTAATATTTAGTTAGTGATTATATACTTAATAACAATACACATTTAAATAATAATAGATTTATTTTATTTATACATAAATTAATATTATTTTAAATTTATAAATCTAAATAGTAAATAATTTCTTTTATAAATTCCTTTTATTTTAATATGAATATACTACTGTATTTATATATTTTGTATTCGTATTCAGGTATATAATTATAAGTATATAATCTTATATATTAGATTAGACAATATTAGTATGCTTAGATAGGTAAATAGTTAATAAGAATACGAAATGTAAATTACTATTGATAAGATATTATGTTATCCTTCTGCTAAAGAAATCATATTTATAAGAATATATATATATATATATATATATATATATATGTATGTGTGTGTGTGTGTGTGTGTGAGTGTGAGTGTGTATGTGTGTTTGTGTGTAGGTGTGTGGGAATGTGTGTATGTGTGTGTGCATACATATAGAATGAATCATGCAATGTATAATCACACCATATTTCAAATATTTATTAATCTTGAATATAAACGTATTCATTTCAGTGAAATACACAATTTAATAGATTGTAATCAACGAAATTAGAATGTATAATTAATAATATTTGAATATATATATATATATATTTATATTTATACATGTATGTATAATATATATTGTATAAACAATATTCTAAAAAACGTTTCCATTTACAAGTGAAAGTCTGTGTATATATTCAGACACGAACACTCTCCTGTAGTTTGCAACGCTCGTACGAAAGTTGTTTCTCGTTTAGCCGACAAGAGCTTGCCGAGTGTCGCAAATGCATGCCATGTGCAGCTCGAAGTGACCACCAACAGATATTGGGCATCCGGCACAGGTCTACCAATTAATTTTACGGTAGGTACACGTATAAACTATTGCAACGCCACCGTGTAGATTAATTGAGAACAATGCATATTTTTCTTATCTATATGTTCAAACAATTAATGTCCTTAGATAATGGACGAACATTTGCAACCGATAACAGAGAGTTTGATAATTCGTTCTGAAATCAAAACTGCAAGGTATTTATTAAGCAGATATAACTTATTAATAAGTAAAATATAAATGTATATATACTTGATGCTTTAAAGATATATATATATATATATATATTATATGTAAAGAACTATAATTCGCAATTCGTCGTATTATTTATATGAAGTAGATATAACATAGACATTACATCAAACGATAGCGTTAACAAGATAGAAATGGAATCTGTTTGCAAATGATATCCTAAATATATACTCATGGAACATAATTTTAACAGTTTCAGTATTTGGTGTTTCATTGATTCGTGGTAAGAATTATATATACATATACTATATATATATATATATATATATATATATATATATATATATATATATATATATATATGTATGCATGTAGTTCAAGCATTTCATAGTTAACATTATTTAATTCATAAATTAAATTTCGTAGGTATGGAAATAATATCCTTTTAAAAATAAAGCGAAATCATGCAGAAGAGAAATTTACTTGTGAAATTAATTTCAAAATGGCTTGTATAGATTTTGTTTGTCGTTTAAATAAAGTTCAATAATAAAATATATTACGTATTGGATATATTACATTTTTCAAACTTATGTATATAATTAGATTTATCAAGATATTTACACACCAGAATTGAATTGAATTATTATAAATAGTGTCAATGAGATTTAAACTTTGTAATAATATCAATAGTCTGTTTTCGATATTATATCCAGGTCATTTTATATGTGTTACGATAGCATTCATTTGTAGGGTCATGGCAATATGAATTTAAATATGGATGATTAAATTCGATATGAGATTGAGATTGATCTAAATATGTAATAATTATATATCTTTTAAAATATGCAATATCGCATTACTAAAATGTAAATAACCATTAGTATCACGTTATTGACCGTAACAATTATTTAATTATTTTTAATTGATAATTCATAAATTTAATAAATGTACTTATTTGTATGTATTTGATATTATAACTATATGTTATACACTCAAGACAGTACAATACATAATGTTAATAAGTATATACAAACTACTTAACGATTATCTATAGATAATATTTAAAAATAATTGAACTATAGTTGAACTATATAGTTCGATTATTTTAAAATATAATAGTTACAAAATATGTACACAAGGAAATCAGCTAATCAGAAACTGTGTAAGCAATTAGAAAGTGAACGAACTCAATATCGGTAACTTTTTACTATAGGTAATATTTTACTATAGGTAACATTTTACTATAGGTAACATTTTACTATAGGTAATATTTTACTATCGATAACATTTTACTATCGGTAACATTTTACTATCGGTAACATTTTACTATCGGTAACATTTTACTATCGGTAATATTTTACTATCGGAACATTTTACTATCGGTAACATTTTACTATAGGTAATATTTTACTATCGGTATCATTTTACTCTCTGTAATATATTACTATCGGTAACATTTTACTATCGGTAACATTTTACTATCGGTAACATTTTACTATCGGAACATTTTACTATCGGTAATATTTTCGCGTATAAGATCCAGAATATAATTCTTTGTTTGTATTTTAGAATATTGGATATACTCAATATATTTACATTATTTACTCACACGTTTATATTCGGAGTTTACAATGGTTATTCTGAAGTTATTGAGTAATTTAATGTATGTATAAATAAACCGTAAACTAATAATATCTTGAATTTTTTTTAAATATTATAACTGTATATCTTAACTTTTACCCTGTAACCAAGATTACCATATAACCACGATTAAGGGTAATATTGGCCTATAATTGGATGATATAAACATGTTATTAAATATTCTATAGCTAAATATTAATAGAAACCTTCCAATCTAAAGCATTGAATCAGTATCCAATTATATAATATAAGGAATTCATTAGATAATTAATATATCTCACGTATATGTAAGTAGAATCCAATTAGCTTATCTATTAGCAAAATATTTATACAATAGTGAAATTTTATCTTTATTATATATTTAAATAACTATAATTACATATATTGCATTTACTCACATATCATAAGTCATAATTGAACAGATTGACTAATATAATACTTCTAATATTCAAGTATTATTACAATTGTCTATATTAGGATATCCCTGGATATAGTGACCATATGTAAATTGTCAGTAAACTGAATTAATTTTCATTTTATTTAACCAAATCTTTGTAAACGCAAATATATTTTATTTTATATTATAATAATTAATCATCAAAATGATATTCATTTACTATACAATAATATCCTTTATTGTCTTATAGTAAATGTATATATCTAAAATATGATAGCCCACATTAGTTTATACCTGATATGATTTCCCCTACTATATTATATGTTTATTATATATATATATATATATATATATATATATATATATATATATAGTATATCATTCGCTGCAATATTAATAATGTAAGATGTGTTACGTTGCTTATACTATTGATGTAGTACAATTATCCAGGTATACCGTTTGTAATACATACCGTGTATACATATATATATATATATATATATATATATATATATATATATATATATATATATATATATATATATATAGATATTATACCACTAAACAAATGATACTATGCAGCATTCTACATTTATATATGATATATAAAGTTTTAATGACAAACTAATAACCTTATTGGTCAATTAACAAATAATTCAATATAGCGAATATTTCACATCACTGCTATAATTCAAGATTTTTAAAAGTATCTTTGCTATATGTGTAAATTATTGTTATTATTATCTAGAATTCAGATGAGAATTCATATCATTATCCTTGATTTAAATTTAAAATTTGTATAAATAAATAAAATAATTTAAAATGTATATTTTTAAATATCATTATCGTTAATTTATTTATCTTCTATGAAGATAATGCGTGAACATAATGAGCTGTATCCTATAGATTTTATATTAGAAAAAGAAAAAGGGGAAACACCAAATCACTGGTCATACAGAAAGTTATTTTTAGAACAGTATCGATCAGAAATATGTATTAGTAAAATTAATGCTTTATCCCAAATGTATGCTAACATTGAGGAAATGGGTTGTGCCTATCCTAAAAAAATTATGAGCAAAATAAAATCTATGACTAAAGATTTTCAACAGATTAAAGGTAACATATAATATACAACCTAATAAAGTTGTAATAGATTGACATATTAAATTTACAAATTATTCTATACAATTTATTTTATAATATATTATAAGCGTAATATGCATTTTAATCCAGGAAATGTATTCAAGGATAAGTAATATACACTTCATTAAATAAATTAATAATATCTGATTTAATTTATATATGTATATATATAATACCTTCATAATTTTCGAGCGTTTACCACTATCATATATTTATTTACCATAACCCAAAATTCACTGGTTATTATATCAAATTATTTTACATGGTCTATTTTATTTGACTATATGGATCTTGAAATTAGTTTAAATTAGAATTTATATATAACGATTTTCCAGAAACTATGAAGTATTATTTAAACTTTAATCTATAAAGTTAAAATCATAAATAGTTTCATAATTCATTTAGCTTTTTTATAATATACTATTAATATTTATTTATTATTCTTCTATTTATTTCTATAATTAGTGTGATGCTTTATGCATCAAAAATCACAATTCTACTTATCTACAATATATTTATGGAATATTTCATTTATTAGCAGTTTTTTTAATGACAATATTATATAATTAGAGTAATTTCCTCATACTTTGATAGTGTAAAAAATGGTATATCAAGTAGAGTTTATGAATATCTAAATATTCTACTCATTATTGTTTATCAATTAATAACTCGACTCATCATAGATTATTAAATAATAACTTCACTTATTATAATTTATCACTCAAAATTCTACATAGCATTGCACATTGCAATCCACATTGCATTGCCCAATATTTTACAAAATAAGAGAGTTCTCAAGAATTAATTAATGAATACAATAAATGTATAATTATTAATAATACATCCATATTATTAATATATATTTGTTCTTATTAATTACTATAGTGCAGAAAAAGTTAATACAATTTATTAAAGCTGATGATTATTCTAATAATAAACTCCAGAACAACGGTTATTATGTTTTCATATTAGATTTAGCATTTTTCGTAAAATACTAATTTAACTAATAATTTATTTTAACAATCCGAGTATACAATAAATTTATAATACCATCTTTTCGGTAAATATTTAGCTATTCTGTTAATATTATAATAATTATATAATAAATATACTCACATTTCAGTAGATTCTATTAGTAGAGATCATTTAAATAATAAAAATAATGTGAGAAAAAGAAGGTTTGGTTAGTTTCATTTAATTTATAAATCTGGTATTAAATTATATGGCAAATAATAATAATATTATTTTGAAATATTCAAATTATTTTCTAAAAAAGGATGTACAGAACCGACCAATAAATCAGCCATTAAATCAGCTGAGCCACTAGCAAATAGTTCAGTCAGAAAAGAACATGTCGTCAACAAAAAATATAAAGACAATCCGCAAAAGAAAAATACGTCAGGCAACGGCAAACAATCAACTTCGAAGGGCGGAAACGAAAAAGATTTAATTGTAGACTTGTCTGATCTCGACGACCCCCTTCGAGACCTCGATATCGGGTTGTTTGCCATTCGCCTGTACGAGGAGAATCTACCCGTGCCCGGAGTCGACGTCGACGAAGCTGCAGTAGAATGCGGAACCCTCGATGCAGCGAATTCGTCGATTGCGCCCGAGAAGGACCGCGCGAAATTGGCGGCGGCGTGGAGGGCCCGCGTCGTACGCGATACTTTCAACTTCTGCGGCGTTCCCTTTTCGCTGGACGTCAAGCGAAGTGGTCCGGAGAGCTACGAGTGTCGCGCGCATTTCGCCGGCCGTTACGAATACGCCGCGGATTCGCCGGCCAGCAAAGACGCGGCCAAGCGAACGGTGTTTCGCGTTCTATTCGACTCCGTCGTAGGCGGCAGGAGGGCGCTACTGGTGCGTAGGCAACCGGAACGCTGTTTGAATCCCGCTTATTTCGAGAGGGATCACGTGGTTCCGAATACGCAAGAGGATATAGGGAGTTCAAATCGTAGCGACGTCGTCGATTTGATCTCGACTGGAGTCGTTAGCGCTTCGAACACCGGTATCGGCACTAACCAAATAGGGGCATCGAGCTCCGAGGTAAACTCCGGCGATGGCGTCGACGGAGATTCTTTCGCCGTCCGCCTGATGAAGAAGTTCGGCTGGCGCAGTGGTCAAGGCCTCGGCTGCGACGCTCAAGGTCGCCTGCAGCCCGTCGAAGCCGTCGAAGTACGCCATCGAAGGGGCCTCGGAGCCGACGCCGACGCCGGCGACGACTCGACCAGTGTACGCAGGATTCACGAGTTCCTCGACCGGTACGCCGCCGACTCCGCGTCTACCGACGATTTGGTGTTCTCGTCGGAGTTCGCGTTGGCTCAACGGCGTTCCGTACACGCGCACTGCTCCGACCGTCGACGTCGTCTCGCTTCGACGGTCAAGAGTCGTTCTTTCGGCGGCGGCGAAAAGCGTTACCTCGTCGTCACCAAGTGCCTGGATAACTACGCCGCAGTGCGGATGGCCGAGGCCAGCGAGGGAGGTCGCACCAATCGTTTCATTCTCTACGATGCGAAGGCACTGAGGACTAGATATCCGCATTTGTTTGAATAGATTATGTGTCGTGTAGACCGTACGACGTATTACGTACGACGTACACATATTACGTACGATGTACGTAATATGTTTATCGTACATTTATATTTTGTTAATACTATTTTGTAATAAATTATCTTAAACCATAATTTAATTATTGTGAAATTGAAAATTTATAAGTACTCACTTCAATATTAATTAGTTGTAGTTAATAAAGTAGTTTAAACGTAGTGCCATTATATGATATTATTATAATTAAAATATATATATAAAATATTTAAGTGAAATATCACATTAAAAACAAATTAAATATAGTAAATGTTTTGTATCGCATATTTGGTTGATTTATACATTACGGTGCTTACACAATTATGCATATTACGTAGCTGTATGCAGTTTGATTATTTTGCAGGATGTAGAATTTGTTTAAAATAATATATACAATTATATTTTATATGCTATACAATGCTATTCGTAACAAATTATAATAATATAAGATGAAGACATTTCTTCGTATTAATATTTAATTTATATTATTCTAAGAATAAATATATACCAACTTAAAACAATTGTATTAACTTGTTTTGTTCAATCTATATGAGTCTACTATTGTATTAACACGTTCTATATTTAATCAAATACATTTTAAATGAGATATGAAATAACATAGAAACTAAACACAATGAATTTATAGAAATAAACACGATACATTTAAAGAAATTAAATATGTAATTTTTAAGTTTAAATAAAACTTAGTGAGTAAAAACGGGTGCAAGTAATCTTGAATTGATTAAATATCTTAACATATATAATACATTATTTTCGTAGAATATATTTTATGTGTAACCGACTATTATTTTTATATACTTATCCAATATTACTGATGTGAGATTGTCTTATATACTAGATTAACTATAATAGGCTAGTAGGGTATAACCTACAGTTTACTTATGATACACAATATGGATATACCTATAATAATAAATACATCATATATAAATGTATATATCTTATATGTAAAATATGCATTTTAATGAATATAATTGTCTATGATTATTCCCGATTTAATTATTATTGTTAAAATATTTTGAACTATAAATATAATTTATTTCAAATATGTTATCAATATCCAATATGTTTTATTTAGGAATTAAATTAGTTTAATTATACAATGAAGTACTAATACATGTATGTTATAAAATATTAACTGTACTGAATTACGATTTTAAACAATTAATTTAAAACCTATGTTTCAATTGTAATGATAAATATTCAACCAATAAATTATTAATTTAATATGGTATTTTATAGGCGATGTAGATTGTTGCCGAATATATTTTCGTTAAATTGACTTATAGGCGTAGTATAATATTATTTATGGTCAGGTAAACAAGTGAATTTCTCTAGTTTGTAATTTTTAATTATCTTGACGCAGCATAATTTCTAGATGTGTATTGACTTTCTGCAGTCAAAACTGCATTTCAAAATGATAACTATTTAATATTAAATAAATATATCTAGTATACCATCCAATAAAGGTATCATTATTCCATAATTATATTGATTACTTAATAATATCTAGCGCATAAATTGTTACATAGTAGATGTTTAAATACAGCATAGGACAGTAATCCCAATAACAACGAGTTTAAATAGTTTTACTAGATGGTTATAATTCATTGTTATAACAAATGTTTATTAAATAATATTTTATATTATTATTGTTAGTATAAATCGCACATAAATCATGTGTTTAGAAAATTCTATTTATATATGCTCTATTACAATATGATCTATACATAAATATCAGTTGTAAATAAACATACGTTTATAATACTACATTAAGGAGAAGGCACATACTTTGACCATTGACCGTTATACTGATTTGTAAATGAATTTAGATTGAGACCATTATTATGAAATATATTATTTGCCAGTCTATATACATTATACGTTGTATACCTTTATGTTGCATACAATTTATTCTTTAATGTGAATTATATTATTCTATTAATTATTATTGAAATTGATAAATAACAATTTTAAATTATAATAGCAAATATATTTAAATAATACAGAAAAATTCATATTCATTCTATAGGAGATACTAGATGGTTTGAAGGAATTAATTTTAATGAGAAATGATTAAACAATGTTTATTTCATGATTTAATACAATACTACAAAATTATTCAACGTTATTACGGTTAATACATTAATATATAAAATATTATGATGATTATAAATATTATATTAAATTTTATCTTAAACCATAATTATTATTTTTTGAAAAAATGTATCTTTATTTACACTTTATGTGTATTTTATATGGATATTAATAAAGAAACCTCGTATTAATGATAAATGTAATAACTGCATGTAAATAGATGATCGAGATCTGTTATCTTTGTAGGAATGTTGATTAGCATATAACATTATGCATACGCTCAGTACGAATGTATTGCGTGATCAGTGTTTACGATGTCACTCCATTGTACGCTCTTTTTAGGCAAGGCATATAGGCATCGTACTTCTCTGATCAATTTCAGCAACGTTGGAGCCTGGAATCACCGCCATGATCTACCGTTGAGTCTTAATGACAGCATAGAGAGTGGAACAGTAGTGCCTCAGGTTAATGGAGAGTTTTGATGGGGCTTACGATGGAATGGATTTCTCTTAGTGGGGTTTAGGTTAGTAGTTAGTTGTAGGTTAGTAGTAG
>OZ038317.1:8496236-8570426 GCA_964035775.1 Osedax frankpressi | reverse complement strand
CTCCCTCCCTCCCTCCCTCCCTCACACAGTTGAACATTGAGTTGGTAGGAGCTGCAAGTCTCCTAGGTCGCAGATCTGAGAATGAAGATCGTTATCATCTGCAGGTTTGGTAGCAAGTATTGCGTAATACATTACATCATTAAGGTTAATCTGTGTAGTGGTTGCTTCTGTTCTATCTCTCTCTCGTAGAAATCATCAGCCTGAAATCGCTCGTCAATTGACCTCTTGCAATAATGATTAACCTCCTCACATTTCCCGATTAAGATCACCTGTTGTACCCTGACCTACATATTAATTTACTCATCCATTCTCCACTCTCCTCACTCAGACTCCTGCTAAATTGCACCCACGGTATAGATTATAATATGATAGTCCATTATAAGTTAACCCATTGATGAAAACTCAAATTGACTGTTCGACGACCTCTCGTGTTGATCCTCTACAACCCTCGATGACCCCTCGAGTTGATCCTCTACAACCCTCGATGACCCCTCGCGTTGATCCTCTACAACCCTCGATGACCTCGCCCGTTGTCAATACACTCCTCAATACCTCAGACCATTCAAGACGACATCCTAATGCTGTCGGTGTATGACGGACACGGAGGTTCCCATGCCGCGAACTTCGCTTGGCAACACATGACCGAGTGCATTGTCTCCCAACTTGACCACTCCAACTACTACAAAGGTTCACGTTTTCTTCCGAGTGTCCATCCTTTTTGTTTAAATACGGTTACGATGATATATCGTCCAATAATGACCGGTATACTAGAAATAATTTGTTGGCTTTCTTGTGGATTATGATTATCATATGATTAATATACTTTTAGGACTCATTCGTTACTCATGAAGTACTCATAGGTAATCCCATTCTTTTTGGCTCTTTTTATTACGGTCTCCGCGCCAACAGAACAAAATCCCAAGAAGGCTACTTACACACTGATGAAGGCGTTGAGTCTCGCATTCACTCAGCTCAATGACAACTTCAAGAAATACACTCTACAGAATTTCAAAGGTATAAACAACTTTGTTTACATAAACAACTTTGTTTACATAAACAACTTTGTTTACATAAACAACTTTGTTTACATAAACAACTTTGTTTACATAAACAACTTTGTTTACATAAACAACTTTGTTTACATAAACAACTTTGTTTACATAAACAACTTTGTTTACATAAACAACTTTGTTTACATAAATAAATTTGTTTACATAAACAACTTTGTTTACACAAACAACTTTGTTTACATAAACAACTTTGTTTACATAAACAACTTTGTTTACATAAACAACTTTCAATAGATTCACTTTTCTATGCAGAATATTATTATCGAAAGGTTATTACTTCAGCATTAGGAATTTGTATACTTTTATGATATGTAACTGTTTAACAATTAACAATGCATCAAATATTGAATCTACATTTATGCGAATTATGAATTAATACTTACAATGTTATACAACAAATTATTGATAATTGTTCAATCGATTACAAAAATTATTTTTATTCAGTGAATAATAAATTTGTTATTTTAGTTTATTTAAAGCGTAATAAAATGTTAATTATATCTTATAGTTACCATAGTAACTATAAACATTAGTTCTTATTAAACATAAACTTAGTTCTTATTAAACATAAACTTAGTTCTTATTAAACATAAACTTAGTTCTTATTTAATATAAACTTAGTTCTTATTAAACATAAACTTAGTTCTTATTTAATATAAACTTAGTTCTTATTAAATATAAACTTAGTTCTTATTAAATATAAACTTAGTTCTTATTTAATATAAACTTAGTTCTTATTAAATATAAACTTAGTTCTTATTAAATATAAACTTAGTTCTTATTTAATATAAACTTAGTTCTTATTAAACATAAACTTAGTTCTTATTAAATATAAACTTAGTTCTTATTTAATATAAACTTAGTTCTTATTAAACATAAACTTAGTTCTTATTTAATATAAACTTAGTTCTTATTAAATATAAACTTAGTTCTTATTAAATATAAACTTAGTTCTTATTAAATATAAACTTAGTTCTTATTAAACATAAACTTAGTTCTTATTTAATATAAACTTAGTTCTTATTAAATATAAACTTAGTTCTTATTTAATATAAACTTAGTTCTTATTAAACATAAACTTAGTTCTTATTAAATATAAACTTAGTTCTTATTTAATATAAACTTAGTTCTTATTAAACATAAACTTAGTTCTTATTAAACATAAACTTAGTTCTTATTAAACATAAACTTAGATCTTATTTAATATAAACTTAGTTCTTATTTAATATAAACTTAGTTCTTATTAAACATAAAATTAGTTCTTATTAAACATAAACTTAGTTATTATTTAATATAAACTTAGTTCTTATTTAATATAAACTTAGTTCTTATTTAATATAAACTTAGTTCTTATTAAATATAAACTTAGTTCTTATTAAATATAAACTTAGTTCTTATTTAATATAAACTTAGTTCTTATTAAATATAAACTTAGTTCTTATTTAATATAAACTTAGTTCTTATTTAATATAAACTTATTTATTATTAAACATAAACTTAGTTCTTATTAAATATAAACTTAGTTCTTATTTAATATAAACTTAGTTCTTATTAAATATAAACTTAGTTCTTATTAAATATAAACTTAGTTCTTATTAAATATAAACTTAGTTCTTATTAAATATAAACTTAGTTCTTATTAAATATAAACTTAGTTCTTATTTAATATAAACTTAGTTCTTATTTAATATAAACTTAGTTCTTATTTAATATAAACTTAGTTCTTATTAAATATAAACTTAGTTCTTATTAAATATAAACTTAGTTCTTATTTAATATAAACTTAGTTCTTATTAAACATAAACTTAGTTCTTATTAAATATAAACTTAGTTCTTATTAAATATAAACTTAGTTCTTATTTAATATAAAATTAGTTCTTATTTAATATAAACTTAGTTCTTATTAAATATAAACTTAGTTCTTATTAAATATAAACTTAGTTCTTATTAAATATAAACTTAGTTCTTATTTAATATAAACTTAGTTCTTATTAAACATAAACTTAGTTCTTATTAAACATAAACTTAGTTCTTATTTAATATAAACTTAGTTCTTATTTAATATAAACTTAGTTCTTATTTAATATAAACTTAGTTCTTATTAAATATAAAAATAGTTCTTATTAATCATAAACTTAGTTCTTATTAAATATAAACTTAGTTCTTATTTAATATAAACTTAGTTCTTATTAAACATAAACTTAGTTCTTATTAAATATAAACTTAGTTCTTATTTAATATAAACTTAGTTCTTATTAAATATAAACTTAGTTCTTATTAAACATAAACTTAGTTCTTATTAAACATAAACTTAGTTCTTATTAAATATAAACTTAGTTCTTATTAAATATAAACTTAGTTCTTATTAAATATAAACTTAGTTCTTATTTAATATAAACTTAGTTCTTATTAAATATAAACTTAGTTCTTATTAAATATAAACTTAGTTCTTATTTAATATAAACTTAGTTCTTATTAAACATAAACTTAGTTCTTATTAAATATAAACTTAGTTCTTATTTAATATAAACTTAGTTCTTATTTAATATAAACTTAGTTCTTATTTAATATAAACTTAGTTCTTATTAAATATAAACTTAGTTCTTATTAAATATAAACTTAGTTCTTATTTAATATAAACTTAGTTCTTATTAAACATAAACTTAGTTCTTATTAAATATAAACTTAGTTATTATTAAATATAAACTTAGTTCTTATTTAATATAAACTTAGTTCTTATTTAATATAAACTTAGTTCTTATTAAATATAAACTTAGTTCTTATTAAATATAAACTTAGTTCTTATTAAATATAAACTTAGTTCTTATTTAATATAAACTTAGTTCTTATTAAACATAAACTTAGTTCTTATTAAACATAAACTTAGTTCTTATTTAATATAAACTTAGTTCTTATTTAATATAAACTTAGTTCTTATTTAATATAAACTTAGTTCTTATTAAATATAAAAATAGTTCTTATTAATCATAAACTTAGTTCTTATTAAATATAAACTTAGTTCTTATTTAATATAAACTTAGTTCTTATTAAACATAAACTTAGTTCTTATTAAATATAAACTTAGTTCTTATTAAATATAAACTTAGTTCTTATTTAATATAAACTTAGTTCTTATTAAATATAAACTTAGTTCTTATTAAATATAAACTTAGTTCTTATTAAATATAAACTTAGTTCTTATTAAACATAAACTTAGTTCTTATTAAATATAAACTTAGTTCTTATTTAATATAAACTTAGTTCTTATTAAATATAAACTTAGTTCTTATTAAATATAAACTTAGTTCTTATTTAATATAAACTTAGTTCTTATTAAATATAAACTTAGTTCTTATTAAATATAAACTTAGTTCTTATTTAATATAAACTTAGTTCTTATTAAATATAAACTTAGTTCTTATTTAATATAAACTTAGTTCTTATTAAACATAAATTTAGTTCTTATTAAACATAAACTTAGTTTTTATTTAATAGAAACTTAGATCTTATTAAACATAAACTTAGATCTTATTAAACATTATCAGACAGTAAATATAAATTCTCTGGTACGACTGCTACTGTTTGCCTACTTCAGAAGAATCGTAACCTTATCCTTGCTCATGTGGGAGATAGTCACGCCATCCTTTGTCGAGATGCCAAGGTTTCTTTGTTGTGTCCATTGTTTATTATATTATTTGTTATTTGCTATATCTATGTTTAGGTTGTAAATGTCCTAATGTTAGATTATTATAAGATTTATTTACATTTACTTTTTTTGATATTTGTTTATAATTATTGATAGTTCATTTAGAAGTTTCTCCGTTACTGGTTCGATTGTGAGAGAAAATAGAGAATCAACAATATGTTAACTCCTTTTTAGATACTTCATCAACTTAATGCAGCATTCCATTCCATTGATTCTAACCTGACTTTAGATCCATACATCTGCAAGGAGTCTTAGATAAACCATACAATTAACCTATAACCTCTTACATAATCTAGCATTATATACCACTGGTAAACATATTGGCAATGTTCTCCCTCTCCTGCGGCCATCAATCCCATCCATGCGATTGGTAGATATAGCTTGGACAAGTTCTCTCTCACTACGTTATTAATCTACTCAAACTATCCTCCTATTGGTCAGCATATACCTTTCTAGCATATACCCTGCCAGCCATACGTCTCATTTAACCTTTCTCCTGCGTTACTGCCCTTCCCCGACCATATCTCCCGCTCGACATCTCAGGCCATCAGGTTGACTGGTCAGCACGACCTCGATAACCCCGTAGAGAAGCGGCGGGTCCTAGCGGCTGGTGGCCGAAGTGTCACCAACGCCGAAGGTGAGACTCCGCCCCGGGTCAACGCGAGACTCAACATGACTCGCTCTATTGGCGACCTTGACCTTAAGGGATTTGGTGTCATAGCTACACCCACTACTACCGTGTATAGGGTTAGCAACACCCAATACTACCGTGTATATGGTTAGCAATACCTACTACTACCGTTTATAGGGATAGCTACATCCAATACTACCGTGTATAGGGTTAGCAACACCCATTACTACCATGTATAGGGTTAGCAATACCGACTACTACCGTGTATAGGGTTAGCAATACCCTCTACTACCTTGTATAGGGTTAGCAACACCCACTACTACCATGTATAGTGTTAGCAACACCCATTGCTACCATGTATAGTGTTAGCCAAACCTTCATGACTACTATGTAAACACCACAAGGTAAGTTAGCCACTCCTCACCACTAATATAAACGACATATTCACTACTCTTTATATAGCAAAACATACCTTCTTCCATCGCCGTACGTTATTAAAACCACTTTACATTACTTTAGAATCGTTAGAATACTTTCATCCCATACCAGGAAATTCTGCGACACGAAGCTTTTACCTATCGACAGATATACCAAAAAATCTCTTTGAAGTCACTCTTGTTTAAGATGTTTTGGTTTTAACAAACACTACTTCCAGATGTTAATTAAAAACTAAATTTGCCTATAGAAATATAGAAGATTCTATATTTTTAAACTGAATAATATAATCTATTGTACTTTTCTCAATTACCCTTATCTCTATGCTTTAGATAAAGCCAAGCAAAGACTCCTTCGTCGTGCTGACCACTGACGGCGTTTCTTTCTCGCTGACCGATCAAGAAATCGTCGACATCATAAACTTGAGGGGAGATCCTGAACAAGCTGCAAATCAGGTCAGAGGGAGGTTTACTGCAAGTAATGTAACTAGGAAGTGTGGAGGTGATCCTCTCCCCGGCAACTACCTTTAGTGACCTTTACTGACCTTTAGTGACCTTTAGTGACCTTTAGTGATATTTAGTGACCTTTAGTGACCTTAACACATTGACTATGAGCAGGTGGCCGACCAGGCACTTCAATTTGGTTCTCAAGACAACTGCACAGCAGTGGTGATGCCGTTTGGAGCCTGGGGAAAACACGAACACACCGTCAACGTGATACAGTACAGCTTCGGCCGCAACATCGTGGGCCCTAGATACAGTTGATGTGGGCCCTAGTGCAGTTAATGCGAGCCCTAGTGCTGTTGATGTGGGCCCTAGTGCAGTTGATGATAAACATAGTGCTATGGTGCAGTTGATATTCAGCAGACGTAAGTCTGTTATAAAGTTCAATTTTAACTAGTTACATGGCGAAGCGGTAAAGGAAGTGTAGACCGATGTACAGTTGATGTAGACCGACGTACAGTTGGTTTAGACCGATGTTCAATTCGCGTGGTGTTTGGTATAACAAATGTGTTGAAGTTGAAGTAGTCAACAGTATAATGTATATGTCTGTAAATACAGTAAATGTTAAACTGTTGATATGTACCTTAAGTATATTTTCTATGGACAGCATTTTGGATTCACAGATCGAGATGCTATTATTACTGTTTACATACGGAATGCCAGAGTTTTATTGTTTTAGTTTTGCGAATTACAGTCCAACATTATGTTTGTATGCTTGATATCTCACAATAAGCTTGCTGCTCTTATCTGTATGCTGATTGCATTATTATGTTCACTAAATACTGCCATTACAATACATTACAATGCATTACAATACATTACAATACATTACAATACATTACAATACATTACAATACATTACAATACATTACAATACATTACAATACATTACAATACATTACAATACATTACAATACATTACAATACATTACAATACATTACAATACATTACAATACAATACAATACATTAGCAAGCAGTTGTTTTTAACTTATTACATACATCTATTTTCATTGATCTTGTTGATCTCGATTTAGAGTACATTGTTATGCAATAGATTTATTGTTTATGAATTCATTCTGGTTATATATTTATTTATATATTTATATATATATATATATTATACTCGTGATATTACATTTTGAAGATTCATCAGCTTGTTAGAGCATATATTATCTTTTACATTATTATCTTTAAGAGTTATTTTTAATAAACCATTACAAATATATTCTATCAATAATTTTGTATCAACGACGCTGAACACTGCATGTAAAATATATCTACATTAAACTTACGATAACAATATCAATAACATCTATAAATAGATATATTTATCTATGTTTGTGTTTAGATATAGGTGAACAATACCAATAATCGTATTTATTAAAGAAAATTAAATATAAAAAATGGCGTACGATATCTAGGGAGGGTTTAGGGTACGGAGGCCATCACTTCAGTCCGTATTAGAAGTAATTCCGGTAGCGTCTAGTCCACCGGCTAGTGGCTTATCATCTCGATATCCCGCTTTTGTAGGCCAATTTACAGCAGATTCTTAGCCGGTCAAATTGAAGTCGCCAGTAGACGAAAGCTACATTATTACTTCCGGTTACAGTGGTTTACATCCGAGACATTTTGTCCATGTTAGAGCAAATATTTTCTGTACGTAATTCGCATTCGTGTCCGCGGTTTCTGTATTTAACTGCGTGTCAGAATCTCTGAATCATCCAAGCCAGTGTCCGAAAACACGAGTTTAGATAACAAAATTTCGCATAGATAACACATTAGGCTTTAAACTAAATAGTTGGTTCTTTACACTAGAGCGTCCTACAACTTATTTGTCTTGACATGCCTGATATATAGTCTGCTAGACTCGAGGTTACACTCTTCTTAACACTAGTTGCAACTATAGCTGAACACATTCATTTGTCTTCAAAGAAGTTTCGAATAAGATTATAAATATCTTTTAGAAATATTCAAGTCATCTTGTTTTTTATAGGGCAGAAATACGAAGAGTTTCAAGGAACAGTAGTTGTCAATATGTGAATAGCGGAGATAGAGAATTAAAGTTATGGCGAGTGATTTATAGCCATTGTTTGAATATAGCTAAATAAACTATTTGTATTATATAGTGATTCAAAAAGGATTTTTATGTTGTCCTGAAATATATTTTATAATAATTTTCTGTGTGAATTAATTCTGCTGTAAAATATATATAAAGTTATTTACAAATATTAGAAAAAATAAGGAAGTTATTTTATCTATACATAAATTATCCTTCTATACAAAAACAAATATATTTATTAAAACATATATGTATACACTGAACAAAATGTTGAATTTATAACAACATCAGGTGAATGAAAATTATATAATTCCAATGTATGTGTATGTACTTTTATTATTATGTACTCAGTTAATATAACAATATTTATAATAGCTTTATTTGTTGTTTAATGTGTGTATAAGATTATGTTTACCTAGATATAATCTACAGGTCCTGGTTCAAAGATGAGTTCAATTGCTGATATGGTTCAAGATGTACCTATAATAAAAGATATATATAAATTGTATAATAAAATTCAATTTATAAATTTATAAAAAATATATATATCCGAATATTTATTAATATATATATTTATACAGCATATATTTACATTTTCATTTTTCTAACAAAATTATAAATCTAAAACTAATATCAATAAATGTGTAGCCAATGATGATATGTTCGGGTAAATTCGTTATATTTTTTTAATATATATAGATATATACATAGTTTATTATTTTATTTTATATTTTCCGAAAATAGAAATCTAGACTGCAACTGGAACTTCTGAAAACTAGAGGAAAATAGTATTTTATTTATAATATATAAAAAGTTACATAAATATAAATATTCCGATTTTTCTTAAAAAAAGCTTTTCGCATATATATTCTATATATACAATAGGTAGATCAAACTCCAAATCTATTTACCGTTGAATAAAGTCCTATGTACCATTCTTATAAGCATACCATGGTATATTCAACATTTACATATTCTAGAGTTCTCCTAGGTCATGTCGACATAATCAAGCTAATCTATCATAATGTAATGTAATGATGCTATTACCACACGGCTATTGTCGTATGTATAGACTATTATTTTTAAATATGCAACGCATTCTGTCTGAGATGACTAAAATAACGGATATAACTCAAAATATAAAATATTAGGATGTATATTTTTTAAATTATATATTGTAAAATTAGAATATGGTATCCAAGGTTACCTAATATTAATTACAGTAAACTTGGCACAGAACTATAAATATAGTTCACATATTCTAGAAACCAGTCAGGTCATTTTAGTTTGTTAACAATTGTTACATTATAAAGTGAAAATAATTGTAAAACATTTTATTTGATTTTAAATATATATTATGTTCATTTTTTACTTTAAATAGTTATATAATATTGTACAGTAGTTACATACTCTGCATTATTGCGATCACTAGAGTATGTAATTGTATTATTATTATATTTGGTTATTGATCTATATGAAAACATTTAAAAAGTAATAATTACATATATTTGATATAACCTCATAAAATAATTATTTTATAAAGTACGCACTAATCCTAACACTATATTCTAAAATATACACGAATACGAATAACTATGTATACAATATATATATATATATATATATATATATATATATATATATTATGTGTATTGTATACATATAATAATATATATGTATATATTTATAATAACTATATATAATATACACAAATATATACATGTTAGTTATAATTTAATTAATCCTATGTCAGTTAGTTAATATAGTTATTAATATATAGTTTATATTATTATATATCATATCATAAAAAATTATATTTGTTATAAAGTTGTTATATAAATTATATTTGTTATATGTGTAGACATATGACATACTTTAATAATATATGATATACTAATGAATAGTTATTAATAGACATATAAGTTATAAAAAAAGAATTGACTTATAGGAGGAGACGCTGATCGACTTGAAATTACATATAGGAGCATTGTCTATATATGGATATTACATCTTCATGTGATTTTGTATTGCCAATGAAATATTACAAGATATATTATCAAATTCACGTCAGTGTATTTAATTTGTTTTTAAAAATTAGTTGTTATTTATTATTGATTTGTGTATCCATGTATGAATTGTTTCCTTATTAATTATTTACATTTGTCATTATTCAACTCGAAAATAATGTCACTTGGATTTCATAACACCATTATATAGAAATACTAGCAGTGAAAGTGCAGAAATGCAGTTACATTTATTATAATAAATTTGAAATGGTAATTTAGGCACAAACCAATATTCCAGGTAATATTATTATTTATATTTTGTAAACAAATTATCTATTATAAATATATTTTCAGAGCATATTATATTTTTCAAATAACCCAACAAACCAGATGGTGTAACTATTATAACTTATATCATTTTTATAATAAAATATAATTATAATATAATTTAAATGCAAATAAAATATATTTTCTCTTTTGTTATATTACAAAAAAACTAAAATTAAAATTGTTTCTTGGGAAGTTTAATATCATTAAACTTCCTAACAGTTTAACAATACATTAGTAGGTAGCAACCTGGACACTAATATTTGAGTAAACGCGTGTGTGATAATAATATATATATCATATTAATTGTTGCAACTACAATCGAGGGTCACCATTTCAGAACATTTCTAAATGCGAATAACTTTATTATAATAGATTACATATACGTAATATATTGATTGCTATAATAATTGATTGCTATAATATTGACATACATGTATATTCAATGCAGACTATATTATACCATCTACTATTATACATATAATTAATATTATTTTAATAACACATATTACGTAACATATTATGTATATCGTACAATGTACAATGTACATTGTACATGCATTAACTATCATCGCTATATTAATATATATATATATATATATATATATATATATATATATATATATATATATATATATTATATATATATATCTTATCCATGGAGTTTGCACTCGTCAATCTTTAATCTTTGCAATATTTAATCTAACTACAATACATATATATTCATGAGTAATAAATCTGTAATATCATATACAAAATAATCCGATGGTAGAAAACAATATAGAACACTAAAATTAAATTAAATCACGAAAATGTCAATTCGTAATTTTACTATTTGATTGTTCATATATTTTAATGAGGTCATATACTACGTCATATGTTGCTTTAATTTCATTAAGCTTTGGTATTAATATGTATGTGTATTTCTATATTACAAATGTTTTAGTTAATGTTCTATGATTATGTATTATATCTATATCGCTATATCTATGCTGACTAGTTATATGAACTATACTATCAATACTGTATTTGGTTATTTATTAACTTATTTTAATATTTGGTAAATAATACATTATTAAAAATTTTAAGTATTTTGTAATACGAAAAATTGGTTAATTTTTATATATTTATAATTAATTTAAGTTTTTGTATAATTATAATTGAAAGCATATGATTGAAAGTATAATTTCTAACAATTCTTCAACTCTTGAGCTCATGAATCGCACAACTCAAAAAAAACTTCCAACTAATTTAAACTTATGCAATACATATTGGGATATTAAACTCTAATACACTAAACAAGTCATTGAACATTGCTAATAATGAAGAAACAGCATTCGCATATTAATTTATACTCTACAATATTTAGGTATTTATTTTATCATTGCCTTCAATTTTGATACATTATTTATACCGTTATATTTTATATTTGTATCTATATTCTTCATATTCATCTATATATTCATAATTTAGGACTGAGCGCTAATATATTATTATTATACTATTGTTCTTTAAAACTGTATAACAATTGTAATCTAAAAAAGTTCTTATTTGAAGATGTTTCCGATTGTTTTGTTTGATAAAAATCTATTTTAAAATGCATGCTAGAATATGTATCTGATGACTACACGCACACACACCCACACACACACACACACACACACACATACACATACGCACGAGACATACATACACACACATATATACATGTAAATATATATAAATATAAATGCAATTATGTATTTAGGTAATATATAATATATAAATAAATAAATATATATCAAATACAATCTTCAATACTTATATTGACATAACTAAATATATTGAATGTTATCATTATATTTATATATAATTTATTATTAAAGTTATAGTAATATATATTTTAATATCGATATGATATTTACCATTTTAATATCACGATCTAATTCGAATTGATATCTCACCGATGTCGCCTTACCATATCGAATTACTTTCTCTTTTATAATTAACTTTTATTTATATTGCATAATAAAATTGATCCAATATCACGCGCAAATTTACCTGGTTTCCATATTATATAATAATAAATATCGATACAAGCCTACATTGAATATTACTTATTTTTGTTTCGATCAACATTCAATAATTATTCGTTAGTATACTTGAATATTGTTATTCTATATTTATTAATTTTCGCACATATCATATACATAAAACATATCGTACTATATTGATTATCGAAAATGAAGTATAATTTATATATTTTGTTAAAATTGAATCAGTTTCTATCTGATATTGGCATATTTCTGTACACTGTTAGATAAAAGGGTTTTCTAGGGTATATAAAAAAGGGTTTTCAAGAGTGGTCTATATATTAGAACCCTTTTGAGGGTTTCTTGGATGCTTAAAACTAGAAAACCCTTTTGAGGGTTATATCTCCTATAGGAAAAAGATTTTACACGATTGCTAATTCTGACAATAATATGATAGTCATTAGGTTATTATTTATATATATACATATTCATATATATATATAGCATACACAATACTATAACATATTTTTTAATATTTGCTTATAAGCATATAGCATATATGCTATAAATAATAATCCCAAATATCTACACTATTATCTAATTATTAAATATCCATCATAATCACATTGACAACCTTTACCTACACAATATCTGCAACTACACTTTGTAATGAACTAACCAATTAATTAGTAAAAACTTCATTATTAATTTAAAATGTTATCCAAACAAACAAAGTGTTAGAATTATATCATCTGCTATATCATATTGCTTACCTTTTTATGGCTTTATTTTTACAACAATGTACCGCTAATTACATATATATATGTGTGTGTGTGTGTGTGTGTGTGGGTGTGCGTGATTGTGTATATGTGCGTGACTGGTATGTTCGTGTGTGTGTGGTAGTGTGTGTGGTTATATTCTCATGGAGACGCTATCGGTCAATATGTTAATGCCGATGCCCCCAATCTATTTATAGATTATTTCCAGCCAAACTTGAGCCTTGACGTTTCCATGTAGGGTTATTATCTTTGCAAATATCTATTTAGTTTCTTTAGAATATTAAATCTTACACTGTATACAGTGTACTATATGATATGTAGTTCAATACACTTGAATAAATCGATTGATTCGTCATATTATTAATCTGACGGTAATCTCCTATTATTGAATTATATCGGTGCGTATTGGATATTGTCCGCATTATTCTCTAATATCATCTATGTCTTTGTTGTGTCTAGGACAAGTGGTGCATGTCTTGGGATATTGTCTGCGCTAATTAGCGGGTAATCTGGTCTTGTCTATTTCTGCGTGTAAAATATGTACGTCTTTTAATATTCCCGATACCAAAATTTCAGTATTAATGTCTGTTTTTCATTTAGGATCGTATTTTCCCGATTGTCAAAGAACCTCTATAGAACAGGAACTATTTTATGGCTTCAATGTATAAATGATCTTTCTGTTAGCCATCATGTCTCGATGATACTTAATATCATCAATAGACAATCTTGTTGAATACGAAAATTAATGCGAATTCTTTTATATTTTATCTTTAAAAAAAACGGTTTTAGTAAACAAAAAATAGGAACAATACATACTATTTCAGATTATATATATTTTATTTACGATATCTATATTAATATTAATTCGTATTAAGGGTAAAAACTCAGTCAATAACGTAAATCATAAAATTTCGTCACAAAATATAAACATATAGAATTCGGTATATTACATTGCATTACATACTCAGTTACTCATGTTATAATATTAATTCGTGAATTGTCATGCAAGATCATATTGGTTAATTATAATGTCATGTTTACATAGGAAGATTTGTTGATAATTATAATTTGGATAGATTTGGTATATGGCTACCTTTCAAAGAGAATTGCGGTGTTCTTTAACGAAGTATTATTCATAAAAACAATGTTACTAAATATATAAATACGAACATAAAAATATCAAAGTAGATATCAAAATTGAATATATTTCATTAGACAAGAACATATATTTTTATTGTATAAACGTTCGTACATACATTAGATTATAACTATTTTAAACGAAATTAATAGCATATACCTACCCCAACGAATATAACGAATATAATATATATACGTTATTGTACTTTATTATAACTGACTTTAGATATTCGTATATGAAAACATATTATTTTAAGATCGACATTACAGTTCAAATTTTTAGCAATGTCACAAATTCAAGGTCACAAATTCAAGGTTACAAGTTCAAGGTCACAAGTGCAAGGTCACAAGTTCAAGGTCACAAATATTCAAGTCATGTATGATATTAATATATGATATTACTGTGTATCATCTATGGTATGTTTTAAAATAAATAAAATTAAGTATACATTATCATCATATACCATTTCAACTATTTAAATTATTTATACTTCAAAAACATGACCAAAATACAATTCAATCACAAAACAAATAATAAAGGGTCATTATTAATGAAAATATTGATATAAGTGACTAAATAATAACTTTTCCGTGAAAAAGTAGACACTGGTTAATTATAATTATAATATCCTATAAGAGATATTGTTTAATATGATTACCAATAAATGCAAGTGTATATTGAAAACTTGTCAAGTTTAATGTAATATTTAGTTAAAGTATAATATCTAAAATATTGTATAATAAATATGCTATATTATATGTTATATACAACATAGATGTGTTATACTATATATGCTATATATAGCTTAGATAGATGTTCTAATTAGCATATGCAATTACAAATATGGAAGAAATAACATTTCACCCGAAAATAGAATTTGTTCAAATATTATTAGATAAACACATTTATAGAGACATTAATATTTGTATAATATTTTCGTATATTATAAGAAAATATTACATGAAAACTATTCAAAATTGTATTTATTCAAACTATTCAAAATTGTAGCTTAATTACATTTTTATATATATTTCCTATATTAATTTCATAATTGTTCCCACAATCTGTAATTATTCAAGACTATAATTGGATATATCCTAATCATTTTCAAAGTTGATATATAATATACATAGATTAAAAATATTAGTTCTGAATTATTATAGATATACTTATGAGATGAGTATTCGTATAAAGGTTAGATACGTACATCATTGTTACATAATTATGTATCACTAATGTTTATTATTTATATTATTAATCGGTAATCTTAATATGCAAACACATTTAATGAGTATTTAATAAACACTGTTTATACTTTATATTAGTTGCAGACCACCATTTACGTAATAAATATATTTACAACTTTATTAGTTTACTTATAAAATATTTGAGTCACGATCCAATTTTAAAGGAATCTATATAAAAAATATACAAACAAACTAATTATTTATATAATAAATATGGTATAATTTTATAGCATACATTTTTAAGTAAATCAATTGAAATGATATTTGTTAACTTAAAATTATATCCCAAAATGTATATATAATAATAATATATTTTGAATATTAAATAAAATAACTAATGACTGATTATTTATCTACCATATGATTATATCTTCTAATAAAGAATTTCCCTTTATTCGACCAGTCTTGATTATACTTTCGATTGATGAATGTCCCTCTACTCCACAGAGATACTAATTCTAATATCATTTATACTCGAAATGTATCGGCGATACAGATTCAGTATTTTAATATTTTAAGTATATTCTATACATAAACTATAGTATACTCATCGACGCACGCCATTTTATTTTCGTATAGTAACGCCCACTTATTCTTAAAGCTCCACCCATTCATCCGAAATTACTCGTACATCGTTATACTTATATATAGAATATATAATACATCAATTTATTGATGATTGAGATATAAGTGGTTATTTTGTGTAGATTATAGATTAACTTCACATTTGTACAATATAACATGACACGTTAGTTCAGATGCACGGTATATTTAATTTCACTTTTGATAATATTATATTGTATATGACAAAGTTATTATATATTATTATATTGAAGCCTATTCACATATTCAATGTGATATAGTAATATTCATAAATTATAAAATATTCTAATAATCAATATTATAAACATTGTATATATCGACTTATTAAAGTAATTATCTAATGCACATATTTAATTTATATCAAGTTAAAGTATCTATATATATATATATATATATATATATATATATATATATATATATATAGAGAGAGAGAGAGAGAGAGAGAGAGAGAGAAAGAGAGAGAGAGAGAGAGAGAGAGAGAGAGAGAGATAATTAATGAACATGTACAAGAAATTTTTTTAGATAATATTAATTTTACCAATATATGGTAAAATTAATTAAAATAATTTGTATTGTAAATGATAACAATTATTTAAAAAATATATAATACTTGTATGGATTTTATTCACATCATTTTTTCAAATAATATATATTTTATATAATAAATACATATAATATATATGCTTGTATACTGTTATTATTATTATATTATCGTAGCATATCGGAACTTCAGTATAATATTATATATATTATAATATTATAATATCAAAGTATATATTATATGTACTATAATACAATTATATAAATTTCAATATACTTTAATTTTATAATAATACATTATTCAGTATATTTATTGTATTATCCTATTTAATAATATAGTGAAATAATATAAGTATAATATAATATTAATAAATATAATAGTTTAACTTTATATATAATATTATAACTATTAATTACATTTAATAATAATAATAATTTAATTATAAATATTTCCATTATGAAATTCAGCAAATAATCCATGTCATTTTTTATATTAGTTTTTATAAAGTAATTATATGGTAATCACTTGTTGATGTCACTATGTAATAGTTTGCACAAGTACATTTAGCCTTGTGTGGATACATCTTACATTAAATGGCTCGATATATGTATATATAAGAAATATATAGTTTTATTTAAACATCAGTTTCTTTTGGTTACAATTCATTATAAAACGTTGAATATAAACTTATCTACTATAAATGTCATTGTAAGTATATAGTAGATAAGGGTATACGTCGTACACAGCATACTAAACCAGTAAAGTGCATGGTATACTAAAATAGTAAAGTACGTGTTATAATAAAATATAAATCGGGAATAAGCTTGCAATGCTGTTTTTGTAATTGTATATTTAAAGTGATGTAGTTTTGTTAAAATTATAATATAAAACTAGGATCTATTAAAATAGTTTTAAACCTCTTGTTAAGGGTTTTTAATATGTATATAATTGTATAATTTGAACATTATCGTAATGTATAATACGTTTATATTTTTACATGGTTTGTATTATAATTATAATCTAGGCATGCATATATGTAAACATATTTTTTTATAATATTATAATAATATATCAAGGCCATTATGCAATTAAAACATTATTTATTACATTATTTATTACATTATGTATTACATTATTTATTATATTATTTATTACATTATTTATTACATTATTTATTACATTATTTATTACATTATTTATTACATTATTTATTACATTATTTATTACATTATTTATTATATTAATATATAATATATTTATATTATAATATATTTATTGTTTTCAAAAATAGATTTTTTTTATAATACAAAATGTTACTTTAAATTGTGTTATAATATAATATTTTATAATTTACGAAATATTGAAATGTATTTAAACAATGAATACTTCCTTGGTTTTTATATAGTCCACGAGTATTCGATAATATATTAATTATTATTTTAATAATATTTGCAAATATATAATATATTTTCTTAAAATTATAATTCAAGTTTATGATAACAATATATTATAAATATATATGTATAATATACAACTTTATAATTTAATAATTTCAAAAGGTGTTAAATACATATTAAAATCAGACTATTACCAATTAAACTATATTAAATATAATGTGGTTGACCTCGAATATTTTAAAACTATATTTATATATAGAAATCATACTCTTGACGTACGACGTACGTGTTGCATTAGTTTTGATATAATTTACCATTTTAGTGGATATCGCATTTGACCTACATAGTTATCCGATGCGCTGCAGCACAGCACTCCGTACCGTACGACGTACGGGGCACAACGCAATAGATCTATTCTCGGACGAATGCCCACAGCTATAAAGCCCGGCCCGGTAGCTATAACTTGATAACACCGCGACATATGCCCGCACACCGAAGCATACAAAGAACCACGCATTGATTTGCCATAAAATCACTATAATTATTATTGATTACCTCTCTCCCAGGATATTTATGTTATACAATATTGATCATTTCAATGGCCGGAATTTCCCAGAATGGAAGTATCATATCTATTATATTATGAGTAGTATGGATACATCAACATTATCTATGACATTGATTGTATATATACATACATATATATATATATCCATATATATATATATATATATATATATATCCATATATATATATATATATATATATATTTATATTATATAATATAACTGGTTTCCCTTTTAATTATTATTATATTGATAATAATAATATTAATATCAATATAATAATATTTAAATAATGTTTCTTATTTTAGAATCTATTACAAAACTGTATTTATCCAGGGTTAGGTATAAAACCCAAGAAATCTGATGTTGATACCATTATACAATCTTTATTAATCTTAATTATTTTAATTAAAAATTAAACAATTCATGTTATAACTATTTATTTTATCTTTTAATATATAATACAAAAAAATGACATGTGTGTTTCATAGGAAGGATATTCTATTAAAATTTATATATACTAAAATAACCATCCATTTTAGTTTTATATATAGTTTATATGTCATTTTATTTTGTAATTAAAATATATTATATTTTATACCTATTTATCAATTTTATTATATTAAATGATTTGATTATTAATCATTCTTTATAATTATTTTAAATACAAAATAAACATAATATATTTTAAAGTGAATAAAATATAATTTCACTTTTATCATATGACAAAAAACTAAAATACCAGAAATGTTTCCGGGTATATTTATTAGTTACATCATTTGATTTTTAGGATACTTTTTATATATACACTCATGAAACAAAATTATAATTATAATTATGTAACTATTATACAACCTAAAAAATAATTTTAAATAAAAAATAAATATAATATAGCAAATCAAATATATTTTCACTTTTATTGTATAACAAAACATAAAATGACCTGGATGATTTCCTGGGTATATATAGAAAAAATATAGATGATTATTTTCTTATATTATATATTAGATTTTAAAAATATATTTACTTAACATAAAAAAAAGTAAATTTAATTATATTTAATGTTTATATAATCTTGTAATATATATATATATATATATAAATTTATATATATATAAATATATATATATAATGTGTTATTATTATTATATATTATATATAACACATGGGTTTGAAATCATCCAGCTCAATTAGTTTTTTTGTTATATAATAAAAGTGAAAATATATTTTATGTTTATATTTAAAATAGTTATATAATATTGAATAATAGTTACATCATCTGGTTTCATTAGTAATAGTTTTATAATAATATTTTGAAATGTTCACTAAAATAAATAATAGTACATTAGAAATTATGTAATTCAAAAGAGTTAATTACTTGGATATTTATAGGATATATTATTAAAATGTAAACAATTAATTATTAATTTCAGTTTTTTTATATGCCATAACTAAACTTTCCCTTTATACAAAGAAACAAAAAAATGTATATTCAATAAATTGTACTCAAATATATTTTAATATTTATATAAAATGATCTAATAAGCAATAATTAAAATAATAACTTTATTAATATATAGTTAAATTATTTCATATTTCTAATTAATATTTTGTATTGGATAAATAATATACAAAAATATTGATAGTTATATATATCTTAGCTTATTTATTAGCATACTAGATAATAAATATTATATAATATTATATAATAAACAGACAGCCATACTCAATGATCAATAGTAACATATAATGATTTTCAATAAGTTATACAATATGGTTATATATGTATGTGAAATCTAACATATTAATTCATTATATGAAAATGTTCATACATATAATAAATTATATCATATAATGAATTAATATTTATTACTGTTATAATCAACACTTTATGATCAGTCTATATTTCTCATTCACATGAGAAATCTATTATATCATAAATAATCAATATGTGAGATTTGGAGAAAGATTACAATTTATTTATTAATATTATATTTAATAATTTATGCTAATTTTGGAATATTTATTTATATATATGTAATTAGTATTATTATTTTATTAAAATTTAGTATTTGTTCAAAAATATATATTATAATATATGACCAATATATATCATATGATCAATAGTAACAGTAGTATGTATATAATATGTAACATATTTATGTACATGTAATATGTTAATATAATATATTTTGAAATTTTAAGATATATTATTAGAAATAGATGTTTATTCGATTTTTTACATTATAATTTTATCAGTTCATTTATTTCTATGTTTTGAAACATTAATAATTATAAATGTTTATTTTAATATTTGTTTCTCTTTATTAGTCATATAAATATAAAAATATAAAATACATAAGTAGCAAACAATGAACTTGTTTATAATATGATATATACATATTAGACAATAGAATAATTATTTTAAACTACCTCAAATCATAACAAGACAATACCTGTATGTATGGTTAATCTACTCTGGTAAACTACTTAGCCGATATAATCTATTTTCGTATACGAATGTAGTTGCGGGAATAGTAATCATTTACTCAATATTTAGTTTGTAAGTATTTTACAATACTTTGTAAATCACTCACAAAAAGTGATTTATTTGTGTGTTTTATCACAATTTTCCAAAAAACTATAATTTCATGTAATTAATGAAGATAATAGAAATTGTAAATATTCTTTGCAATAATAAAACCTATTATCCAAAATGCTTTAATTTATATTATAATAAATAATATTAATAATTAATAATTAAATCATATTATTTAAAAGAAAATAAAAATTAATCATTAATTTTATTGAGTAATATAAATATGAGTAAGTATTGTTTAGAGTAGAGTAGCGTCATAAGTACCAGGTAGTGGTAAAGTTGTAAGTAGAGTATTGAGTAGAGTGTCCACCTTTACGTCATGTTAGTGTGTATGAAATCATACGTTAGTTTTTATGAATTATTTGCTCCACCCCGAGTATCTAACTACAAATATTCACGCTACCACTCGTAGAGTACAGAACTCCAATTGCTGAGTACAGGCAGCTGAAAGCCGAAGAAAGTTCACGTTTGAAACAAATCGTCGTCGAGTCATGCCTGAAGCCAACTGACATCTTGCAGTCCCATAACATCGACACTACCAACAATGCCTATATCGTCGATAATACTTTCACGAACGCCCGTTACCAAGGTACGAGTATAATAAATATGGTTGAAATGTACTCAGCGATAAGTACTTATTCAATTACTTAAATGTATATTGTACGCGGATATCCATTTTCATTTACTATTTTATTATTGACACAAATTAAATTTATTTTCCAATTTCGACATCTTTTATTAACTCAACAAAATCACCAAATTGACCTACGTTGATATTTAATCTGTTCTTGTGGACTCGCAGAGTTCAAGAGCAGTGTATGCCACTCAGACAGCGTTAACCTCGAAGTGAACTCAGCTGAACGCTACGGTTTCACCATAACATCAGATAAACAATTAGTTGCAGAGATCTGTGATCAAGGCTTAAAGGTTTCTTTCAAATCGCACGTTTATTATTTATGTATCTACAAATTTGTATATATTAATTAATGAAGACAATAAATTATTAAATTAATAATTCTATATTAATTGATTATATTTATTTAACCTTCACTATTAACCACATCCTTACTTCATACTAACTAACCCTAAACCTTAATTCATACTAACTAACCCTAATAATTACCTTAAACTTATTATCATAACTTAACTTAAGCCTCTCGCATCCTCTCCTACTCACCCCTACTAACCCTTTCTCACCCCCCGCAGGTAACGTCGGATACCTCCTGCTCTACCCTGGGCAGCGGCGAGATGGGTTGCTACGTATCCAGGCACGTGGACGTCGCGCTCGACTACTTCGCGAAACATAACGACCAAACAGCCGCGGCCGCCTGCTATGTTATTATCTTCAAGGTTAGACAAAGGTTGCGGTCAGCGCAACGACGACCTTTGCGGTCAGCGCAATGGCGTGTCCTTTGCGGTCAGTGCAAAGGCGTCCTTTGCGGTCAGCGCAAAGGCGTCCTTTGCGGTCAGCGTAATGACGTCCTTTACGGTCAGCGCAACGGCGTTCTTTGAGGGTTGGTACGGCCAGTCCGTGTGGGTAGATGGGTAGAACTAGAACTGGTTACGACATCTAGGGTGCGGAGTTTTCAAATGCTGGCAAACATATTTCTGAAAGTCTTCCGTCTTTATTGTCCATTGTTAGCTAACGACACGCGATTACGTCGTATAAACGGTACGGTATGATGACAAAGCGATGCAGGGGACAATAAAGGGAAGGAAGTAGGATGGGAAGAGGAACGGCGGACACAATTAGATTTCGTTTGATTGGATTATCCCGCAGTGCCAAGTGCCATTTCTCTATTCATTCAACACATGTTAAGGTCTGCAGCTACACTGAAGCTATACTGCAGCTATGTCTTATAGAACAATGTCAAGAATATAGTGAGATTCCTTATATAAATTCCTCATATCTAAATAGTACTAACTAATATATATATATATATAAACTATATATAGTAAACATATATAATAAACTCTACAGAATGAAATTGTAGAATTATATAATAAACATATATAGTTAAAATATATAATAAGCTATATATAGTAAACTCTATAAAATGAAAATATATAATAAAATATAAGTAGTAACATTTTATAATAAACCATATATTGTGAAAATATATAATAAAATATATATAGTACACAAATATAATAAACTATACTATTGATGGTGTAAGAACTCATTGTACGGTGTACGCCGTACAATGTACGCTATATGATGTACAATGTACACTATATTATATACACCGTACAATGTACACTATATGATGTACACCGTACAATGTACGCTATATGATGTATACCGTACAATGTACGCTATATGATGTACAGAGATCGAATCAATAATTATGTGGTAGAAATATGCCCAATTCTCACAAATCTAAAAATATATAATAATAATAATAATAATAAACCAACATATATTCACTACTATAGTATTCACTACTAGTATATATTTCAGGAATGATCTATTATGTAAGAATTCAGATATCAAGAGATAAAATGTGACTATCCACATACATTTAATTGTATTGTTATATAAAACATAAATAAATACTATCGAGTAAAAAAATACTATTTCTATAGAAATAGTTTTTTTTATTAAATAGACATTATTGTTATCTCGCGGTAACAACAGTTCTTCAAACCTTCTATTGTTATTTTATCTGACCATAGTCCAGAACAAGATAAAGTTGATATCGTGTTGTTGTTGTTTATTATTGTTGCATAATATATATTATATAGTCATTTTATTGAGTTAATTATATTTCAATCTTAACTATTTTTCTATTTTCTAATCTATATTCTCAATTTCGAGAATGGCACGATAAGTTTTACGATGAAGCAAGCTTCTTCCTAATCCTTGGTAATCCTAAACACGGATACTAACCCAAATACAACTAATACTTTATTTAGTTACTTTAGTATGCGACATAATGTATCAAAGTATAGTATCACTGTCATGATAATAAGTGCATACCTGTGTAGTAATCTTTACACGTACATCTGCGCATATATAAGTCCATCTAAGACACATTAAGACACAAATGTACTTACCTTAAAATATCACTAAATTATTAAATTACTAATTAAATTATATTAAAAATTTAATTATATTTATAACGTGTATTTATAGTAAATTGTATAGTTGTCAAATCTATAGACGTAATACTTATTCATTAAAACTTCGCGGGAATATATAGTTGGACTATATCCAGCACCCAGCATCCAGCACCTCGGCGTGTTGTTATCGATCATTGCATTACGTAATACGGCGGCCACGAGTTCTAGAGTAGTTATTGCGGGCGTGACATTAAAATGTAATTACGTAATAATGGCCTGCCGATTGATCCCATCAGTCGTACGACGGACCGTACGTCGGTGATCCGAACATAAGTTATAACGGAGGCGTTCTCTCGACTTTCTCTCGGCGTTCTCTCGGCTTTCTCTCGGCGTTCTCTCGGCTTTCTCCGTACTCAACGGGTTGTATCCGAGGTGGAAGGTATCGATCTCTCATTTAAATGGGGTGAATATCGGACGTTGGAGGTGGGGTGGGTGTGGGCTCGAAATCGATAAGCCCACGCCGCGTACCGCCTTTGATTATAGTAATGCGTTGTCTATCGATTATTGTTTTCACTTTCGGTCAGTGCTCATTGTAATCTCTGTTGAAATTTAATTATGTTTCCGAATATTTCTCGTTTTTTTGCCGGTAATTCGCAATTGTATGGAAGTAATCCTCGTGAATCTCGTGAATCTATATTTGAATTTAATATCGATTGCTAGTTCAGTTATCCTTTGCTTGTATCTTCGTAACATGTAAGGTCATTGATTGATTTATTCCAGCGTCTGTTCAAGATCAAATTGAATTATTGATCTTTCTTTTACGATTAATATTTATATTTAAAATACTCTACAATATGGCGAGATCATCCAAAGTACTATGGAATGCATCCATTAATCTTACAACAAACTAGAGATTTAATGACTTACTGATTTAAGAGACTTAATGATTTTTAATTCGCTCATTTTATTTTATAATATCTTGTATCATTTACTAATGGAACATTTGATGTACTTTGTGTCTATGTTATAAATGATCTTACTTTATATAATTATATTTCCCTAAACTAATACAAACTACCATATCCAATATATACACCACCTAAATCGTATACTTCAAAGTATGCGCTACATTCCACATATCCAATAAGTAAACCCTACTCGTAGACCCCACTCCACATATCCAATAAGTAAACCCTACTCGTAGACCCCCACTCCACCTATAGACAGGCCTAGTTCCATTACACTCGTTTGCCATACATATATTATATCTAATTGTATCCTTCCTTATCAATATTCCGTATACGACTTTTTAAAGAACATCTAACTCCCATATTGGACCTATGCATAATGGGCCTAAGGTCCACTCAAACACATCCCTAATATGGCCTAAAGTCTACTTTAAACCAGTGTAACATAAACATAATACTGGTTCCCATCCTAATGCCCCTTTCCAAATTACATTACATCCGCTATGTAACTAAACCCCACACTCCTAACCTACCATCACCCAACCCCCTATCCCCGACGTACAGTACATACTGGGTCGTACCACGAAAGCGGTATGTAGGCCAAACGGATGCGTGGAGAGTATAGAACCCACTTCCGGCTACCACTCTCACACATCGGTACTAGACCCGCACATGAGCAGGGATGATATCGACGACTGCTTCAATAGGTCACAGGTTAAAGGATCAATATAGCTTAGGTCAGAGTTCACAAGTAATCGAAGTTCGGCTTCTTACCGTAGAAAACAATCGCGTATGTTAATTAATGTATTAGGTGGTTTAATGGATCCTATGCCATGTTTATACTTGACTTCATCACAAGTTAATAATATTCTGTTTACGCGATATTAAATTTATCATATCGCATAATTTTACTTATATAAAGATTACGATTTTAATTACATCATATTCGATTTATGGCTTTAATTCTAGCTTCTCGTATTGGCATGTAGACAGTTTTCGTTGTATATAAATGCTTATAATTAGATATATAGTAGTGGTGTACGTACTCTGTATAAAATAGATAACATCTTCCAAGATGAATCATGTATACCACGACTATGTTACTTCGTTCTTTTTAACATGTGCCCAGGCTAATAATTCCTATCTTCCTAGTCTTTATTTGGGTTTAAATCAATTTAGAACACATGTGCTATCTTTTCAGATCAATATTGCCGAATATCAAAATATTTATAGTTCACATTGTATTATATACACACTATAATGTAATATAATGTAATATAATAATGGTATATTATGTAGTTTAATGTACTATAATGTAATATAATGTAGTATAATAATGTTATATACTGTAGTTTAATGTACTATAATGTAATATGGTGTAATAAAATATAATATGATGTAATATAAGGTAATATGATGTAATATAGTGTAATATAATGTAATATAGTGTAATATAATGCAATATTAAATTGCACATTTAATCTAATCTTAAATTATATCATACTATTATGATATAATTTAAGATAAGATTAAATGTGCAATTTAATATTTTTATAGATTATTAGAGTAATATATAAATATATATGTGTGTGTGTGTGTATGTGGGGGGTGTATAACCAATTTATTTATTTTAAATAATTAATTAATATAGTATACTAAAATATATATTTTTTTAATGAAAAGAAATAATATTTTTATTATATATCAAAAAAAATTAAAATGACCTAGAGATTTAATTTTATTATTTTGAATATTTGAATATCTTTTGTTAGGAATATGTTTTATAAGTAAAAGTTATATTATTAATGCATATAATTGAAACAATTTAAAATATCATCATGTTCGTGGCATATAAATTTTGAATTTTATAATTGATTATAATATTTTCTTTCTATAGCTTTTATAATTAAAACTTGATATTTATAAATTATTGTATTGCATAAAATATAATATGAGAATTATTTCAATTTTATCATTTTATAATATAATATAACTTTTTTAATACAATTATTTTTCCAAATTATATATAATTAATATTTTAATATAATCGGTAATTAGAATTATGTAATAGTTAATTAAATCCTTTTATAAATTATTGCAAAAGAAATATGTAAAAATTAAATTCCCGGAGTATTCCGCAACCTTACCTTCGTAATTGACCTCGTACACAATGTAAACTCCCAAATATCTAGCCAATAAACTACAAACCTACCCACGACCAATCTACAGGTTTACCTGTTCAACGTTGAAGAGTCGAGTGATAAAGGCAGCGAACAGTCCTCCCCTAAACTTATAATCTCCGAACCCCACAACATTCTGCCATACGCCGTTTTCACTCACAGTAAAGACATGGCCATACATTCAGTCGATCACACTTTCCCTGTGAAATTGACTAAACATGTCAGTTAAGTAATATTTCATTGGTACACGATTCAACAATGACTCATTAATGACTCATTAACTAGCAATGTTTTTAAATGTTTCAGGTTAGTGAAAGTATAAAACCAAAGAATGTAATTACTAAAAAAGAAATCAAATCAGATTGCCAAGACAAGACTAAAGATGAAAATTTGAACGATAAGTGTAAAGGTAGATATGAAATTAAACAATGAATTCTTAATACACATAAAACTGTTAATATAGAATATCATCTTATGTTGAAACAGTGAATATTGTAAAGTAGAGTATGGATGACTTCATTTATTATTAATTACCATAAACTCCTAGTATAATTCTATATCCTATACAAACCACCATTTATCCTCAAACACATTCGCAGCAATTTAAAGGTACTTGGTACAAGTATTCCATTCTTTTCTAAAATTGCTAATCACGTTTTTTCTTTATTTTATTCATTTAGTACTGAGCATGCATCCAGTAGAGTACATATGTTAGGCAATATTATGTAATAATCTAATATTATTGATCCATCTCCACAAAAGTATGTATCGTTTGGTGTGGATATATTCTTTATTTTTATTATTTTGCTTAAGATTTGTATAATTTTCGAGGAGTTTGTTTTAGTAAATATCTCTTTTTGCCTCAATCAAATTTAGATTACCTGCCATTGTTATTAATACTAACAAACATTTCTTTATATATTGTTTTTCTATTGTATTCAAATATCTAAAATTTTAATATTATTTAATAATTAAGAACATATATTTTAACTTAAAATATTAATAAATTATGATATTATAAATAACTATTATTAAATTAATTTAATGACATTTTTTTATCATGATTCACTAAATTTGTTATATTTTTCGTATCAAAGAATTTCATAGACACACAAATATTGATATTGATTTATATTGTAAATACAAATTGAAATTATTTAACACTGATTTTCTTATTTCTCGTGATATTATTTACAGTGTTAACATTGTGCAAACACAGTGAAATTATATTGTGTCCATATTTAAACACAATCTGTAATAATACGATTATCATAGTAAAGTTGTGATATCCCAATACAGAGACAATTATCAAACCTTTGATTCCTTCACTATACACAAATAATAGTTAGTCAATCTTCAATCTAACAATTATTTTATTTCAAAGATTAATTTCACGAAAATTTGATTATCAAAACTTAATATTTATTCTAAATTAATATCATTATTTAAACAGTTTTCACTAAAAATATAAAAATATCTGTCGTTAAGTATATATTTGTAAATTGCAAAATGTTCTCATGCCATAGATTCAATAATGAACGTGTCTCAAGCTTTGACTTCGAGTCAACAATACCTTCCAACTGCTTCTCTATGGTTTGTAATCTACGTTGTCGATGTAATTTGTGTCATGAAGAAACAAAAAACTAATTGTTCTCGGGAATATAAATAAATTATAAAATAGAAATGTTGCATTATTTACATTTATTAAAACTAGAAAACATAAAATAATAACTACTTTGAAGGTTATACCATTTTTTAGAAAAATGAGATCATATTAATATATAACTAATGTAATAAAATAATTCCACAATATCTGAATCTATTCAGTCAAGTAATTTTTTGTAAATATATTAAATAATTAATATTTTAAATAATGGTGAAGTCATCAGTAATATGATCTTATATGATCTATTTGTAATTGCATCCGTGATTTCAAATTATCATTTCTTGATGCAATTTATTTTTAAAAAACAGGTTTTTAAATATAAATTAAAATATGTACTAAATGCATATTAATTTCCTATATTGATATTTATAGCAATTTATCTGCGTATCCACAATATCTTCAATCAGCCAATATCAACATGAACATGGTTAGACAAGTAACACTTCAAACTGTATTTATTTAATATGCGAGTAATTTTATTTATAAGATATACGCTAAAATGAATTGTTAACATGTGATATCATATACCAGCAGTATTCTAATATTGCTGCCCATATTTCTCCGTCATACACAAACTCTCTTTTACTACAACAACAACAACAACAACAACAACAACAACAACAACAAGTTATTTAAATATTTATTTGCTTACTTATGCTTTTATATCAATCTCTAAAACTCCAATTCTAAAGTTATACGACTTCTACTACAAAAGATTATTATCTATTTACAGTACATAAACACTTTATATGGAACCAATATGCAAAGTTATGTAAAAGATCCGTATTCTTTGTATGCTGATAAACCCAGTGAGTATAGTTTATAAGTATGGTATTGTCTTGACTTAATTAATAACAATAGGTCATTAAAATAATACAAACGAGAATTCTTTAGATTATTATTAATAAATGTAACATCAATTTGTTACATCTGATAAAATGTGTTGTTTTTTACAGGTTATGTAGATAGTACTCAGTATACTTTACTACAGCAACAACAACAACAACAACAACAACAACAACAGCAACAACAACAGCAACATCAACATTATCTGCAGAACAACACTCAACTCTTCGCAAGCAATCTGGTATCGCCTGCTCTAACACTTCCTCTGACTAACCACCTCAACACACCTCACCTCACCACACCTCTACCCCTCGCAACACCCCTCGCAACACCCCTCGCTACTCCCCTGGTGACTTCGATGGCCAACCAGTGTTATCCCGTACTCGACGCCGCTGTTCTACAGAGATCGGTGAAGCGTGACGCTATGCCACTAGAACATGACATTATCAAGAGGTCAAAGTATTATTAATGAGTATTATCATACAGCGGTGTTTATTTTAAATGAAAAATGATTTTTTTAACTATGCATTTTAGTTTCTAATTATTTTAATTTGCTCATTGTCGATAAATTTTAATATCCATAATTATTATTATTACTACTGATACCAATCTCACTGTATATTACTCATCATTACATACAACATTACATTAATTATTACCCATTATTTTAAATACTCGTTAAAAATAAACATATTTAAAATCTATATTTTATTAAGATTTTATTTCTAGGTAAAATATAAGATTACTTAATAAACTGATAGATATTTATTAATTGAATTATTTATGATAAGTTATATAATATTGCCAAGATTACCATACTTATGGTTATATTAATACCCGTTTACATCTACAATACTTATGGTTATATTAATACCCGTTTACATCTATAGAAATTACTTGGAATCGTCGGTAAAAATAAGTATGAACGAAAATACGATATTATTTAGACGTGGTTTTGTTGGTGATTCAAATGTATCAAAATTGTAATTTAAAATTTAAATAGAAAAAATATTTAATCTCACATGTCGAAAATTAATTAATTATTTCACTGTTTCAAAATTATAAATCATATTTATTTATTTAGTTTTATTCTGGAAAGGAATATGATTATGTTAGAAAAAATTTCGTTTTTCCATTTCCTTCGATAATAAAGAAATGGTATTCACCATTAGATGCTTATCCGGGATTTACAGTATGTATACATAAATGTTAAGCACCGGATATGTTGATATACGGATTAGATTCCTGTTAGGTAAATATAGTAGCGATATTTATGCAAAAGCATAGTTTATAAGATATCATCATTATTATTAGCCGGTTTAAAGGATAATAAAAATATAGTAACGGAAGCGCTGGAAGCACTTGTTCTAATGATGGTAAGTCTGACATCTTCGTGGAAACTACCAAATGCTAGTGGTGATCTGGATATCTGTCTGTTATCCAAAAAAAAAGTTAATTTTGTTCAACAATCTATTCTAAAGCTACATGATACAGAGTTCATAAATAATTTGTGTTTTCTTAGTGTCAAAATTCTATGAATCAATAATTGTAACATTAATTTCACCTAACATAAATGACACATAATAAATAGGATAGATAATTATTAAATTATGGCTAAATACTTATAATTAAGATGTTATAAATAATATTTACATGATTCTGTTTCTAATATCAACAAGATTAATTTTAAAATGATTATTAACAATATATATTAGTGAATATCTATATATATATATATATATATATATATATAAATATATATCGAGTATTTACTTTACTATACAATATAGAAAGTATAACAATTGAATAGAAATAGGTACGCTAAATAATAATTACTTTTGTTTTTGACGAAGAATTTATCATTAAATCTTGATAAATTTTTTTTCAAAATTCTTCTATAGTTAGATTTTTGATTTAGTGAAAATGTATCATTTAATAAAAAAATAATGAATTTCATTAACTAACTCGAAACTCATGATCATTGATTCTACTTATAAAAATAAACTATAAAATTAATAACAATACAAATTATGTAAAAAATCTACACATGTAATAATTTAAATTTCAAATTTGTCACCCCTATAAATACGCCTATTTAAAAAAATGAAATCCTAAAATTTAATATTAATTAAAAAAATATATTAAATGATAAATAATGATTGATAAAATTATTTGTAATCATTCTTGTATTATAATCAATTTTATATAATTTGTTAAAGTGTATTTACAATGGAAATAGATAATATCACTGGAAGTGTGCCAACTTGCAGTACATAATATTCAATTTAAAATTAAGTTATAAATTACCCAAGAAAATAATAAATTAAATAATAATTATAATTAATTTTAAAATGTTTAAACAAAAGGAATCTGTATTTTAGCATTAGCTGCTTTTGAAGTGAAAACAATGAAAGTAAATTTTGGATAAGGTAATTAATATATTCAATCAATGATTAATCTAAATATTATAATATGATATATAATATTAATTAAATTAAATATAATTATAATTTTATTAAATTTAATACATTATTAGTATTTTAATATTTATTATTAATAATATAATACCAATATTTAACCTAATTACTATAGCTATATATATACATTATTAATTAAGTTATACAAATAATATATCATTTCATAAACATTTAAACAATAACCTTTATATATTATTTTATAATTTTTCTATTGTGATCATTTACGTTATCATTTGATCATGCACAATATATGATCTATATTAATATATTATGAACTATATATAATAATATATTGTAATCAAAATGTTATCAACCATGTTAGTCACCGAATGTAATATTGTATTCATTTGTATACTGCATATATGCAATATACAGGGTGTAATTATTGTCACATGCCACAATATAATGAATAACGTATGGTCAACTTCGTATACTTTGATGGTCAAATGTATGTATTATGTAATATACACATTAAATACATATTCAAGTATTTATGCCTATCATTAGCACCTTTTAACTTTGTTAATCACAAGTATGTATTATGTAATATATACATATTAAAATATTGATGCATACCATTGTCAGCACTATTAAATGTAATATATTTATATATCACATGTAATTATATCCATCCTATATATATAATATTATTACACTATTGACATTATTATAAATGTGTATTTTGAATACTATAATGTAGTATTATAATATTAAGATAATAGAAATAATTTATATTATATTTATATATAAATAATAAGAACAATATTTATTGCAATTATTCATTATGCAGAGAATGGATGGCAAGATGTAAAAATCTAGTGGCATATAATCTATTGCCAATTGCCAATTGAAGATATGATGGCCTATTCAAATTATTTAAGAATTTATCAAGATATATTTTAAATGATATCAGAAAAAGATCACCATTAATATTGATATTATTAGCACCATTAATTAATCTATCGAAGAGACATTAATTATATTTAAATAAATAAATGTTTTAAATTAATATCTATATTTTATTCTTTCATAATTACATCAAACAATATTTTAATAATTTTATTTTTCATTTCGGTAGTATAATGTTTACATTTTACTGGCAAACTTAAACAAATAATTAATGCATCTTCTTGATCTGCGACCTCTTTGTCGAGATTTGTAACCGAGTCCTTTATTCCACCTAAAGAATTTTTTTTCGCCTTCGCTACACGTTTACTATTGTTCACAAATATTTCTTCAAAAAAATAGTTTAATACCTGCATACAACAATTAATAATATTAATTATAATTAAACTTTTTTGAAATAGGAAAGTAATATGTTTTAACATATCTATTATCCAGTTATATTTATCTTATAATTAATATACTTAGTATTGATAGAAATAATATAATTAACGGGATACTAATGTAAACCTCACTGGAGTTTCTGATTAACTAGTAACACATTCAAAATCAGGAATAGGGCTGGCAGGGTCAAGCATTGCACTATGAAAATCAATGACTTATTATTGAAATGTATAATCACATATGTTATTTACATATGCATTATATAGCTAATTGTGTTTACTAGTCACTCTATATATTTGTATAATTAGCACACATCGCACACTAGATAGTACTGTGATATTGGTAAATCATTTTAAAAATGTTAATAATAAAATATGATATAAATAATTAAATTTTTAATTGTTGATCGTTCTCAAATCTAATAATATATACATTGTAAATTAAATACGCATACGTAAATATGGATATAATCTGTTATTAAATTCAGTAAATACATTTAGAAAATTATTCTAAATTAAATAATCATAAACAATAAATATATATGATTATAAACATATTTAATTATATATACCTCTTTTATTATTTCCATGCATTTATTATTAATTTTTTGTTTTAATTTATCCGAATTATTTTTATAAACGTAAATTATAAACTATACAATGTAAACTTAAATATTTAGATAAGAATAAAAATATCATGAATAAAATATGACATTTGAACCATCCTCTGTTTGGCCAAATCTCAAAAAATGGGCGTTACTAAATAAAGGATGAAAAAAATTGATTGAAATAGAACATGTTCCAATTAATTAAAATTGAGCTTATCCCCGATTTAATATAAAATTGGAACACGCAAGACTTTTACTTATCGGTGAGTCATAATCGGCTGAAAAAATCGCGTAGATGTGAACGCTTCTTAACAATAACAATTATTAAACTTGAAATTTAATTAAATACTAATACTAATTAAATACATATTTTACTGGTAATAATAATTAGTAGGTAAGAGGTATAATTATAATTTACTTAATTAATGTTAAATATTAATTAGTATATTAAAATACAATATTTATTAAGTTATATAAATATAAAAAATAACCGGGTAAAATAATCACAATATAAGTAGTAGTAAAAAAGTATTAATATATTGAATATATTTAATACATAACCTAAACATTTAAAAGAAATGTATATCAATAAATATTGACAGTCGCAGTAGTAGATAAAATAACAATAGTGTATAAAAATATAAAAAGTGATCACAAATATATAACAATAATTGCATAAAAGGAATTTAAAATCATCGATGTCAGTTAGTAACCATGTTGTGAAAGGCATTATTTACCATCGTCTTCCAACTCTATTTGATCGCTTCCCGGAATTTTCCTTTAAAATGTAATTTAGCTAACTCTTCACTTTTATTATTTCCATGCATTTATTATTAATTTTTTGTTTTAATTTATCCGAATTATTTTTATAAACGTAAATTATAAACTATACAATGTAAACTTAAATATTTAGATAAGAATAAAAATATCATGAATAAAATATGACATTTGAACCATCCTCTGTTTGGCCAAATCTCAAAAAATGGGCGTTACTAAATAAAGGATGAAAAAAATGGATTGAAATAGAACATGTTCCAATTAATTAAAATTGAGCTTATCCCCGATTTAATATAAAATTGGAACACGCAAGACTTTTACTTATCGGTGAGTCATAATCGGCTGAAAAAATCGCGTAGATGTGAACGCTTCTTAACAATAACAATTATTAAACTTGAAATTTAATTAAATACTAATACTAATTAAATACATATTTTACTGGTAATAATAATTAGTAGGTAAGAGGTATAATTATAATTTACTTAATTAATGTTAAATATTAATTAGTATATTAAAATACAATATTTATTAAGTTATATAAATATAAAAAATAACCGGGTAAAATAATCACAATATAAGTAGTAGTAAAAAAGTATTAATATATTGAATATATTTAATACATAACCTAAACATTTAAAAGAAATGTATATCAATAAATATTGACAGTCGCAGTAGTAGATAAAATAACAATAGTGTATAAAAATATAAAAAGTGATCACAAATATATAACAATAATTGCATAAAAGGAATTTAAAATCATCGATGTCAGTTAGTAGCCATGTTGTGAAAGGCATTATTTACCATCGTCTTCCAACTCTGTTTGATCGCTTCCCGGAATTTTCCTTTAAAATGTAATTTAGCTAACTCTTCACTTTTATTATTTCCATGCATTTATTATTAATTTTTTGTTTTAATTTATCCGAATTATTTTTATAAACGTAAATTATAAACTATACAATGTAAACTTAAATATTTAGATAAGAATAAAAATATCATGAATAAAATATGACATTTGAACCATCCTCTGTTTGGCCAAATCTCAAAAAATGGGCGTTACTAAATAAAGGATGAAAAAAATTGATTGAAATAGAACATGTTCCAATTAATTAAAATTGAGCTTATCCCCGATTTAATATAAAATTGGAACACGCAAGACTTTTACTTATCGGTGAGTCATAATCGGCTGAAAAAATCGCGTAGATGTGAACGCTTCTTAACAATAACAATTATTAAACTTGAAATTTAATTAAATACTAATACTAATTAAATACATATTTTACTGGTAATAATAATTAGTAGGTAAGAGGTATAATTATAATTTACTTAATTAATGTTAAATATTAATTAGTATATTAAAATACAATATTTATTAAGTTATATAAATATAAAAAATAACCGGGTAAAATAATCACAATATAAGTAGTAGTAAAAAAGTATTAATATATTGAATATATTTAATACATAACCTAAACATTTAAAAGAAATGTATATCAATAAATATTGACAGTCGCAGTAGTAGATAAAATAACAATAGTGTATAAAAATATAAAAAGTGATCACAAATATATAACAATAATTGCATAAAAGGAATTTAAAATCATCGATGTCAGTTAGTAGCCATGTTGTGAAAGGCATTATTTACCATCGTCTTCCAACTCTGTTTGATCGCTTCCCGGAATTTTCCTTTAAAATGTAATTTAGCTAACTCCTCACTTTGATCCACCAGCAAAGCTTGTCGAATGTATTCTATATCCTAGGCGGAAAATTAAAATATCATAATATAAAAATAACAAATATATATTATTATTATTTAGTTATTTTGGAATTTATATAAAGTAACATTAGTCTAGTGATCTATATTATTGATTAATATATATATTATTGATTTTAAAAATGTAACTAATTCAAAACTTATAAAGTATATACTTGAATTGATGATAGTTCGGGTATTCCTGTATTCAACATCATCATAAACAAAGATAGCAGAAAACTGCTTTTCGCTCTCAGAGCCAAATATGCCTGTTCACAGAGGTTCATGAATCTAAAATGCGGAGGAATTATTCATTAAGGATTAATGAAATGAAATGATTTAAACTTTAATATTTATAGTAAACAAGGAAAATTATAATTATAAAAAGAGTTCTTGTAAAATATTAGGATACAATGAAGGGAGATAAGTATATATATATATATAATTATAATTAAAGGGAAACAATTAAATACGACAATTAAATAACAATAGAAGCAACCTGTTACAATTTCCTTCAATGGCTGGATCTCCACCTTGGATCACATAAACATAGTCATTGGTCAACACAAATGGCACTCGTTCTCGTTTCACGCCAAATTTGTACTTCGAGTGTCCGAGGAAGTGACCGAAATCAATGTGAAACATCTGTTTATAAGCAAGTTGGTTACTTTGATAAAAATCGAAACCAAACTCTCTGGGGCGATAGAATAGCCAATAAAACGAATGGCATACGTCTATTCTAAGTGTAAACTAAATGATAAACTATAATGAGAGAGAGGGAGGGAGAGGGTTGGAGAGAGAGAGAGAGGGAGAGGGAGGGAGGGACAGAGAGATAATGTCAATAAGTTATACACAAAGTAAACCTGCCCGTTCCTTTTGATCATAATGTTACCGCAATGCCTATCCTTAATGCCCAACACGTACGTAGCTACACAATATCCTGCACAACTCATTGTGAATTCCTCGATTGCCTGATTTAAACTGTAATCGGTATAGGCTTGTGAATTTAATAATTTAGTTATATATAATTATATACATATATAATTTATTATTAATTAGAAAAAATAACTCTGATGGTCGAAGAATAAATTAAACTAAACTATAAATTATAAACATACTTAAATGCAGATGTGAAGCTAACTCAATATAAATATATTATTACCTTGATTCTGTTTTGTTGTGCTCTTTTAACCAATTAAAAATTGATTTCTTTTGAAAAGCTGATGTCATTGCAGTATTATACCTTTAGAGAAAATTATTTATAATTAATAAATATTCAAAGTGAATTTAATAAGTGAAAATATTATTTTATGATTTGAAAAACAGAAGAAAACAGACATTTTACAATAATTGTACATTCAATTATTATAAATTTTAATGAAATATTTTATCAATTTAGTTTATAAAATAACATATCTATATTGTCATATTAAATGGACAAAAAAGTGGATGCTATAATTATATTTGGAAACTAAAGTGCAATAACAAAATTTCCAAAAATCTGGTGTCTATGGCATACTGTAATATTTGGGTGTTAATTTTGTAATCATTATTTACCAAAGACCATACAATATTTAAAAAAAATACTTTGTTTCTCGTGGATTTATGTTCTTAAGATATAGAATAATTAGTGGAACACAACTTGCCGAGCATGGGAACAATTAGAAATAATTAAAATATGTACAACATCTGAGGAATAACAACTATAAAAATGATAATGTTTTTAATTTAAGGCCAATTATTGTAATTAAAATCAATATAAACAGCAAATAAACTTAATTTTTGGGAACTTAATAAAAAAATCGATCTCATACTTTTTCTGAATATTAGAAACAGTCTCTGCTCGAGGAACAACTTCAATTAGACCTTCGCAGTCACCCGTAGTGATACAACCGTAAATGCTTAATCTGTATGTGTGGGCGGGAACACAGTGAAAACGTATTACGGAGCAAAGTGGAGAAGTGGTTGTGCGGATGGCATTTGGGAGCGCTGGTGATATGGTATATTATTAGAGATAGTCTAGTAAATGAGGTAGCGGGTGAAGTGTTGGGTTAAATCGTAAATACGATGTAAGTTAATTTAGAACTGACTTTCATAGATCTATACAGAACTCTTATTCAGATATCTAAACTAATCCAGACATACAATCAGATGAATATCAGATTGGTTTGCGCTAAATTACCTAAAATCTAGTCCGTCATCCTGCCAGATTCCGTCCATAATACGAAGAATTTGCAAAGTCAGCATGTCTTGTCTTAAATCTAAATCGAAAAATAGGAATGAAATTATAAAATATTCTCTCTAAAATTATTAAAATGTTAATAATTAATAATTATCATTACATCTATTTCGATAGTTTATAAATTTCGTGTTCTCTCGATCGACGCATAAAAGTAAAATTATAAAATAAAACGTATTTGGATTCAATCCCTCCGAAGTCGGTGTTGGAATATTTGAATATCTAAGTTTGCGATTTTAAAACAATAGGAAGATGGACTCACCGTCTCCGGATTTGTACATGATCAGCGTTTTGTGTTTATCCATGTGGGGGTCATCCGTCGTCCAGCACAACCACAACGGCCTCTTGGCCGAATCCATAAATGTGCAGTTCTCCTGTCTGTGGGAATTGACTATAAATTCAACTCAAAAATAAAATGTCGTTCTCGAATGACCTATATTTTATAATAGAAAAACTATTCTTTAATTTGCCATTCAGATTATGAACGTAGCGGAGCTGAGCGTATCCGAGAAAAAGGGGCGTAAGATATTTGTCGATGGGCGTGGCCCGTGAAAAATTCACAGACGATTCACGGCATATTTTATTTTCTACCCGCGTATCTTGAAAATTCGACATGTTCTATTTTTCTATGATTCATTCGATTCACAGGAAATGAAAAAAAATATTCAAAACAATGCAATGCATTGTGGTACATTTTATTTGTAATTTAAATAAATACTATTTTTATAACGGAATTAACAATGGAATCATTTAAGTTACTATCATCTGATAAAAAGGATAACTTCAAGAAAAAATTAATTTCTATGATTGTAGAAAATCTGAATATATCAAGAGATTTATTAGATCACACACAAAGACAATTAGCCGATAATTTAAAATGCGATGGTTAGTAATATTATTACTATAATGCTAAGTACATTTATGATTAGTATTTAGTTGTATTTTTAATAATGTATATGGAGTATGTTTTATACTGTGTATTGTTGTGACTTTAAATATTAATTATTTATATATATCATACAGAGATGGTTAATAATATTCTTAACATTGTACTTTACGGGGGAATTTATCAAAGAAATCTCGAAGTCTTTAATGGCTTCCCATGGGAGGGATAAGAAAAAAGTCTCAAAGAGTATCCCAGGCAGCCATGCGGGTTAAGACAAAGATGTATTCCACGTCTAAATGTTATCGTGAATTTTGAATAATCGTCCACTTTACGTATTTTACTATTGCGCCCATTTCTGCATTACGTCCAGTTACGTAATACGAACACCCTGGATAAGTAAGAACGGAGAGCAAAAAGCGCGTAGGAATATGAATTGGAAACCTGATGTTCCCGAGTGTTAGTGCCGGGTCCAGAATCGAAGTGAGGTTATTCAAGGGAGTTGAAAAGATTTCTTTACTCATCAATGCCTGCATTTGCTCGACGGCTTTTTCGCGAACACGGAATGTGTGGTTCTGCGGTTGATTTGTCATTTATTTGATATTTTTAGTTAGATTCAGACATATTAACAAATTACATTAAATTAATTAAACTAATGCGAATAATTAATTTTATATTCCGTAGAATGATTTGATACAATAAAAGTTAACCAATTATTCATAAATATGATATTACCTAAAATAAATTAATATTAAATTTAATTCAGCAAATATTAAAACATATTTTCTTTAATTAATTTACTTATGATGTAATTATTGAACTCCGCTTTAAAAGCAAAAAAAAACAGCGAAGTTTTTGCATCGCAAAATTTCTTTAATATTATTTTTTCTTTTTCTGAACATGTTTTATAAAATCGCAAACTTTACGAAACCCCATTTTCGGACATTTCCCAGGAATTGTCCTCAAAATAAACGTAGGAAGATATAATTTCATCGGAACACCGCGGTCTCGGATATATCGTCTGTTTGCTAAACACTCGGGGTCGCGAACCTTGACTAAATCGTTGATCTTTTTGAGTTTGTGCAGCGCCTCCTGTTGCTGCGTGAGAGATCTAAGGTGTGGCAGGTTATGGCGACAATAAGCCTCGAGGATCAGGCCAAAGCGAATCGACACCGAAGGAACGTGCATCTCGGATCTGTCGACGGGTCGTAGGTATTAATTCGTATTTTGTGAAATGATGGGTGGGGTGGTATTCGCAATAAATCGATGCCCTCGAATCCTACTCTAGATTATGTATGACTCGTGTGCATCTACACATTGTGAGTACGAATAGACTGTAACTGTGAATGATGCAGTAAAAATGTCGAAAATATGAATTCAACGGCGATGATGATATCGTTTGTAATGCGTTTAGTTGAACTATTGTTTATTAGTGTGACATTTTAACATCTAAATAATCGGATGCTAATTAAATAGCGGCGTCTAGAAACGAAATCGCTTGCCATATATACAAAGAACATAATCCACAAACTTTAGAAGCCAGAACAGGAAGTGGCCAATCCTTCGATTGTTTAACGCCCGTTCCAACAGGAAATCAACGAGGTCGCATTTTAAATAGTTTTCGTATTTCAAGGCTTGCACCAACTGCAGCAGATATTCGTTGAGTTTGACGTCGCTGATAGGATTGCGTCATCATGGGATTAGGTCATGAATTGCGTCATGAAAAGTAGGCGGATTATGCAATAGTTCTATTAGAATATTGAAGTTTATACTGGAGTATTGTAATTTTTATTAAATTGAAAAAATGGCATATTAAACCTAGCAAAAGTATAATATTATGTAATTAATGAACTTTATGATTTGTATTAACTTTTAAATTTATAATTCCCTTTGAAGATGTTTACCTTAATAGCATTTGAAATAACAATTGAAGTTAGTAGTTATATAGTTCTATATTGTCGAGTAATTTTGCAGATATTACTAAAGATTCATTATCTATTATCATTATCTATTCATTATCTATATTATACTCTATATAAGCTATATTATACTCTATATAAGATATATTATACTCTATATAAGATTGACGCAATGATTATTTTCCATTGTATCTTTATAGTAATGCATATAGTAACATAATTCGAATCTATACGCCGGTAAGATATGTACAATAGACATAAACAACAATAGACATAAATAAATGTACTATTTACTATCATTTCAATGTAAATTCGTTTACGCATATCGAAATAATGAAATTCCCGAAAGTTCTAGTTTCACAACGATTTAGCGGTTGCACCGAAATTAAAGAAGCCGCAGCAAATCGGAACGCAAAAGCCGCGAATTGGAGCCGAGAGATGGACGTACCTCATGGTTCGCAGGCAGTCCACCGCGAACCTCCTCACGTAGACGTCGGCGTAAGCAAAGTCCAGCAACTCCAAAGCGTCCAAGGGATCCACGGCCGGCCAACTCTGAACGATGGCCTGAAGCTGTCCAACGAAGTGTCGATTGGAGTGGTGAAGAGATACGCGGATAACGTGAATACGAAAATAGGGCAAGGTCCATAGTAGCGACGGGGGGTGGGGGGCGTAGGAAGGTTTAGACGCGTGTTAAGACAGGCGGAAGCTGTCCAACGAAGTGTCGATTGGCGGGGTGAAGAGATACGCGGATAACGTGAATACGAAAATAGGGCAAGGTCCATAGTAGCGACGGGGGGTGGGGTGGGGGCCGGGTGGGGGGGGGGCGTAGGAAGGTGTAAACGCGTGTTAAGACAGGCGGAAGCTGTCCAACGAAGTGTCGATTGGCGGGAAGGTAGGGGTGAAGATATACGCGGATAGCGTAAATACGAAAATAGGGCAAGGTCCATAGTAGCGACGGGGGCTGGGGGGCGTAGGAAGGTTTAGACGCATGTTAAGACAGGCCGAGGCAGTACAACCCAAACCTGAGCTACGTCGTTGCGATTTGCCCAATTCGTGCTGATGACGAGGCGAGTTAAAGATTTGCGGAACTTGTTACACTCGAATCTCAACAGCCAGATAATCTCCTTTTCCTGTTGCAACGGCAATTTCATCATTGGGAAATGAAAAACGGAATATGAATTTGATTTTAAGACATCAGCTGATAATATTAATATAATATAAATAATTAATATAATTTATTATAATTAATATATATATATTATTTAATATTTTATTAAATATATTATTAAATGAATTTATATACATATTATATTTATATTATAATATGATTTATAATATATTAATATAATACATTTTAGAATAAAAAGGAACTGACCTGTTCGTGTAGAGGAGACAACGGGTCCTTATCCAGAATTAATTCCAATTGATACATCGAATGCTCATTCAGATTCAACTGGACGATGAAATATATTTAGTGACGGGAATGTGTTTAGTACGTAAACATTACAAGAATTGCCTTCAGATTCAACTGGACGATGAAATTATATTTAGTGACGGGAATGAGGTTAGTACGTAAACGTTACAAGAATTGCATTCAGATTCAAATGGACGATGAAATTATATTTAGTGATGGGAATGTGTTTAGTACGTAAACATTACAAGAATTGCATTCAGATTCAACTGGACGATGAAATATATTTAGTGATGGGAATGAAGTTAGTACGTAAACGTTACAAGAATTGCATTCGAATGAAATGCTTTAAAGACACGAAGTCATTGCAGATTCACCTCTTTTTGCTTTATCGTATCAAAAATAGTTTTCTTTACTTTTTGTTCGTCGTGGACGTCTATCAAAACGTTCGACGAATTATTTAGAGTCGTAATGTCCGCAGCCAATTCTAGAATCTGAGATTTTGTGAAGTAATTAATGAAAGTAAGAAATAGCTGAAGTAACTTAATTAGTTAAGGTGGCATTTGGGAGAGGTTAGGAGTGGGAGTGGGATGTGGGAGAGGTTAGGAGTAGGGGTGGGATGTAGGAGAGGTTAGGAGTAGGGGGGGCATTTGAGAGAGGTTAGGAGTGGGGTGGGATGTGGGAGAGGTTAGGAGTGGGGGTGGGATGTGGAGGTTTTAGGAGTGGGGGTGGCATTTGGGAGAGGTTAGGAGTGGGGGTTGGATGTGGGAGAGGTTAGGAGTGGGGGTGGCATTTGGGAGAGGTTAGGAGTGGGGTGGAATGTGGGAGAGGTTAGGAGTGGGGGTGGGATGTGGGAGAAGTTAGGAGTAGGGTGGCATTTGGGAGAGGTTAGGAGTAGGGTGGGATGTGGGAGAGGTTAGGAGTGAGGGTGGGATGTGGGAGAGATTAGGAGTGGGAGTGGGATGTGGGAGAGGTTAGGAGAAGGGTAGGATGTGGGAGAGGTTAGGAGTGGGGGTGGGATGTGGGAGAGATTAGGATTGGGGGTGGGATTTGGGAGGTATTATGAGTGGGGGTGGGATGTGGGAGAAGTTAGGAGTAGGGTGGCATTTGGGAGAGGTTAGGAGTAGGGTGGGATGTGGGAGAGGTTAGGAGTGAGGGTGGGATGTGGGAGAGATTAGGAGTGGGAGTGGGATGTGGGAGAGGTTAGGAGAAGGGTGGGATGTGGGAGAGGTTAGGAGTGGGGGTGGGATGTGGGAGAGATTAGGATTGGGGGTGGGATGTGGGAGGTATTATGAGTGGGGGTGGTATTTGGGAGAGGTTAGGAGTGGGGGTGGGATTTGGGGGTGGGATTAGGAGTGGGGGTCGGATTTGGGAGAGGTTAGGAGTGGGGGTGGGATGTGGGAGAGATTAGGATTGGGGGTGGGATGTGGGAGGTATTATGAGTGGGGGTGGTATTTGGGAGAGGTTAGGAGTGGGGGTGGGATTTGGGGGTGGGATTAGGAGTGGGGGTGGGATTTGGGAGAGGTTAGGAGTGGGGGTGGGATTTGGGAGAGGTTAGGAGTGGAGGTGGGATATGGGAGAGGTTAGGAGTGGGGGTGGGATGTGGGAGGGATTAGGAGTAGGCGTGGGATGTGGGAGATGTTAGGAGTAGGGGTGGGATGTGGTAGGGATTAGGAGTGGGGGTGGGATTTGGGGGTGGGATTAGGAGTGGGGGTGGGATGTGGGAGAGGTTAGGAGTGGGAGTGGGATTTGGGAGAGGTTAGGAGTGGGGTGGGATTTGGGGGTGGGATTAGGAGTGGGGGTGGGATGTGGGAGAGGTTAGGAGTGGGAGTGGGATTTGGGAGAGGTTAGGAGTGGGGGTGGGATGTGGGAGGGATTAGGAGTGGGGGTGGGATGTGGGATTAGGAGTGGGAGTGGGAGTGGGAGACATTAGGAGTGGGGGTGATATGTGGGAGGGATTATGAGTGCTGCTAATTAAGATATTTTTTAAAGTATAACAATAAAAGATACTAAATATAAATTCACTAATTCGAACTGAACTTTTTATATTAGAATATTTTATTTACTAAACAATATTTGATCTCGTTTGTAAATTTATCTTTTTAATATTTCTATTGAAGCTAAACAAAAGAAACTGACCTCCTTCAATGTTGGGTAGCAGATGCCATGTTTGTTAGAATAGTTATCAAGTGAAAAATCAAAACGAACAGCGGAATGTTTCGCAGGGTTTGAGGAAATTGTTCCTGAGGTCGTGACGCAGATTATGTAATCTCAAATCTTAATATATCATATATAATAAAAATCTTACGTTACTAATAGAATAATATATCCCAAACATCTTATATACTAATTATCTCACATTTCCCATATAATAACATATCTTACATATAATAACTTATCTCATATATCTCATATAAGATATCTCACATATAATAACTTATCTCGCATATCTCATATAAGATATCTAATATTTGATTTCATTACGCCCAAAATATTTTAGAATTTTTAAGATACAACGGGGATGCAACCAATATCATTGGTTAGGCTTTTAACCAATCGGATTGAGCCCAGTTTCCTGCGAATAACACTCTTCGTTGTCATAACTCCACATGTGTAGGACGTGACGTTCCGTCCTAAGGCGTCCCGTGTAGTCAAACAGTGAAAGGTTCACCCAGGCAAGCGGCTGGATTTCCTGCGTAGACATGTTAGGAAATAAGAAGGTGAGGTGAGGTGAGGTGAGTAAGTGAGGTGAGCAAGTGAGTTGAGTTGGTGAGTTGAGTAAGTGAGGTGAGTAAGTAAGTTGAGTAAGTGAGTTGAGTAAGTGAGGTGAGTAAGTGATGTGAGTAAGTAAGGTGAGTAAGTGAGGTGAGTAAATCAGGTGAGTAAGTGAGTTGAGTAAGTGAGGTGAGGTGAGTTAAGTAAGTGAGGTAGGTAAGTGAGGTGAGTAAGCGAGGTGAGTAAATGAGGTGAGTAAGTGAGGTGAGAAAGTGAGGTGAGTAAGTGAGTCGAGTAAGTGAAGTGAGTAAGTAAGTTGAGTAAGTGAGGTTAGTAAGTGAGTTGAGTAAGTGAGGTGAGTAAATCAGGTGAGTAAGTGAGTTGAGTAAGTGAGATGAGGAAGTGAGTTGAGTAAGTGAGGTGAGTAAGTGAGGTGAGTAAGTAAGGTGAGTAAGTGAGGTGAGTAAATCAGGTGAGTAAGTGAGTTGAGTAAGTGAGGTGAGGTGAGTTAAGTAAGTGAGGTAGGTAAGTGAGGTGAGTAAGCGAGGTGAGTAAATGAGGTGAGTAAGTGAGGTGAGAAAGTGAGGTGAGTAAGTGAGTCGAGTAAGTGAAGTGAGTAAGTAAGTTGAGTAAGTGAGGTTAGTAAGTGAGTTGAGTAAGTGAGGTGAGTAAATCAGGTGAGTAAGTGAGTTGAGTAAGTGAGATGAGGAAGTAAGTTAAGTAAGTGAGGTGAGTAAGTGAGGTGAGTAAGTGAGGTGAGTAAGTAAGTTGAGTAAGTGAGTTGAGTAAGTGAGGTGAGTAAGTGAGTTGAGTAAGTAAGTTGAGTAAGTGAGGTGAGTAAGTGAGGTGAGTAAGTGAGTTGAGTAAGTGAGTTGAGTAAGTGAGGTGAGTAAGTAAGTTGAGTAAGTGAGTTGAGTAAGTGAGGTGAGTAAGTGAGGTGAGTAAGTGAGTTGAGTAAGTGAGTTGAGTTGGTGAGGTGAGTAAGTGAGTTGAGTAAGTGAGGTGAGTAAGTGAGTTGAGTTGGTGAGGTGAGTAAGTGAGTTGAGTAAGTGAGGTGAATAAGTGAGTTGAGTTGGTGAGGTGAGTAAGTGAGTTGAGTAAGTGAGGTGAGTAAGTGAGGTGAGTAAGTGAGTTGAGTTGGTGAGGTGAGTAAGTGAGGTGAGTAAGTGAGTCGAGTAAGTGAGGTGAGTAAGTGAGTTGAGTAAGTGAGTTGAGTAAGTAAGTTGAGTAAGTGAGGTGAGTAAGTGAGGTGAGTAAGTGAGGTGAGTAAGTGAGTTGAGTAAGTGAGGTGAGTAAGTGAGGTGAGTAAGTAAGTTGAATAAGTGAGTTGAGTAAGTGAGGTGAGTAAGTGAGGTGAGTAAATCAGGTGAGTAAGTGAGTTGAGTAAGTGAGGTGAGGTGAGTTAAGTAAGTGAGGTAGGTAAGTGAGGTGAGTAAGCGAGGTGAGTAAATGAGGTGAGTAAGTGAGGTGAGAAAGTGAGGTGAGTAAGTGAGTCGAGTAAGTGAAGTGAGTAAGTAAGTTTAGTAAGTGAGGTTAGTAAGTGAGTTGAGTAAGTGAGGTGAGTAAATCAGGTGAGTAAGTGAGTTGAGTAAGTGAGATGAGGAAGTGAGTTGAGTAAGTGAGGTGAGTAAGTGATGTGAGTAAGTGAGGTGAGTAAGTGAGGTGAGTAAGTAAGGTGAGTAAGTGAGGTGAGTAAGTGAGGTGAGTAAGTGAGGTGAGTAAATCAGGTGAGTAAGTGAGTTGAGTAAGTGAGGTGAGTAAATCAGGTGAGTAAGTGAGTTGAGTAAGTGAGATGAGGAAGTGAGTTGAGTAAGTGAGGTGAGTAAGTGAGGTAGGTAAGTGAGGTGAGTAAGTGAGGTGAGTAAGTAAGGTGAGTAAGTGAGGTGAGTAAGTGAGGTGAGTAAGTGAGGTGAGTAAGTGAATTGAGTAAGTGAGGTGAGTAAGTGAGGTGAGTAAGTGAGGTGAGTAAGTGAGGTGAGTAAGTGAGTTAAGTAAGTGAGGTGAGTAAGTGAGGTGAGTAAGTGAGTTAAGTAAGTGAGGTGAGTAAGTGAGGTGAGTAAGTGAGTTAAGTAAGTGAGGTGAGTAAGTGAGGTGAGTAAGTGAGTTAAGTAAGTGATGTGAGTAAGTGAGTTAAGTAAGTGAGGTGAGTAAGTAAGTTGAGTAAGTGAGGTTAGTAAGTGAGTTGAGTAAGTGAGGTGAGTAAATCAGGTGAGTAAGTGAGTTGAGTAAGTGAGATGAGGAAGTGAGTTGAGTAAGTGAGGTGAGTAAGTGATGTGAGTAAGTGAGGTGAGTAAGTGATGTGAGTAAGTGAGGTGAGTAAGTGAGGTAGGTAAGTGAGGTGAGTAAGTGAGGTGAGTAAGTGAGTTAAGTAAGTGAGGTGAGTAAGTGAGGTGAGTAAGTGAGTTAAGTAAGTGAGGTGAGTAAGTGAGGTGAGTAAGTGAGTTAAGTAAGTGAGGTGAGTAAGTGAGTTAAGTAAGTGAGGTGAGTAAGTGAGGTGAGTAAGTGAGGTGAGTAAGTGAGGTGAGGTGATTCGAGGCTAACCTTTTTAGTTTTCTTGCTAGTGGACGACATTGAAAACAACATAAAACACAGACGAGCCATTCTAGGTAAATTTCTTAACTCGATGTTCATATCGATTGTTTCAGAACCCCAATGGGCCTCGTTTTGTTGCGTCTGATATGCGGCGGGGTTTAGGTGCGATGGAGTGGGGGCTACGGGTCAGCGGGTCAGTGGGGGTTTAGGTGCGATGGAGTGGGGGCTACGGGTCAGCGGGTCAGTGGGGGTTTAGGTGCGATGGAGTGGGGGCTACGGGTCAGCGGGTCAGTGGGGGTTTAGGTGCGATGGAGTGGGGGCTACGGGTCAGTGGGGGTTTGGGTGCGATGGAGTGGGGGCTACGGGTCAGCGGGTCAGTGGGGGTTTAGGTGCGATGGAGTGGGGGCTACGGGTCAGCGGGTCAGTGGGGGTTTGGGTGCGATGGAGTGGGGGCTACGGGTCAGCGGGTCAGTGGGGGTTTGGGTGCGATGGAGTGGGGGCTACGGGTCAGCGGGTCAGTGGGGGTTTGGGTGCGATGGAGTGGGGGCTACGGGTCAGCGGGTCAGTGGGGGTTTGGGTGCGATGGAGTGGGGGCTACGGGTCAGTGGGTGTATACGAAAGTGGGGGTATTCGTCTTTTCGCGTATTAAATAGCGTATCGTGCGAAATATTCCCGACAAACAATTTAAGTAATCATTGTTACAAATTAGTTTACAAATCCATTGAGTAACTCTTTGAAATTAAGATGCGACCTTCCATCGAGAGGTCAAGTATAAGTTACAGTTTATAGAATTAAAAGTACTACTTTAAAATATATTTAAAAATTCATAACAAGTAATCTATTATATGTATAAATTCTCTTTTCATGTCATCAATACTATACAACAGTAAGACAGCACGATTCATTTAACCTTCAATTTACACTACATAGCACACTTTACACTACATAAAACACTTTACACTACATGACACACTTTACACCGAATTCGGAGAACTACTAACATCGAGGATACAGACTTTAGAGTTCACGGTGTTTGAGATGGTCTCACTCCCATGGTAAAGGCAAGCTCTTATTGCAATCTAAGTTCAAACAGGGGTCATCATTATTCGTGACATAAACCTTGGGTAAAATCAATTATATATATCTATATATATCTATATATATATATATATATATATATATATATATATATATATATATATAGTATATACATCTATATATACTACATTGTAAGTAACAATTATACCATTATTATTGTTATATTTCCTTTTCTGCAAATATTTTGGCTTAATTTTGAGATTTAACCAATCAGAATTTGCAAACCATTTCCTGATCAAGTAACTACTTACCAAATTACTCTTTATTACCTGTTATACTCCCGATATACTGTACTACATGTTACCTCTACTCTACCCTTACTCTACTCTTTACTCTACTCTTTACTCTACCATCTACTCTACCCTCTACTCTACCCTCTACTCTACCATCTACTCTAGTCTCTAAGCTACCCTCTACTCTACCCTCTACTCTAGCCTCTACTCTACCCTCTACTCTAGCCTCTACTCTAACCTCTAAGCTACCCTCTACTCTACCCTCTACTCTACCCTCTACCCTCTACTCTATCATCTACTCTACCCTCTACTCTACCCTCTACTACCAACGCAGGAAAACTCAGGATTGCTAGTTACGCTGGATGCCGTGTGGATAGTGAAATTAAACATGTCTGGGCAGTCGTAAAGATTCTTAGACAAGGGATTTCTGACTTCTGCGATGTAATGATAAATTGAGAATTACCATATAAAAGGTTATATAAGATGATAAGATAAGGGTATAACATAATTGAAAGTTTTAGAATATTATGGATTTTTAAAAAAGAGTAAAAAAAGATTAATTATGCTTAGAAATAATTTGAAGTTAGATAATAGAAAGTGGAATTAGAAGTTAGATAATAGAAAGTGGAATTAGAAGTTAGATAATAGAAAGTGGAATTAGAAGTTAGATAATAGAAAGTGGAATTAGAAGTTAAATAATAGAAAGTGAGTTGGAAGTTAGATAATAGAAAGTGGAATTAGAAGTTAGATAATAGAAAGTGGAATTAGAAGTTAAATAATAGAAAGTGAGTTGGAAGTTAGATAATAGAAAGTGGAATTAGAAGTTAAATAATAGAAAGTGGAATTAGAAGTTAGATAATGGAAAGTGAAATTAGAAGTTAGATAATAGAAAGTGGAATTAGAAGTTAGATAATAGAAAGTGGAATTAGAAGTTAGATAATAGAAAGTGAGTTAGAAGTTAGATAATAGAAAGTGGAATTAGAAGTTAGATAATAGAAAGTGGAATTAGAAGTTAGATAATAGAAAGTGGAATTAGAAGTTAGATAATAGAAAGTGAGTTAGAAGTTAGATAATAGAAAGTGGAATTAGAAGTTAGATAATAGAAAGTGGAATTAGAAGTTAGATAATAGAAATTTAATAAATCTAAGATAATTATTTGTAAATACAAAATAGTGTTGAATAATTACACAGATTTTAGATTGAAACCTTTATCTTCTTTCAGTGACATCACACCGTAATTGTTATAGAAATTATTGTTATTGTTGAAATTTACACGAATTTCAGGTTTCATGGGCGTTGAATCTGTTGTAATAAAATAACACTTTATAAAAACATAATTATTCAACTGAGAATATGAAATTCTAAAACAAATGTAATTCATTACTCCTTAAGTACTTCTCTACATTTAAACAAATAGATACATATTATATTTATAGTAATTACGATGAAATTCACGCTAGAGAAATTAAGGTCTAGTGGTGAATAGATCAAAAGATCATTTAGAACGAATATAAATCGCTAGAATATTAATATCTAGAGGCGAGGGGTGTCGGCGGAGATGGCACCGCGGCGTGGGTCAGAGGTCACCTGGAATGCCGGCGGACACAGAGAAGGCGCGACGTCTCTTCGGAGGTAGTCGAGGCGGCTGCGGAGGGTGTATATTACACGAGGGGTCGATGGAACGGGCGAGGGGTCGATGGCGTCGAGGGGCCGGACTCGGTGGGGCCGAAGAGGGGCCTCCGAGTGGGATGGAGCTTAGCAACGGTCTCTCCGGCACCGGCGGGGGTAAGGGTTTGCGAGTAGGCGAATAGTAATCTATCTCTTCTCCGGCGCCAACTGGTGATAAGTAAATGGTAGAGTAGTGCCGAGATAATGGTGTAAGTGTGTATATAGGGGGGTGAAAGGGGGTGAAGGTAGTCTGCGTGGGTGTAACAGTGTAGCGGTATGCACGTGAGTGTGTATATGTGTCCGTACGTGTCCGTACGTGTGTGGGTGTGCGTTTGTGTTTGGGTGTGCGTTTGTGTGTGGGTGTGCGTTTGTGTGTGTATGTATGAGTGAATGTTATTTGCGATTTATTTATTTAAACACAGGTATCTAGGCTTTTGCCCAATCAGACAGGTATACTATTAATAATAATATTAATAATAACAATGTGGGTGTATGTATATGGGTTTGTATGTGTATGTGTATGTGTGTATGTGTGTGTGTGTGTGTGTCTGTGTGTATGTATGTGTATGTGTGTGTATGTGTGTGTGTGTGTGTGTATGTGAGGCTATATTGAGACTAGAAAACTGTGGTCAAAGAATATTTTACAGAATATGTATAAATAAAATAGTTAAGAAATTGATATTGATAAGATTCTAAATTGAAACAAGATAAAGAATAAAAAATTGTTTATTTCCTCTTCTTCTAAACAACTCCAAGAATGTATTAATAGAATATATATTTATTTAGCAATGATAATAGTAATTAACCAAATAGTACAAATTCATATATTAGAAATTATTGACACTACAAAATGTTATGTAATGCATTGTAATAATAGCACTGACCATCGATGTCATTCTTACTGATGAGTAATAGTTTTGGTTTCGTGTTCTTCAAAATGCATCTTCTGATATACTATAATTGGTTAAAGACTTACTGCCAAAGATTGAATGTAATCTAATCTAGTTCTTAATCTAAATTACGTCTTAAAATATTCTAATATTTAATCTAATCTAATTATTAAAACATTTATGCTAATGTAAATAAAAATAATCTAGGATTAAATACAATCTCAATCTTGTTACATACTCCAATTAAACAATGTATAAATCTAATTTAAAATATAATCAAAACTAAGATATAATCTAATTTAAGATTTAATCGATTCCTACTTATTTACATAATCTAAGATTACTAACATGGTATTGAGAAAGAGGTTTTTCTCCGAGTAGGAATTCATTTCTCATCCATACCTGAGTGAGTGTAGTGAGTGTAGTGAGTTTAGTGAGTGTAGTGAGTGTAGTGAGTGTAGTGAGTGTAGTGAGTGTAGTGAGTGTAGTGAGTTTAGTGAGTGTAGTGAGTGTAGTGAGTGTAGTAAGTTTAGTGAGTGTATTGAGTGTAGTGAGTGTAGTGAGTTTAGTGAGTGTAGTGAGTGTAGTGAGTGTAGTGAGTGTAGTGAGTGTAGTGAGTGTATATTGAGTGTAGTTAGTGTAGTGAGTGTAGTGAGTTTAGTGAGTATAGTGAGTGTAGTGAGTGTAGTGAGTGTAGTGAGTGTAGTAAGTGTAGTGAGTGTAGTGAGTGTAGTAAGTGTAGTGAGTGTAGTGAGTGTAGAGAGTGTAGTGAGTGTAGTGAGTGTAGTAAGTGTAGTGAGTGTAGTGAGTGTAGTAAGTGTAGTGAGTGTAGTGAGTGTAGAGAGTGTAGTGAGTGTAGTAAGTGTAGTGAGTGTAGTGAGTGTAGTAAGTGTAGTGAGTGTAGTGAGTGTAGTGAGTGTAGTGAGTGTAGTGAGTGTAGTGAGTGTAGTGAGTTTAGTTAGTGTAGTGAGTATAGTGAGTGTAGTGAGTTTAGTTAGTGTAGTGAGTATAGTGAGTGTAGTGAGTGTATATTGAGTGTAGTGAGTGTAGTGAGTGTAGTGAGTGTAGTGAGTGTAGTGAGTGTAGTGAGTGTAGTGAGTTTAGTGAGTTTAGTTAGTGTAGTGAGTATAGTGAGTGTAGTGAGTGTATATTGAGTGTAGTGAGTGTAGTGAGTACAGTGAGTTTTGTGAGTTTAGTTAGTGTAGTGAGTATAGTGAGTGTAGTGAGTGTAGTGAGTACAGTGAGTGTAGTGAGTGTATAGTGAGTGTAGTGAGTGTAGTGAGTGTAGTGAGTGTATATTGAGTGTAGTGAGTGTAGTGAGTGTAGTGAGTGTAGTGAGTGTAGTGAGTGTAATGAGTATAGTGAGTGTAGTGAGTGTAGTGAGTGTAGTGAGTGTATATTGAGTGTAGTGAGTGTAGTGAGTGTAGTGAGTGTAGATAGTGTAGTGAGTGCAGTGAGTGTATATTGAGTGTAGTGAGTGTAGTGAGTACAGTGAGTGTAGTGAGCGTAGTGAGTGTAGTGAGTGTAGTTAGTGTAGTGAGTGTAGTGAGTGCAGTGAGTGTAGTGAGTACAGTGAGTGTAGTGAATGTAGTGAGTGTAGTGAGTGCAGTGAGTGTATATTGTGTGCAGTGAGTGTAGTGAGTACAGTGATTATAGTGAGTACAGTGAGTGTAGTGAGCGTAGTGAGTGTAGTGTGTGTAGTGAATGTAGTAAGTGTAAAATATACTTCTACTACACTGTATATGTAAGTAGAAAGTATATCGAGTATATATTTAATAAAGAAATTTCTGTATTTATCAAATTTAAATGATACAATAAAATAATAATTTTTGAATAAATAAAATTAAAATACATATTCAAAATAATGCAAAATATATCAGATATTGTAATATATATAAAATACAGACAATAATATTAAATAAATAATAAGTTCGTAGTTCTATTTTTATTTAGAGCCAAAACTGTAATTATACAGATTAGAATTTCACAAGCATTTGAATCTACAGATATGAAACATTCTTGACCTTATAATAACTGACCTTGAGGAGATAGGAGTTAGGGTCATTACCATTAGGAATAGCGGATCTGAGATCAAGTTTAGTGAGCGTTTGTTGAATCAGAAAAAAAGGAAGTTTGTCGAGGCTAATCCTGATTGTTTGATCGATCTGAGTTGGATTTAGGTTATGGGTGTTATGGCTATGGGTGTTATGGTTATGGGAGTTATGGTTATGGGTGTTATGGTTATGGGTGTTATGGTTATGGGTGTTATGGTTATGGGTGTTATGGTTATGGGTGTTATGGTTAGGGTGTTGTGGTTATGGGAGTTGTGGTTATGGGAGTTGTGGTTATGGGAGTTGTGGTTATGGGTGTTATGGTTATGGGTGTTATGGTTATGGGTGTTGTGGTTATGGGTGTTGTGGTTATGGGTGTTATGGGTGTTATGGTTGTTGTGGTTATGGCTGTTATGGTTATGGGTGTTGTGGTTATGGGTGTTATGGTTATGGGTGTTATGGTTATGGGTGTTATGGTTATGGGAGTTGTGGTTATGGGTGTTGTGGTTACGGTGTTGTTGTTATGGGTGTATTGTGCATTTGCTGGTGGGTGTGTAGGGTAGCGGGGTTCATCTTGCCCGGTGGTGGGGTGTACGTAGAGCATGGCCTATGTTACGACGTAATTGACGGGGTCGGGGAGCCATATAGAATGTATAAAGGCTGCGTGGCTAGCGGAAGAAGGAGAGATATATATGTATTAGTATTTGGCTGTTATAGTGTTGAGGTACACGTGTAATCGTGTAGTACGCATCGCGCGGACTTGGGTATAGGAGGGATAGAAACGCCCCTTTCCTAGTGACGCTCCTTTCCTAGTGACGCCCCTTTCCTAGTGACGCCCGTTTCCTAGTGACGCCCGTTTCCTAGTGACGCCCCTTTCCTAGTGACGCCCCTTTCCTAGTGACGCCCCTTTCCTAGTGACGCCCCTTTCCTAGTGACGCCCCTTTCCTAGTGACGCCCGTTTCCTAGTGACGCCCCTCTCCTAGTGACGCCCATTTCCTAGTGACGCCCCATTCCTAGTGACGCCAATTTCTTAGTGACGCCCCTTTCCTAGTGACGCCCCTTTCCTAGTGACACCCCTTTCCTAGTGACGCCCCATTCCTAGTGACGCCCCATGCCTAGTGACGCCCCATGCCTAGTGACGCCCCTTTCCTAGTGACGCCCCATGCCTAGTGACGCCCCTTTCCTAGTGACGCCCCTTTCCTAGTGACGCCCCTTTCCTAGTGACGCCCCATGCCTAGTGACGCCCCATGCCTAGTGACGCCCCATTCCTAGTGACGCCCCTTTCCTAGTGACGCCCCTTTCATAGTGACGCCCTTTTCCTAGTGACGCCCCTTTCCTAGTGACGCCCCTTTCCTAGTGACGCCCCTTTCCTAGTGACGCCCCATTCCTAGTGACGCCCCTTTCCTAGTGACGCCCCATTCCTAGTGACGTCCCTTTCCTAGTGACGCCCATTTCCTAGTAACGCCCCTTTCCTAGTGACGCCCCTTTCCTAGTGACGCCCCTTTCCTAGTGACGCCCCTTTCCTAGTGACGCCCCTTTCATAGTGACGCCCCTTTCATAGTGACGCCCCTTTCATAGTGACGCCCCTTTCCTAGTGACGCCCCTTTCCTAGTGACGCCCCTTTCCTAGTGACGCCCCATTCCTAGTGACGCCCCTTTCCTAGTGACGCCCCTTTCCTAGTGACGCCCCTTTCCTAGTGACGCCCCTTTCATAGTGACGCCCCTTTCCTAGTGACGCCCCTTTCCTAGTGACGCCCCTTTCCTAGTGACGCCCCTTTCCTAGTGACGCCCCTTTCCTAGACACGCCCCATTCCTAGTGACGCCATCTGGCGCGAGAGAACCTTCGGCGTACACGAAGAGATCACAATTTGACAGGTGTTGTCAGATTGCAGTTTATTGCGGACGGCTGCCGACAACGTAGCGGTGTCTGACACGTGAGACGGAGATAAGTAGGCCAACTTGTCAACGGTGGACTGCGATAAGATAGAGAGAGATATTGTCCATATGCCACGATCAAAGTACTGCAATCTATTTCTTCAATGTATATTTTTTACGCAATCGTAGATTATACATTAATATAGCATATTATAATTACAATATAATCGATTATATATTAATATATATTATTATATAATCTACTATATTAATAATATACTATATAGTATATTATATATATAGTAATAGTATACAGTATATCTATCTAATTGCATAATATACAATAGTATAGGGTAGTACAAGCTGCCAATATGCATCCAAAAGAGTATAGGTGTGCTTAGCTAGATTCAATACTACTGCTACGTAAACGTTCATGGCGACATCTCTAAAATAGACCATAGTACACCAAAAAAGCACTCGACGAACCTGTTTGAATTTCTCCTTTTGGATGCGTTGACATTTAATCCTCATTTTACTGCGAAAATCAACTACTTCAGTTTCCAGGAGGTTGTCGAGTTCAGTAAGATTGCGACCTTTGGAGTTGGGTAAGATATTATTAAGTTCAGTGAGGCTGTAGCTCTAAGTTCTCAGCTCTAATTTCTCAGCTCTAATTTCTAAGCTCTAAATTCTAAGTTCTAAATTATCAGTCCTAAATTCTCATCTCTAAGTTCTCAGATCACAGCCCTCATCCATCATTTCTCAGATATCAGTTATTTGCTATAAGTTCTCAGTTCTAAGTTCTAAGTTCTAAGTTCTAAGTTCTAAGTTCTCAGTTCTAAGTTATCAGTTCTAAGTTCTAAGTTCTCAGTTCTAAGTTCTCAGTTCTAAGTTCTCAGTTCTAAGTTCTCAGTTCTAAGTTCTAAGTTCTCAGTTCTAAGTTCTTAGTTCTTAGTTTTAAGTTCTAAGTTCTAAGTTCTCAGTTCTAAGTTCTAAGTTCTCAGTTCTAAGCTCTAAGTTCTAAGTTCTAAGTTCTAAGTTCTCAGTTCTAAGTTCTCAGTTCTAAGTTCTTAGTTCTCAGTTCTAAGTTCTCAGTTCTAAGTTCTCAGTTCTAAGTTCTCAGTTCTAAGCTCTAAGTTCTTAGTTCTTAGTTCCAAGTTCTAAGTTCTAAGTTCTCAATTCTAAGTTCTAAGTTCTCAGTTCTAGGTTCTCAGTTCTAAGTTCTAAGTTCTAAGTTCTTAGTTCTCAGTTCTAAGTTCTCATTTCTAAGCTCTAAGCTCTAAGTTCTTAGTTCTTAGTTCTAAGTTCTAAGTTCTAAGCTCTAAGCTCTAAGTTCTCAGTTCTTAGTTCTAAGTTCTAAGTTCTCAGTTCTAAGTTCTAAGTTCTCAGTTCTCAGTTCTAAGTTCTCAGTTCTTAGCTCTCAGTTCTTAGTTCTCAGTTCTTAGCTCTCAGCTCTTAGCTCTCAGCTCTCAGTTCTTAGCTCTAAGTTCTTAGCTCTCAGCTCTAAGTTCTCAGTTCTAAGTTCTAAGGTCTCAGCTATAAGTTATCAGCTCTATGTTCTCAGCTCTCAGACACAAATCACAAATCAATATAATCTATTTATTACCGCAAACAAAGAAGCGCCTAAATATGATTTAGCGAACAAAGGCAGATGTTGATATCGAGTGGAAATGTTTAGATCGATTATCTCTCGATCAGATACAACTAATTGACGCAGAAAACATCTGCAGGGATAGTTTAACCAATGCACTCAACACTCCTTCGACGGTTGAAAGCCTAGTGTGGTATATTCACACGGCGATAGCTAGGTGAGAATTATTGGCAGAGTTATATAAGGTTGCATAAGGTTACCTGGGGGGTCACGTGGTGCGATACTGTCTATCTACATTGATAACGATCAGTAAAGCTTCATAATTATATACGGTGTGTACCTCGTGTGTATGTAATTGTGCGTGTGAGTGGATGTGGGTGTGAGTGAGTGAGTGTGTGAGTGTGGGTGTGAGTAAGTGAGTGAGTGTGGGTGTGTGCATATGAGTGTGTGTGAGTGAGAGTGGTTGTGGGTGTGAGTGAGTGTGTGTGGGTGTGAGTGAGTGTGTGTGGGTGCGAGAGAGTGGGTGTGGGTTTGAGTGAGTATGGGTGTGAGTGAGTGGGTTTGGGTATGAGGGAGTGTATACCACTACTGCACCACTACTGTAGAGCACCACTACTGTAGAGTACCACTACTGTAGAGCTCCACTACTGTAGAGCTCCACTACTGTAGAGTACCACTACTGTAGAGCACCACAACTGTAGAGTACCACTACTGTAGAGCTCCACTACTGTAGAGCTCCACTACTGTAGAGCTCCACTACTGTAGAGCACCACTACTGTAGAGCACCACTACTGTAGAGCACCACTACTGTAGAGCACCACTACTGTAGAACACCACTACTGTAGAGCTCCACTACTGTAGAGCACCACTACTGTAGAGCACCACTACAGTAGAGCTCCACTACAGTAGAGCTCCACTACTGTAAAGCACCACTACTGTAGAGCACCACTACTCTAGAGCTCCACTACTGTAGAGTACCATCATATGATGTTATAAAATATGATAGTAGATTAATTAGAATTAGTCTAGAATGTTACAGAATGCACAATTCACAATTGAAAATAACACAATAACACAATATGTATGTGAATATATAAATAACTAGAGAAATGTGGTAGTAAACAATTAGAAGATAGCATACACACACACACACACACACATACGCACGCACACACATACGCACACACACACACACACACACACACACACACATACACACACACACACACATACACACATACACACACATACACACACGCACGCACACACACACACACACACACATACACACACAGACACTCACTCACACACGCACACACGCACACGCACATAATTCAATATGCCCATGGTCAGTGACCACTACTATTACTGAACTTAAAACTTGGACAGAATCGTACACATTAAGCATATATTAAGAATTAAGAACAAAATAGAACATAAATCAAGAAAATGACTAGACAACGATTTAAGAGATGACTATAATGGCGATTATACTTTTACATTGACCCTAATAAATTGACAATTACTTACAATAGTGTTATTACACTTTTACTAATATACCGACCTCCTAACAACGACTACAATACATTTTTTACTGACTTTACTGAACTTGTACATGATTATTCTACATTTTCTAACCTTATAATACTTGGGGACTTTAACTTTCACTTCAATTCCGTCCTTAATCGACATCTTACCTTTAAATGACTAAACTTAATCTTACTCAACATGTCAACTTTCCAACTCACTCATATGGACATACACTCGACATTATACTTACACTATCTTCGTCTAACTTAATCTACCGAATTACACTATCGACTTTAATGACTGACCATTATGCAATTGACGGCCATATTAACACCACTAAACTTAGACCGACGAGAAGATCTACGATACTTTTCAATACACACAAATTCACCTTGGTTCAATTCCACTTTAAGCAAACTTAAGCAAAATTTTAGAAAATACAACGGAAATTACACTTCAAACCCAACCTCATTTAATCTATCACAACTAGTAACCGCACGTACGATGTACAGGAAAGCTCTAAATTACAATAAAATTAACTACATTGAAAACTTAATCGAAACTAACTCAAAAGACTCTATATAAAACTCTCTATAACACTACGAATAAATTACTAGGACGTATAAAACATACCACACTACACGACTTACCAACCAATGTTTTATTTAATTACTTTGCAAATTACGTCATTGACAAAATACATGATAGATTGAACATACGAAGACTAAACTAATAAACTTGACTACAAATGCTGTATTATCTACTTTTGACCTTCCGACTATAATTGAAATATACAACTTAATTGTTACAGCCAAGAATTCCCCTCTTAATGACCCATTATACTTGACTATAACTAAATTAATTGTATCGACATTAGCTTCTTTATTTAAAATAATAATTGATGATTCATTGACTTACGGAAAAATACCTGACTTACTAAAACTTTCATTAATTACTCCACTGCTAAAAAAACATAAACTCGATAAAACTGAACTTTCCAATTATAGGCCAATTTCTCAGATACCTCTTCTAGCTAAAATATTAGAAAATATAGTCTGCATACAACTTATTTCATACTTGACTAAATATAACTTACTTGATAATAGACAAAACGGTTTCCGACAAGAACATAGTTCTGAAACTACTCTACTTTCACTTTTTGACGACTTATACACTTCACTGGTCAATAACAAATCTCAACAACTAATACTACTTGACTTATCCTCTACGTTCGATACACTCAAATTAAAAACTATAATTGACAGATTACAAAATATAGATCTAAAAGATATTCATCTATAATGGTTCAAGAACTTTTTATTAAACAGACGTTTTTCCACTAAATTTAGTAATTCAATATCATCGGTCCAACATCCAATAAAGCACGGAGTTCCGCAAGGATCCCTACTTTCCCCCATACTAATCGCCATTTTTTTGATCCCATTCAACATATATTTAATAAATATCCAGATGTAAATTATAATCTTTATGCTGATGATATTGAATTTCACTCTAACATAGACTCAGCAGATCTATAACAGAACTGTCTTACTGACTTACATAACTGGCTGACAACAAATCACTTACTACTGAACTCTACTAAAAAGGAATTCATTAATATTTCCACTGCTAAATTAAATACAGAACCCGCATTCCCAAAGATTTTCATAAATGACATGCCGATAAAACCTTCTGACTCAACAAAATATCTTTTATCCGATTAATTTACAAACTCAAAAAATTTGACTATACTACAAGCATTCCGGACTTACGATTACGACTAAACTGGATGACAACTACTAATTGACTCCATTGACTATATTAAAGAAAACCCTGACCTACGACCAACCACACAACTTAAGATAAGTACTAAATATGAAGGCAAACTACAGACAATTACAATCTTCTCACCTCATAACCCTCTCACTACCTCCCATGCCATTAAATTAGGTTGGAAACAAAAGTTTTCGCCACCAGGCTCTAAACAAATGGAACCACCTTCCTAAAATACTATTATCCCCAACCGTCCCTATTAACATGTTTAAGCGCAAGATAAAAAGCTTCCTGCTTAGGTGAGACTAATCACCTCCCCTATATTTTATTTTATTTTATAAAACTTACACATACCTTGAGACGCTACATTACTTTTATTATTTATTTTACTATATCTTCATTTTATGGTTACACATTGTAGAACATTTATTAATATGTTAAATTCTTTGTGGTTAATAAATTCTTCACACCATCACACACACACACATACACACACACACATACACACGCACACTCATACACACTCACACACATACACTCACACACATACACTCACACACATACACTCACACACACATTTACACTCGCACTCATACATACACACACATACACACACACACACACGCACACATATATAAATATATACATACATAATTACATACATACATACATTCATATATACATAAATACATACATATATACATAAATATATATATATATATATTGTAAAAAATAGTTTGTTGTGATATTCAAAATACTATTTTCATATCAATAGCTGAAGGATAAAAACAAAGTAAGGTAATGAATAAGGCAATTAGGTACTTTGGCCTGGATATGCAAACAAGGTCACATTATTAAAGTGTTATTGAATATTTAAGGTAATTAACCATTTTGTAAATACATAGTGAAACGTATTAGTTGAATTTTATATAACATAACAAACTGTCAATGTTAAATAGTAGATTATGTATCAAGTATGATTTAGTATGTTGGTACAAGGTGATGTAACAGTTATGATGTAAGTTGTCAGTAGTTGACATAAAGTATAAACTAATATATCCCAGGTAGTCTTTGGATTAGTCTTATAAGATGGAGGATACATCATTTAACACTTGATACTAAAAGAACATCTTTGAAGGGTAATCTATCAATGATTATAAATTATATTTATTTAAAGTAAACTGACCAATCAAAGAAGAGATCTGTGCATCAACAATCTTCTGGGCGACTTGACCTTTCTTTTCGATGACCTTGAGCATCGGGATGAAAGGTCGTACCTCGGTCAGAGATTTGTTTTCCTCGAGTAGTTCAACCTAGTGATTAAACAGTATAATCATTAACTAGTGATTAAATAGCATTAATATTACCTGGTGATCAAATAATATAAACATCACAGAATATTAATTAAACTTTTCGATTGTGTAGCAACATAGTAATATACAACTGATTGACTGAGATTGACTGAGATTATGTGAACTCTGACCTTTTCAGCCATATGAGTGACGCAAGTGAAACAGTATTGGTTCATCGGACGCAAACAATTAAACAACGGATATTTATTAGCCTCCTTCCACAGGTCCTGAAGATGCGAAGTTACATTTAGCATTGAGAAGGGGGAGGAAGGGATGGAGGCGAGGAAGGGAGGGAGGGAGGGAGGAAGGGAGGGAGGGAGTGAGTGAGGGAAGGAGAGGGGGAGAGGGATGCGTTGAGGATGGGAGAAATGGGAGATGGGTAAATGAATGAATGAGTGTGTGAGTGAGTGTGTAAGTGTGTGTGTGTGGGTGAGTGTGAGTGTGTGAGTACGTAGGAAATAAAAATAGGAGAAAAAGATAGAACTTTATCTGATACATATCAACATTTCTAATCCCACTTATTCTGCTATCTATTTTATCTTTGATATATTATGCATACCTTATATAATGACACAGACACTATATTATATAATATATTATATAATGTCCCTAAATAAAGTACTTATTATATAAGATATGTTCGTTTAGAAAATTATTCATAGCATATTTTATATTTTACAAAATAACAATCATAATAATGATTAAAGTCATAAACAAAGTAACACAAGTAATCAATTCGCTGTTGTCAATGTGCGCTGTGTATGATGAGATTAGCCAAATAAACTAAACATGTTAGCCATATTAATAGACAATCCGCTCGCATAGTCAATATTAATTAAACAAACAATGAACTAGATATGAATGTGTTAGCAATACTGTGAAATATATGGTAGAGATTTTATTATATTTATAGGTTATAAATAAATCTTAATCAAAACTAATATATATATAAATATATAAATATAACATTAAAATTTATAATGTTTTATATATATAATAGTTTTAATACTTATAGTTTTAATAGTAAATCAGAAGTATTTTAATCTATAAGTATTAATAAAATATTGTAATATTTTCAGCCTCTCTATCAAAAAAAATATAGTTTTGTTAAAAAATGAATGCGAATACTGAATGATGTTAATGAAATCACCTATTTGCATCATTATGCTTTAAGGTACTAAGGTACCAAGCTAGTCATCTTGAACTACCAACACCATGAACTACCAACCACCTTGAACTACCAACCACCTTGAACTACCAACCACCTTGAACTACCCACCACCTTGAACTACCAACCACCTTGAACTACCAGCCACCTTGAACTACCAACCACCTTGAACTACCAGCCACCTTGAACTACCAACCACCTTGAACTACCAACCACCTTGAACTACCAATCACCTTGAACTACTAACCACCTTGAACTACCAACCACCTTGAACTACTAACCACCTTGAACTACCAACCACCTTGAACTACCAATCACCTTGAACTACTAACCATCTTGAACTACCAACACCATGAACTACCAACCACCTTGAACTACCAGCCACCTTGAACTACCAACCACCTTGAACTACCAACCACCTTGAACTACCAACACCTTGAACTACCAACCACCTTGAACTACCAACCACCTTGAACTACCAACCACCTTGAACTACCAACACCTTGAACTACCAACCACCTTGAACTACCAACCACCTTGAACTACTAACCACCTTTAACTACCAACACCTTGAACTACCAACCACCTTGAACTACCAACCACCTTGAACTACCAATCACCTTGAACTACTAACCACCTTGAACTACCAACCACCTTGAACTACCAACACCTTGAACTACCAACCACCTTGAACTACCAACCACCTTGAACTACTAACCACCTTGAACTACCAACCACCTTGAACTACCAACACCTTGAACTACCAACCACCTTGAACTACCAACCACCTTGAACTACTAACCACCTTGAACTACCAACACCTTGAACTACCAACCACCTTGAACTACCAACACATTGAACTACCAACCACCTTGAACTACCAACACCTTGAACTACCAACACCTTGAACTACCAACCACCTTGAACTACCAACACATTGAACTACCAACCACCTTGAACTACCAACACCTTGAACTACTAACCACCTTGAACTACCAACACCTTGAACTACCAACCACCTTGAACTACCAACACATTGAACTACCAACCACCTTGAACTACCAACCACCTTGAACTACCAACCACCTTGAACTACCAACCACCTTTTGAACTACCAACACCTTGAACTACCAACACCTTGAACTACCAACCACCTTGAACTATCAATCACCTTGAACTACCAACCACATTGAACTACCAACCACCTTGAACTACCAACCACCTTGAACTACCAATCACCTTGAACTACCAACACCTTGAACTACCAACCACCTTGAACTACTAACCACCTTGAACTACAGACCACCTTGAACTACTAACCACCTTGAACTACCAACCACCTTGAACTACCAACACATTGAACTACCAACCACCTTGAACTACCAACCACCTTGAACTACCAACCACCTTGAACTACCAACCACCTTGAACTACCAACACCTTGAACTACCAACCACCTTGAACTACCAACCACCTTGAACTACCAACCACCTTGAACTACCAACACCATGAACTACCAACCACCTTGAACTACCAACACCTTGAACTACCAACACCTTGAACTACCAACCACCTTGAACTATCAATCACCTTGAACTACCAACCACATTGAACTACCAACCACCTTGAACTACCAACCACCTTGAACTACTAACCACCTTTAACTACCAACACCTTGAACTACCAACCACCTTGAACTACCAACCACCTTGAACTACCAATCACCTTGAACTACTAACCACCTTGAACTACCAACCACCTTGAACTACCAACACCTTGAACTACCAACCACCTTGAACTACCAACCACCTTGAACTACTAACCACCTTGAACTACCAACACCTTGAACTACCAACCACCTTGAACTACCAACACATTGAACTACCAACCACCTTGAACTACCAACACCTTGAACTACTAACCACCTTGAACTACCAACACCTTGAACTACCAACCACCTTGAACTACCAACACATTGAACTACCAACCACCTTGAACTACCAACCACCTTGAACTACCAACCACCTTGAACTACCAACCACCTTGAACTACCAACACCTTGAACTACCAACCACCTTGAACTACCAACCACCTTGAACTACCAACCACCTTGAACTACCAACACCATGAACTACCAACCACCTTGAACTACCAACACCTTGAACTACCAACACCTTGAACTACCAACCACCTTGAACTATCAATCACCTTGCACTACCAACCACATTGAACTACCAACCACCTTGAACTACCAACCACCTTGAACTACCAATCACCTTGAACTACCAACACCTTGAACTACCAACCACCTTGAACTACTAACCACCTTGAACTACAGACCACCTTGAACTACTAACCACCTTGAACTACCAACCACCTTGAACTACCAATCACCTTGAACTACCAACCACCTTGAACTACCAACCACCTTGAACTACCAACCACCTTGAACTACCAACTACCTTGAACTACCAACCACCTTGAACTACCCACCACCTTGAACTACCAACACCTTGAACTACCAACCACCTTGAACTACCAACCACCTTGAACTACCAACACCTTGAACTACCAACCACCATGAACTACCAACACCTTGAACTACCAACCACCTTGAACTACCAACCACCTTGAACTACCAACCACCTTGAACTACCAACCGCCTTGATGTCGATGAGATGGCGATTGACTTCGACGAGCATAGGAACCATAATGCCAGTCGGTAGCATAAAATCGACGGTAGCCACGCTGTCATCCGAACACCACGTACTCTTGAGCATATCGACGGCCTTCAAGGAGTACGGCACAATGTAGCAAGCGACGCCGACGCCAGCGGAGGCCTCTCCGGTTTCACCGCGTCCTTTCGACGTCGGTATCAACATCACGAATCTGCAAAGTCTTGTAATAATTCTTATAATAAGTCTTGTAATAATTCTTATAATAATTCTTATAATAATTCTTATAATAATTCTTATAATAATTCTTATAATAATTCTTGTAATAATTCTTATAATAATTCTTATAATAATTCTTATAATAATTCTTGTAATAATTCTTATAATAATTCTTGTAATAATTCTTATAATAATTCTACGGTATTTGCTTGTTATTTCGATTCTATGTAGACTTTATTAATTGTATACACGAATAAATAATAATAATAATGTATAATATCTATCTATATATCTATATATATATATATATATATATATATATATATATATATATATATATATGATTACTCTTGATCCCATATGAATGATGGGAGTCTAAAGACTATTTATGAATGTAACATAATTCTGATAACTATGTCATTAAAGTTTTATAATGTAAACTACATACGCACATTAGACGAGATAACAGTACACATGTTAAGTAAATAATATATTAATTGCTTTCATATAATATTTACTTCGTATATTATTAATTAATTATAGTAATATAAGATTAATTTGACGTAGGTTATTATGATAATAATGTTATCATACTTATTACATAAATATTATCTTAATAAACCTATGATAATTATCATTAATACCAGATAAGTTTAGTAAAATATGATATATCATAATATATACATATATTATAGACATATACTAAGAAAAAAATATTAGAAAAAAATTAATAAATACATTTTAGATTTACAATAATCTATTATAGTTTTTAAAATTACTTTTTCACAAGAGAATTTTAATGAGATACAGTTATATGTATTATTAATAATTATAATAAAATAAAATATAGGAAAAATAATGATTATAAGGGTAATAATAGTAAATTGATTTAATTGTAGGCGGTCTATCAATCAATTAATGATATTATTATATATTTTTAACTATTACAAATTATTATATAAACAATAACTCATCCATATTAATTCAAGATTAATATAAAATTTGTAATATTTACTAAATAATATTGTATAATTACAATACAAATGTAATGCAATTAGTCTAGATTAATTGATTATGATATATTACGAAAATAGTAAATGTATAATAACGTATACTAATATATATATCATATTATAATAAATATAAGTGTATAATTTATCAATAAATTGATATTGAGGTTAAAATATAATATTGTTTTTATGAATATTAATATTTCATAAACTGTTATAATATTTGTTATAATAAATTATAAGTCCAGTAATGTAAGAGAAGTATATCATATATTTTAAACTTATAATTATTATAATAGATAATATTATTATATTTATAAGTTATATAATTTATAAAAACTTTTTATACACATATTATATTAAATATAAACTATTATATACTATGCATGTGTTATCTAATAACATAATACCTGGAAGTTAAATGTTTTAGATATAAAATAAATATTTAAAATTTATAAATGTCTGAAATCGAAAACATATTCTATGATAAATTTGAAGTATTTAAAAATAATTTTAACGTAAAATTACTTTTTAAATGAAAATGAAATTAACAAATGTTAATTTATCGTCTTTGGTCTTCACATGATATTAAAATGTAAATAAATAAATATATACATATTTGAAAATACAAATTAATAACAATGAATGAAAATAATAATATTTCAAATGTAGAAGTAAACCAATGGATGGTTATAATTTTAGAATACGTAGACAATTTAAAATAAGTATATAGGTTTATTTCTCAAACTTTCCAAATGAAATACAAAATAAAGATAATTTTGAAAGTCAAAATAATAAATTGATTCAATATATAAATATGCGGTTACATTTATATTTATTTTTTTATTACGTTTTGTTATACTATTATATTATTTTTCTGATCAAGAATTATTAAATTGATATAGCACTAGATTCAATTATATATAATTACTACATCTTTATAAGCGTGTTTGTTTTCATTGTACTTTCTAAATTTGTCTTAATATCTTTTAGATTAAACCATGTGAAATGTATAAAGATGAATACAAAGAGTGTAAAAGTACGTGTTATTAATGTAAGGTAAAGGTCAAAATAAATATAATTTGTATTTAACCAGAACATCTTTTAATTACATTATTTATATGGATTAATTGACTATTTGTCAATTAATTGTCAATCATTTCTTTTGTGAACGCAGATGATTTTATAAACTATGATACCTCTTCACCCGGGTCGATTGTATACGAGATTACGCCTTGCTAAGGTTTAAAGGCTCGTTTCCACCAGTACTACCTTTCTGGAGAGAGCCGCGACTGTTCGCAATGGAAAACTGATTTCGACAACTGCAAGGAATTCCACGACTACGCGAAAGAAACTGCAGCTGTTAGTTCTACTATCTATGATTGCCTACTATGTTTTGATTTTGCTTTATTCACGATTGCTAATATCGATATCATAGTATTATTATTTATTATTGTAAATGTAATATTATTTATATGAACAATAATATATACTCGTACTTCACGTTAACAATATTAACACAAATATAGCTAATTACCCCAAGATTGGATTTAATCAGCTTACTGTGTATTCTAATTCTAACTTCAACTCCATAATATTTACTCTGCAACTTCAATATCATAATAGATCTAATATTCTTTATCTACACCCTATGTTCACCACTAACAACTCCGAATGCATTTCCGAATGACCTACCCCTTGCTCTATACCTAGCTAACTTAATTTATCCTGAAACTTACTGAGAGAACCCCACTATATAGCAAGACCTCATAAAATCCGAATTGAAAAGGCGCGAATTACGTCTCCGCTCGGCCAGGGAGAATAACGTTTGGGAGTACCGTACCCAGCCTCCCGAAGAGTGGGCCGCTCCGCTGCCCGACTATCTGGAACGGATGCGATTACCGGCGGTTACGGATGTCGCACCAGCCAAGGCGAACTCTAGCGCCACCGGTTGTACTTTGATGTAGTTATGAAATATTGCTTCGAAGTCGTGCACCATGACTCATGGTATGGTGTATTCCGTATTTCTCTCTAATTCGATGACGTACTATTACTATTCTGTGATTCAAATATGGTTTTTATTGTAATTTATAAATATCGTTCACATTTATTTGTATTGAAGTAACTCTGTATTTTATAGTATATATTATAGTATATATATTATTTATAGTATATAGATATATTCTATATTAATTCTATAATAAATTTATTATTTTTATTAAAAATTAAAATAAATTATTAATATATTTCACCTATAAAATAGAATTAATATAATATAATAATTAATATTTTATTATGTCAATTAATATTGTATTATTAAAATTAATATTTTAACTCTTATATTGTTTAGTAAGATTAAAACTATCATTTATAATTTATATGATATTTCAATATTAATTTATAAATACATCTATAGAAAATATATTTTATTATAATAAATTATAGAAATGAACTGTTATTATAATATATAATACTATATTATACTACTAAAACTATGATAAAGTAAAACTATGATAAAGTGTTGGAAAATATAGTATAAAATATAAATAACAGTGTGTACAAAGTATATTGATATTTGGTTTAGAAAATTATCTTAACATGTGTGGCTAATATATACTAAATATAAAAGTAATGATCAAAGGATTTAATAACATAAAACTACATTCGTAACTATAATTAATAACTTAATGTATACATTAAGATAAGACATTCATTGATGTCGTGTTATTGGGATATAGGGAATATCGTTAATAACGAATGAATTCACCTTGCTATAAAATGCCTTCACTTATATAGAAAAACTGGTGACATATTAGATATATCTTAATTTTAATATACGTTCAGATACTATAACAGTTTTTAATTTTCCATATCAATATTTTGCGTGTATGGAGTAAGGTATATGCTTGGAAAGAAGTCACTTTCAGGAAGGGATGAATTAATGGCAGTTTATTTCACTTTGAATATGTAATCTCCTTTAATAAATTCACCTGGAACACTTGCATTCATAAAATCATTTATATATTTATTAAAAGTAGTTGGGAACGTATAAATGCATTATAATTAGTCGATTGTTGTTGTAAGATGGCATTATCACGTGTTTTAGTGAGTTGATGTTGGTAAGATGGAGTTGGTAAGGCGTAGTTGGAGAGTTGGAGTTATGGTGGAAGAGGTCAATTTGGCGATGTATAGTTTTTAGGGAGTTGTATTTGGAAGTGTAGTCGTTAATGTGTAGTTAGGTATTGCAAGTATAATTGTCATATTAACTTGTATATAATTATAAATAATATAAAGTATTGCAGATAATTAATTATATATATATATATATATAATAAGGTAAATTTGATATTTAATATTGTAAAATTAGCGCACTGTCAATTAGTCTGAGTATGTGTTTTCCTGCAAAAGAATTGAATTCGTGCTTCATAATCATTAAAATACTGCTAATAATTACGTTTTTATGTATACAGATATACAAATCAATTGTATATAAACTAATCGAATTCCACAAAGATTATCATTAATGATTCAAAAACAATGCAGTATACTTTTCACTTATTGTTCCCCATATATGCACGTTATTTATGAATTGTATATGAATATTTGTATAATATTCTTTTTGAAGTAGTTAATTCAGCGATACATGCTAATAAATAACAACTTATATAACAATTATTTACATTTTTGAATTTAAATTATTTTAAAAATTTAAACAGAAAATAAATTTAAATATTTATCTCTAGATATGATACATTTTAACTATTAGTTATAATTTAAAAGTTTTATAAAAAATAATAGACTTTTATAAACTATTGTTATTTTAAAATAAATATATATTAAATAAAACTAATTGAATGTAATGGTAAATGATTTTGTATAATTGAATTAAACATGACGTATAATATCATAAAATACTTCGTGATATTAGGTAATAAATAATTTATTTTAATTATATTTCTCTCTAACTATATAATTTACAATAACCATACTATAAATATATACTATATATACTATATAAATATAATATATACTATATAAATATTAATTTACATATCAATTGTTACCTATATACCGATTTCCATCTCCTTCTACCTACCCACTCCCACTCCCTACCCTCGACCTCACTCTTTCCGCCTTCTTCTCCCCTCCCCCTATATATATATATATATAGATATATATATATATATATATATATATCTATCTCTATCTCTATCTCTATCTCTATCTCTATCTCTATCTCTATATCTATATATATATATATATATATATATATATATATATATATATATATATATATATATATATATATCTGTATATCTATCTCTATCTTCATCTATATCTATATATTTCTTTATCTATCTATTTATCTATTTTTTAAAAAATGTATCCCATTTATTAAAGCAACTTAATTATAAGAAAGTATATGAAAAGTGCCATAACGTAGCAAGGGAGCTTGAGGTAGGAAGGCGATCACATCAGTCCATGTCGGCAGTAGTTTAGGTAGAGGTCTAGTCCTCCAGCAAGTGTTCGGATGCTCAGCATCTCAATGTCTTTCTTTGTTAGACCGATTGCTAGTAAGTCGTTAGCGGAAAGTGTAGAAGGCACGCCTCGCCAGTTCCAGCGTGATGAGCTAAACACAACCTTTGTTCGATTTGTTACACGTTTTGCGTAGTCAGTTATATCGGGGGTATTGTAGTAGGATGTTTTCAGTATGTAATTTACGTCAATGTCAATAGTGTCTGTAGATATCTGTGTGTCAATACTATATGCTGTGTCTGAGTTTATTTTGTAAGTTAGTATGTCTGGTTTCTGTAATCCGTTAGTCGTGCGTATAGAAGTTCTAGTATTGTTATATATTGTATTTATTCAAGTATTGTAATAGTAATTTAGTTATTTAGTTATGTCTGTGTATTCTACTATTATAATTATAGTTGCATGTTTGCATTACATGAACTAGGTGATCGTATTTATAATTGCATCATTTCATTAAGCAGTTAGTATTAGTGTCTGAAACATACGTTTATCCAGATACTTAGTGTATAATAGATTGTGTTTTAGTTTAAAGGAGTATATAATCGCGCACTGACATCAGCCTATTCGTATACTCAATCCATCTATTTATGTATTTCGTTCATCCTCCGAATTTCAAACCACGACCATCAGCGGAATTAATTAGTTTATTAATATGAACATTTCTAATTGATATATTGGATATAAATAAATAATTTTCATATAATCTGGGTTGACCCCATTTCATTATTATACTATTTGGCATCGATGTTATCAGTGGGTCATCATTTGATTGTATAGAGTTTATTCTCTTTAGTCGTAACACTGGTATTGATAGATATAGTCGGGGTAATGATAAGCCACCGATTGAAGCTGGCGCGTGGAATACCGCTAAGTTTGTATCTTTTGGAAGACGCATCCATCTTATTACAAAAGATAGAAAACGCCTGTCAATTGTTTTCAACGAAGAAAGCGTTATATTGGTAAAAACCATTTGATGTAGAATACTTGGGATTAAGTGGTATTTTAGTAGATGCAATCGATGTTATACTTTTAATAGAGCTTTAGATATATAAATTAATTTAGCAGTAATATAGTTAACAATGTTATTATTTCAATTATCTATTGGGCCTATCAGATTACCTAAATACTTATATATTTCATCTATAGATATTGTTTTAATATGTGCATTATCTAGTTATATCAAATATAACTAGATCGTCGGCAAAGGCCATATATTTTAAATGTGAGTATTGTCATTAATGGAAATTGAATTATAAGCATTAAGCTCGGAGGTAATCGGGTCACCTCGCTTAACGCCACTGTTAACCGGAATACTAATCGATACACCCGATTTATATTTTAGACTTGTGCTGCATCCATCGTATGCATGTTTCACGTAGTTAACTAAAGTTTCGGCAAGGCCTACTCCATTGCATAATTTTATTAGCGCGTTATGGGATACGGAGTCGAAGGCTTTAGAGACATCTAGGAAACATAGGGGTGTAGAGGTGTTAGTTTTTGCTTATGCTGATATATAATATTTTTAAGTAAGAATATATTTTCAGCTATACCATCTCTCCTTGTAAATGCTTTCTTTCTAATGTTCAT
>OZ038317.1:8447247-8492247 GCA_964035775.1 Osedax frankpressi | reverse complement strand
ATACTATTTTTACTTTTCCGAAGTTTTCTCTAGTTTTAGGCTCTAGATACATGTGAGAATTATACAATTTTTAATTTAGCCTTTTTATTTTTGAATTTATTAAAATGATAATAGTTTATTTTTATTTATTTAGTTTTATGTTATTTTTATAACAAACACTTTTTACTTGATTAAAAACTCCTTATAAAAACTCCTTATTTTTTATTTGTTTTTATTTATGTAAAATTGTTTTAAAATATAAATCTTTCAACTCAATTTGTTATTTTAATATATTGTTTTTTATTAGTCTTAATTATAAATATAACCCATAATAATTTGTTTAAAATTATTTTTCATATTTTTTATTTTAAATATAATTAAATTAATGCCTATCCAAATTATTTTTATTTTGTATAACTTGACTTATATATTTTTGGATATAATCCACGAAGTGTATACTTTTTTTTATCAACGAACTTTAAAATTGAGAATTGCTAATGCATAACGTGCTTTTCTCTCGTAATGTAATTTCTCTCAATATATATATATATATATATATATATATATATATATATATTTGTTTTTTTGCTTATAAACAATTATAATATCCAGGTAATTTCGAATGGGTGGGATTACCAATTGTGGTTGACATTGTTCCTTGTCACAGTACTAATCGTGGCCATTTATACAAACCAAAGAATAACAGAAACTGTTAAAATCTATATATGTTCTTGTATGAAATATTGTTATATTATTGTAGATCCATTATTCAATAGATACATTATTAAATTAAATTAATTTAAACAGCTATATCATTATAACATGTTAAGCATACCTTATTATTATAATTCTTATATTAAATCAAAATTATTTTACAAAATTTATAAGAATAAAATAACATTCGATAAGTATTATGCATTGAACTATTGATTGAAAATTAGGATATATTTAATTATATGTATATATGTATTAATTGTATTACCTGATACAACTAGAACACCACTGATGATAAGAGGAGAGAAAATGCAATGATGCTCATAGATATGCGAATTAACGAGAGGAAACATAATACTGTATAGTACTTTACACTATTTATTATCATGAATTCAATAACATTACTGGATTATAATAATTTTTAATTATAATTCCGAAATATTTATACTGATAATTTACAAATTTACATTATTATTCATTGCATATTTGTGTTTATATAATTTAATTAAATGTATGATATAATATCAATGATATGGAATATGTCCTTTTAATTCTATATTTAATATTTATATTCCTAAAATATATTTGTGGTCGTAGGAAATACATTAAAATATAATATTAATTTTATAAATTATAATAGCATAATTAATAATCATATATTTATATTTCATGTATATATAAATTAAATACATTTAATTCGTATGAGAATTAAGAAGGAGCCATATAAATAGTATTGGTATACGTTATTAGCGATATTCATTATTAAATATTTATCCCGTGGGATGCGTCAACTTAATGATTGATTAAAACATAAAACATTCTCTTAAAATTAGAAGAAAGAGATGGAAATAGAAAACAAGGTTCATAAATACAATACAATTTAGAAAATTAAATTTTGTACTTTCTAAAAAAGTACAAAATTACATAATAATTAATGTATATTAACGCATATTAACGTATATTAACGTATAACAGGGAACATCGAAGAATAAGAGAATTTATGCGAAAGATTTACCAAAGAAATATGTGTTAATAATATATATAATATAGATAATGTATGTATGTATATATATATATATATATATATATATATATATATATATATATATATATATATATATAATAAACTACCCAAGAAACATTAATATAATTGTTATAAAAGAGAACATTTTATTTATTTTAAAATTATATTTAAATTCTATATTATTTAAAATATTTATCTATGAATTTACAATGGTTTTAGTAGTTTACGTCAATTATTTTCCTGTGCTATTAAAAGAATATATTCGCTATATGCGCCGTTCTTCACTAAAGAATTATCAGACTAATTATATAGGTAATGCCAGATTAATTGAAACTATTCAACATTATTTCACAAGTTTAAGTTGTCTTTCATTGCAAGTTTGGTATATATTGCGTGTTTATCGTTTACTATTATTAAAGCAGTGTATTATCGCATACTATAATGCAATAGTAATGATAATGGTGTTAAAACAATAAAGTATCCATATTATCAACTTCATATTGGCCTGTTAAATATGTGATAGCCTAGAATCTTGTTAATTTAATTATTACTTTATTTATCCACTTTTTGATATACTATTATTACTTTTATTGTTATCTGCAGATTATATAAGATATGGTTTTTGAGGTAAAAAAAATCGTCAACAATAAGGAATTAGATTAATCATTGAGTCATAAATCATGGTCAACCCCATATGAGCCTGTTAACCCATGACCTTAGTCGGATCTCGAGTTTCATTGGATTTTTTGTATTTCTTCTATTATTTTTTTCTATTTGTGTATTATTTTGTATGCTATTTTGAAATTTATAAACCACTTTTATTCTGATTAATTTAATTTTATTATTATATTCTATATATCTTATCAGATCAAATAAAAAAGTCATGTTATATTACTATATATATATATATATATATATATATATATATATTATAATAAGCTACACCTTATACAATACAACTATATATACTTTACTTAGATATATTAGATGTTTACTTCTCTGGTCGGACTTTATATTTGTTTAAAAATATGATATAAATCTGTTGTAGAACATCTTAATGAATAGCGGCCTTTAAGTGAATGTGTACTATGTTGATAATTATAAGTATTGATTTACCAAATATATATATTATTTATAAGTAGTTTTTGATTTACACGGTCAATCAAATTTCACAATCGTGTAATTTGTAACGATTCAAATAACCGCTACCAGTGAGTATACGGGAAAACATTCAATGAAAACTATCAACGCAATAGACGAATACGATTCAAAAGGAAAACCTACGAAAAACTACTCGTCTACAGTTCAGATAGTCGATTATTATCCCGTTTAGCGAAACGATCAGAGACATCGGGTTAGCGGATATAATTCATAAATGTCTGGACTGCAGATGGTAGTTCTGCACTTTCAATCAGTGACATTGAATTCATATCGTCTTGAAAGAAAACCCAGGATGAATCCGAAATAAAATATTTTAATAACAAATATATAGTGTTACATTCTACAAACAGTTTAAACTGTTATTTATTTAAACCTATATATAGATTATAGTTAATATAAATTTATACAATACTTATCATGATCAGCATTTTATAATAACATTATTTTAAGGATGTAGTGAAAATATTTGATTTTAAAAAACGATTTACAATACATGGTCAATAATGGTAGAATACATTGTATTAAATGGATAAATATGATCAATTAATAACGAGATAGTTTATAGACAAAGCATATATGCGTATATAAACATACCTACATTATGGTATAACTATAGTAAATACAGTGGACATATAAATGCAGTACTACTAAAATAGAAGAAGAAATCAATTATAGAAATGGAAATTGTTTAGAAATTTATATTTTTTATATATTAAATTTTATATTTTTTAGATTAACGGATAGATTCTTTACACTTATTTTTAACTTGGATAATTATGAATCAAATAATTTTAAAATGCCGTTTGTTAAAATCAATTAATAATTTATTTTCTATCTATAGATAGAAAAGAAATAATTAAACTTTATTTGTTTAGGGTTACATACTACTTATTGTATAACCTTATAGATAATACTATATAACAATTATATTTTAAATCATAAATAATATCTACATTATATATTAGAAATATGTGCACATATTTTCAAATATTGCGATTATTATAACAATGATTTAACATTATAATATCGATTAAATGAATATTAAATGAATATTAAATATTAAATGAATATTAAAGGAAAATATTACCATTCGATATTATATATAAATAGTTTAAATAATATCTAAACTTTAAAAATATTATTACCTATTATAATATATATGCATATACATTGTAAATAACAAGTATTACTTACAATATATATGCATTTGAGTATATAAATAAATATAAACTATTAAAAGGATAATCGAAAGGTATTTTATTATCCATATAAAGAAATCCATATAAGAAAATCATTATATAATATATGTAATATTAAATGACACACATTACCAAAGCCCTCCGGTATAAGAATATATTATTGACATACGCAATCTAGTTTGCCACTACCTAAATCAGTTGATTATTTTATAAATATATATATCGTAACGTATTCCGTGTACGGATGGAAACTTATTAAACATAATAGTAGTGTACTTAAAGAAAACTACTTTAAAATCTATAGTTAGAACTATATATATCCTATATATATGCTGAACAATAGCTGTTAGAGGTATAGTGTACGTTGTACAATGTAAACTGAACGCTAAGAAAGTGTATATGATAATAATTAACTTAAAATAATGTATACATTGAAAGTAACATATAAGAGATATTGCGCATATATTGTAATGTAAAGCATGTAAGTTGGTGAAGCAAACCAAAAACTGTTAACAGACAGCCACAAATCACTTAGAAACTTCTCTTGTTTATGTCATTAAACACATATATATATATATTTATATCTTATATAACTCAAATTAAAAATAATTACTAAACAATACTATCACTAAAAACAAAATAACTATTTTATATACAAAAATTGTAATCGAACAAAAAAAATTTACTTATTACTAATTTACAGAGTTAAATATGTAATTTGGGATTATAAATTAAAACTTGACAATATTATTAATAAATTAATTTAATCTAAAAGTTACTAATACATATTATAATCTTTAAGGGCAATTTCACATATTAACAATTAAACATATTAAAGTTGGTATTATATTTTTATTCACAAATAATATATATACACAATAATCTATTAGCAGTGGCCTAGATGTATAAACTATATACCTAGTAATTTATAAAATACAATTATAATATATATATATAATTTATATGAATATCTTTAATAGTTTAATTGGTTAAGATCACATTTGTTAAAAAATATAATAACTAATTCATTGGTTTAATGTAATTTAAAGTATAGCAAAAGTATAGACTACTACAATAGGTCATATATTGAATCTGGGACTAGATAGAAAATATATTAGATACAAATCTAACAAAACAAATAACGATGACGAAATAAAAATGACGAAATTTACAAATTATTATGATAATTGATGAAACAATCCCGTTTAGAAAAGCTACAAAAGCCTTTGTTGCATTTCAAACATTTGAACTTGGTTCTTATCGCGCCTTTGGGAGCTCTCCTACCTTGTTGCGAACAGAGAAGGCATACCACAAGTTTGCCACTGTTCACGAGAACATGATCGTTAAAAGAGCTGATTGGAGGGCCACACGATGATGGATCGTCGATTGCGCTACGTTTTTTCCGCAAATCAACTTTGTCGAAAAGTTCATCGACAAGTTGATCGCGGAAGTCGATTAGGGAAGTGTTGAATTTCAATTTATGACAGATGTGGGCATTCGTAATAGCCATATCCAACAAATTGAAAAACAACATCTTCCACCACTTCTCTGTATGGTGGCCGGATGGATAATAATTGCGGAGTTTTTCAAACTTGTCGACGCCTCCGCTATATTTATCGTTGTTATTCGCCGTCGCCGATGTAATCTTTGGCCGAGCACACCGAAGGTCGTTTTGAATCTCCGCATCTGCGGCGGAATCGGCGATGGTCGACGCGACGTGAATATCTACGTAGGATGAAATCAACTTGTGTACGAGGTCCGACGTCAAAACTTTTCCGCCGCGAGACACCGCGCCTTTGCCGCAGTAAATTTCAAATCGCATACAATAGCCGGTCACCGCATCGCAAATGGCAAAAAACTTAATGCCGTACTCGGGCGGTTTAGCGGGTAAATGCCGCTTAAAACTGAGCCGACCCTTGTATGCGATCGTATCTTCGTCGATGGACACGCATGGATTTGGTATGTAGAGTTTCGCGAAGTTCCTTTCTAAAACATTCAGAAACGGGCGAACCTGGCATTATTTTATGTCGATATAAATATATAAAATATATATAACAATCATCGATAGATATATTTATATTATATATAATATAAATATTGAATGTTAGTTACCTTGCGAAGCCTATCACTGGAAACTTCCTGAGATGGAATAGATACGTGAAATATTTTTGATATCTCACGGAAACGCCTACACGAGATCCTGGACGACATGTAGGAGATGTGACGTCGTTCATTGTTCGACCAATAATGGCTTATCTGGTACATCGGGTTGATGCTCATGAAGATGATGGCACCAATATAAGCCTTGATGTCATCTTCATCAACAACCAAATCCATACCTAGGAAATTATCGAACAAAATGATTTATTTATTTTTTAAATTGACATAATATTATCAAACCTTTGCTTCTTTGATAAGCCATTGAAGATGAGACGAGATTCTCGAAGAAATTCAACCCCAAGAATTTCATCAAATAACTCAAAGCCGACTCTTCATTGCGGATATCTTCCGATGGTCCAGTTTTTCTTTCATCGAAAGCAACATCATCAGAAGTCATACCAAAAATCCATCCTACTGGTGGAAATTCTTCCAAGCCAGATTTTGCAGAAGAACGAAACCTTTTATCTCGCCTACTAAAATGAACTCTACCTATACAAGTACCGCCACGCAAATTAGTAGCAGGAATCATCAACTCTTCGTTATCAGATAAATCACTCCAATCCTAAAATATATTTTTAAAAATTTGTGAGATAAAATACGTGAATATAAATAATTAATAATATAAATTTTAATAACTTCATTGTTTGCGATCTCCTCTTGAATGATGTCAAAATCACTATTATGATCACGTTCAAACTAATAATAATATGAAATGAGTATTATTAGAAGATAAACAGAATGTTTTGAAATATTATAAATTTGTTGCGATATATCACTATAATTAATTATAATAGGATATCAGTATTATTGTAAGTTAGTATATATAAAAAATAATAACCTGATAAACAATATCACCTAAAGAATCATCAGAAGATACATCATCAAGTTTTAATATATTTGAAAAAGACGCCATAATATATTTTGAGAATTGATCAATTTACTCTATTTGTAGATATATAGTTATTGACGAACTATTTTCTTATGTATTAAGTGTTTTAAATTGTAATTTATAAAATAAGCTGTATAGTATTATATAAAATAATTTATAATAATTATATTTAGAAATTAAATGATCAAATTTAATGATATTTTATAAATATTTTTATTATTTCATTAAAAATATCATTGTTTTGAATATAAGGACTATTTTTAGGTTAAAAAACATAAACATATTATTAATCAAACATAGATCGAAATTTCAAATATATTTAAGATATATACATAATGTCTAGGTTACCTACTATTGGGTTAAAAGTATACTTTAAATTTAAAAAGTATACTCATAAATTATATATTTATATTATACCCTAATCAAAATCTATCACATAAACTAATACAAATATTATGCATTTTTCTTATATAATATTATATAATCTAAATAACATTACATATTAATATATAATATGAACAATTAAAATTATATTTATAAAATATATATTTTGAACTTTAACAATATTTTTTTACAAATGGCATCATAAGCAATTATTTATTGTAGTTAATTTGTAATTTCACTACCTACGTCAACGAGAAGTTTGGCGAAGTCGTCACAAAATGTTTAAGAGTATTCGTTCTCGAATATATTCGTATACTAACTGGTCCATGGGGAAATTTTTAGTATAATTATACTATATAGTAATATTAATATTATAGCGTTATAACAAGTAACACTCATTTAGAAACTATTGTTGGAAATATATTTATCACGTAATCAAATACGTACAACAAATATTAATAAATGTTAATAATGATGATGAGAGTGTATTCAACAGAAGCACAATTAACATAAGTAATACAAATGAAAGTAAAGTACAATATATAGTACCCATATTATATTGTATTGTATAACAAAAACTTTAAAATATTAATGGAGATCTCGAAATATCTTAGAAATAGCTTTTTAGTAAACCAGTGTAGTTTAAAAATGCCCCCACGAATTAAATAGATTAGATATATAGCCACTTTTATATTCTATATAGTATGTATTATAAATATTATTCTGACCTGCTACAATACGATGAATATAAATCGCGGTATTAAATAACGTAGACTAGAATTGACGTCACAAACCGATTCCAATTCGTAGCGTTAACGCAATCAAAGGACAGTTGAACTTAACAAACACAAGTCAGAACTTCCGGTTAAGAATCCTTGCTAATCACCGTAATTTCGCAAAAAAAAAATCTTTGAGTTACAGGATGTTTATGTATTGTATATTAGCGGACCGATGAATGTACGGTAATTAGTACTAAGTACGTACTACTAAGTAAGTGTATTGTGTTTTAGTGCTAACTACGCATCGTGTAGAGGCTTATACTATGTCAATAGTACTCAACAACATCTAAATAACGAAACTTACTTAGGTACATCTACATAACCTAATGTACTTAGGTACATCTACGTAACCTAACATATTAGGTAAATATACATAACCTAACTTACTTAGATATATCTATATAACCAATCATTTAGGTACTACTACATACACAACATTAGTTTAAAGCTTCTAGATATGCAAACCAAGATACATCTAAATTTCTAAGATGAGTATGATGTTCAACATAGACAATCTACCTTAGTTACCACTAAATAACCGCGATTACATAGCTACTTAATGCACTACATACGAGTAAGTTTTTAAAAAGAATTATATGAATTCATTAATTATACACCATTGATTAATATTTTTTGTATTTAACTTACTAACATACACACGAATACATACACACACACATACCCACTTATACACACACGCACAAACATATATACACACATACACACACTCATAAATATACATTGACTAAAACACCCATGCACACACACACATACACACACACACACACACACACACACTAACATATATACACACACATACACGATAATATTATTGAATATACAAACGGTAAATATGTTAAAATAAATTTAACCAAATTTATTATATTTGAATATAATATTTAATAACTATCTGTGATCGAGTGATAATGCATAATCCATGGGTTTTTTCACGCATAATTATAATATTATAATATATATTATATATGATACTTATTATATAATATAACAAGATAGTTTTATAATAGTTTTATTTTGTTTACCATATACATGTTGGGATGTGTAGCAAAATGAAACAGTACTATACATAGTTAAACTTTAAATGTATTATGAATCCGAGGAATAGAATATATAAATTATATTTGTTATATAAGTTCTATTTTTCCCTTAGCCTATATAATTATATATAATTCATTGTACATCAAAACTTATCCGAGACAAGTTGGTAGGTATATGTAAACATCACAAAGTACGTCATATTTAGGTTACATACGACGTAAAGTGTAAACTGTATGACATTCAATGTAAAGTATATAGAATATACGAGTATTCGATATAATTAAAATTCAAGGGGTGACACCTGTCTAGCAGCTAAAATTGACTCATTATCGCCCACGCAAATAGACGCCGTCGACGCAGTGGCACTGGAAACCGGTTATCGTCGTACTGAGTCTTTATTGGCATACGATCGGGAGATGACGATAAGACGCATTTGTCTTAACATTAATAATATTTCTAATGTTAAAGTAATGATACTAGATAGCATATGTACATCGTACGACGTACAATGTACAATGTACACGAAGGGCTATTAATTACGAATATAAATATAATCAGATTAAGGTAGTTTTAATAAAGTTAAATATCAGTCTTATAAAGTAATATCATTTTATTAAATAATACTTTATTATAATAGCTCAATTTTACATTTATTTACGCATCGAAATTTAATTGGCGCTATTGTCTATCGGGTTTTCAGCAAAATGACGTCATGGGTTAATCATGTTGTTATGCAAATGTCTAAGTGTCATTACTTTTAATATATATAAATATAAATATATATCTTAACAAATATAAAGAATATATATTAACAAATATAAAGAATATATCTTAACAAATATAAAGAATATATCTTAACAAATATAAAGAATAGATCTTAACAAATATAAATATATATCTTAACAAATATAAAGAATATATCTTAATAAATATAAAGAATATATCTTAACAAATATAAAGAATATATCTTAACAAATATAAAGAATATATCTTAACAAATATAAATATATATCTTAACAAATATAAATATATATCTTAACAAATATAAAGAATATATCTTAACAAATATAAATATATATCTTAACAAATATAAAGAATATATCTTAACAAATATAAAGAATATATCTTAATAAATATAAAGAATATATCTTAACAAATATAAATATATATCTTAACAAATATAAATATATATCTAATATAACAAATACATTCCCAGCAATAAGATATACAATTTGAAATCAATATTTATACACATATATATGTATGTTTTTATGTATGCATGTGTATATATATATATATATATATATGTATATATTTATATATATATATATATTTATATACGTGTGTGTATTTGTATGTATATGTATGTATGTATGTGTATGTGTGTATATGTGTATGTGGGTGTGTGTTCGTGTGTAAATAATTTATTAACCATAAATAATTTAACATATTAAAATAAATGTTCTACGATGTGTAATCATAAGAATAAAAATGAACGATATAGTAAAATAAATAATAAAAATACTATTAGTAAAATAGCGTAAGTGTTATAAAATAAAATAAATTATAGGGGAGGTGATTCTTCTCACCTAAGCTTTTTAGCCTGCGCTTAAACATGTTAATAGTGACTATGGGGGATAATAGTATTTTAGGAAGGTTCAAGTTCCATTTGCTTAGAGCCAGGTGACGAAAACTTTTGTTTCCAAACGAATGCACGAATGGCATGGTGAGAGGGTTATGAGGTGAGAAGATCGTAGTTTTCTGCAATTTGTCCTCATATTTAGTACTTGTATTAAGTTGTGTGGGTAGGTCAGGTCGTGTTGGTCGTAGGTCAGGGTTTTCTTTAATATGGTTAGTATTTTATAGTCGATGGAGTTATTAGTTGTCATCCAGTTTAGTCGTAATCGTAAGTCCGGAATGCTTGTACTGTAGTCATATTTTTTGAGTTTGTAAATTAATCGGATACTTCTGTTAATAATTGCGTCAAGTGTTTTGAGTGATGTCTTAGTCTGTCCAGTGAGTAAAGTATTGCAATAGTTTAGTCGAGATAGTATTAGCGAATGTGTAAGTCAAATGGCAGTGTTTTTATTTATGTAAGATCGGAGTTTGTTTGCTGTGTCTATTATTTGACACTCAGTAAAGTTAATGAAGCAATTATAATTGTATATTATACTATATAGCATAATTCTATTAGAAATAAATGATATACTTACCAGTTTATGACATTGTTCATAGTACAGGGAATCAGCCAGTTAATTTAAAATTTAATCTACATTGATAATTAAAACTTTAAAATATAATATAATCTAATATATTTTCTCAAAAAAAATATATCCTAGATTGAAGCTATTTAGTAAATTATCCATCCAAGTGCAGCAATTTAAGAAACTTTTCATATGACCTACGTTTTAGGGTATTCAAATATAAAGTGATAAGAAACTAGTTTACGTTTATGAATAATAGATACCATTTCAATTGTCAGCAATTGTTAAGATAACTATATTATATTATAATTTATTACATTACATTATTTAATATGCACAACTTAATCAAACAACTTAATCTTTCTTGAAGTTTTGAAGACGCAATAAAAGTATTCAGTAAACAATCAAAACATATGATGGTTTCATTTATATTTTAAAAGATATGTACGTTAATTAAGTTAAATTATGTTAATTAAATGTTTACTGAGTAAGTTATAATAATATGATATATACAACTATATTATAATTATATATACACAATGAACCATCACCACAACAATATGTTTATTTTATATATTTAGATTAACAAAATTTTAATATTATAGAAAATTAAAAAATAATATCAAATAAATGAAAGAAATTATGCAATGAAAAAAATGAAATTATTTATATGCATTACAGGTAGGTTTACGTGTATAAATAGTAAACTATATACAAAGTATAATCATGTCCTCATTTATCTAAATAGAGTCATGTTTACACCTAATATTACCATTAATCTTGAGTTATCTATACTAGGCTATATATTATTTAGATGTAAATCATGCAAATATAATATTCAGTATACTAAACAGTGTTAAGACTAATAAAATGGCTAGTTATCGGAGTAAATATAATTAATAGGGGATGCATCCAATACACCATTAATATATTAATTAGATTATGGTGATTTTCGGTCGAAAGATTTTGTAGGTGTATGTTATAGATTAAATGTAATCCAAATTAATAATTATTTGTAAAATATTTACAGAAACAAAATATAACTAAACTAAATAAATTGTATGTATAATATATATGCATATACATATATATGCATATAGTTGTATGTATTTGTTATCTGGTTGATGAAAATAAGCAATACCTGAAAGCGATAATGAACATATTTAGATAAAACAAAAGATAATATAATATAACTCAAAAAATGTGGGTAAATTACAGGTACTGGTATTATAAGTGGAAAAAACAAACTCCAGAGAAAGATTTGATCTTCAGAGTCGCAGACCTAATATGGAATAAATAAATTATATATAATATATTTAGATGTTCGACACTAACTACACATTCATAGTATTGAATGCATATTTTGATGCTTTACTGAGCGAAAGTGTCTGATCCGTTCATGGTAGGTCCTACCAGGTCGGCCCATCTCCGGAACACAGAACACAGGCTAACCGACAGATACCTACATCTAGAACAATAGCGTAAACAATGAAACCGCCTATCAGTACCTCGATTATGAGTCGAATAATAGACAGACAACTATGGCGAATTCGAGAAAAGTAAAACAATGTCTTTAGAGACAATGCAGTTTTGTATATCTACATTTATTATAATATTGAGCAAACCAACTGTATTAATACAAATAAGTATGAGGTGTATAAAATATTCAATAATAATACTAAGATAGAAATGTAATTTCAGTTATTATTTTGGGTAACTTATTAATATATATATATATATTGGTTCTCAATGCCCATTGGGCATCATTTAACTTCGTACAGTGAACATTAATAATAATAGTTGAAATAATGAAATTTTTTGACATATTGACCTAATTTGTCCGATAATGTATGTGATATAACTTGTGGTTATGGATGTATATATAATTTACTTATATCCATATAATATTTAATTTTATATTGTGATTTTAGAAAGATATGTATGTATACGTCTATATCTGAATATATATTAATCGAATTAGTTTTATTTTTAAAAGTTACTAAATATTCTCAAAAGACATTAAAAGCCTTATCATATACAATCGGTAATAGTTCCCAGGTTTTAAACAAGCTCAGACAGCCGAGCTGAATATCGATATAGGACTCTATTATAATGTTCAGCATAATAGATAATAGAGAAGAGATGTATGTTTGACAGCAGTGAAATCAGCAGAGCTCTATCATTGGTCGGTCTAGACCACGCCTATAAGTCGGTTATTTTCTACAGAAAATAATAATTTAATTCATTAGCTTTGTTGATCTTATCGAGTTAATAGTGTTTTGTTGATATTCTACTCTCCTTACGTATCTTGTACCTCATAACATATCACTTCGGATATCCTACGAACTATCCAACAATATGACTACTGATAACGATTCTACTAGATTCCAGGTACTAATAACTTTGTATAAATTAAACATTATTTATTATCATACATTTATTATCAATTATTTTAAAATAATCTGAAGTTTTTTAAAGTTGTAATATATCTATTCAGTTTACAAATATTCCGTATTTTACAAGGTTAAACTATTCATTCTTGAATAATATATCTTCTACATTCTATATCACTAAATATTATACTTCAGCTTATGTGTTTATAATCTTTACCGTGAATTCACATTGTATTGTCTATAGAAAATAGTATAACTGAACTAGATTAACGACTATATTTAAATTGGATAACAATAACTTTATACCACATTACCATATTATATAACTTCTGTGTATTGTGCCAATAGTCTATATAGACATATTTTGTATTATACAAATTTTTCAGATCATACATTATACATTTACATTATTTGATTACAAATCTATTATAAATGTATTATAAAGTATATAATATACTTAAACATATTATTACAACACTATTATATATATTGTATTATATTAGTTATATAACTTGTATAACTAATCATGTTATATATATTTTCTTTAAATACATTTTTATATTTAATTATACCTTGCATATCAACAAGTTTTGTTAATTAAGCATTTACAATATATTACATAATATATATATATATATATATATATATATATATATATATAATATATTACAATATCATCATCAATATTAACATCCTTATGATACAAGAACTATTGATAATTAATAACTAATAATTACATATATATTCGTATAGCGGGCAATTTAGACAACCCAAAGATTTGATCATATATATATACTCTATAAAATATTCATTACTGGTCAAGACTGGAATAATACTGTAAGCTGCTTTACATTGATTTTTAGGTTATATAATATGTATAATCCGTGCCTATATTTCACGTATAATATATATAGTTAATATACGTATACATAGCTTCATCGTATATTATTTATATATTAATTACAGTGATTTGTTTGTCTGTGATTTCACTTTTAACCTTTACTATTTAATATTGCACCCCTAAGATATGCACAAGGTCTTAATGCTGTTTTTCGTGTATACGATATGGGCAGTTGTGTGTACCACTGAAGTTATATAACGCCCAGTGTATATTTAGAATTGCATTCTTAACATGTCTTTGCTATGGCTATATCGTACAGACTGTGTAATTATTTTATATATATAATATAACCAACATATTACTACATAATATATAGGCGGTTTGTTTGCAAATTAATTTACTTTTTCATATCGCATTGATAAAAACATAATATGTAATATGTATATAGTAATTATGAATAGATGTGAAATTTAAATTGTAATCTAAATTATAACTACATTGACTTTTATAACTTACATTTTACATGATAGCTATTGTATACTTAATCTAAAAATATGATTATGTTTTAGTAAGATTATATATATTGTGCATTAGAAATATTTATATAATTATTATTTAATATAGTTAATATACACTATAATATTTATATATATATAGTTTAATATTTATTTACTACATACTAATACTGCCACAATATCACAATAAAAAAGTAATGTTTAATATCTCAAATAATGAAGTAATGTCCTCTGTAAAGACATTTACATTAATTCCATAATTATTCTATTATAATACTATTATACTAAAATTGTATAATATATCAACATTGTTTAATTTTATTACTGAAAAAATTATAAACAATTATAAATAGTATAATAGTAAATTACTCATTTAAGTTACATCATTTTTGTTCACTCTTTTTTATATTAAACAAAGAATTACCATACAAACAATTCATTTATTTACAATTTACTCATTTTCCCATTTCATAATTTCTGACATATATTTCCACAAATATTTTTCACCAATATTACATCCTAATAATTGTATTGATATATAATAAAATAATAATCTTTTGTAACATATTCGTCTTACAAACAAATATAATTAAACCTATTGTACTCACTATCTTAATAATAATATATAATATCTAAATAATAGCTATAGTCTTTTTTTTGCCAGGATGTTAAAAATTTATTATTTTTAATATAAAATATTGAACATTTTTTGAATTTATCATTAACCTATTGATATATTTATATAAAATGATTTCATATAAATATTATAAAAATTCATATATTATAAAAATTATTGAATAATTAAAAAAATTATTTGTTAATTAAATGACCTGGTTTGTTTTCTGTGTTATTTAAAAATTAATTTTGGAATCATATTATATAATAGCTACATTTATCTATTTGATTTATTATATAACAGGAGACTACTAAGATAATTACAAAGTTTTCACATGGGAAAATAAATAATTATTTTATTTACAAAATTTGTTGTCAAATAAAACTTTGTAAAATAAATATTTGTACTGTTTTTTTAAAATATAAATAACAGTAATATTAAAATACAAATATTTGACCAGCTGTTTAAATTATTGTATTAGTATTAGTAATTTATCAAATTCCAAAACTTATAATTATGTATAACATAATTTCTTTATTATGTTTTATTATTATATTCTTAATATTTATATGTAAAATATTAACTGGTGTTTCTAATAATATAAGGTTAATTATTGATCATATATAAAAAATCTGTAGTCTTTTATTGAATTCTTGTGTTATGTAAAATATAAATAGATTATAAAGCTGAAATTGAATACATATAAATATATATGTGCATTAGGGCATTTCTCAAAAAAAAAGTACCCCTGATATTCTTAGATAGCTGTATATATTGGCTATTAAATACCACAAAAATTAATTGTCTAGCTTTATTTTCTTCTTAGGAATTCAGTCTTTTATAGACCCACCTAAGGCAATTCTTAGGTGACTTTTTCCAATTTGCATAGTAACAAGAATTTTTTATCTCTGGAAGATTTAATATTTATCGAATTGACTTAAAACGCGAGAATCGGAAGGTAATTAACATTTTGAATTGTTTGGCTATTTTATTTTTATTTAATAATATATCATTTGCTTAATAATTATGATTATAAAAAAATACAAATATATATCATCCTATCCATCCCAACTACAAATATTATATTATATTATATTATATTATTATACTACATACATATTATATTATATGATATATATTATTAATATAATATTGATTAATTATAATATTCACATTTTAAAACTATATTTATATATCATTAAATTATTTAGTTGGTAGTAATAATGGCAGATGTAGAGATAGTGTCGGCGGAGATGATAGCCATGGTGATAATGATTATTGTAGAAATAGTGGATATGTTTGCGGTGATGATGGTAGAGAAGGCGAAGTTGGTAATGACGTTAGTAGCGAGGGTTACGATGACTGAGACGGTTTTAAGGCAAATTTAATACAATAGGGGATGTGTGACCAGATATTAGAATGTTTAAATCTTTACTTCGCCATTCGACTAAACTCAACAAAACTTTAAACTTTCGTGTTGTCGGAATCTAGTAGCTAGATAAATAAGTAGTAGTCTAGTAATAATCTAGTAGCTAGATAGAAATTGTACGTGAAAGAAATTATAACAAGAATTAGTTATGGGCTTACTTGGGAATCCTTACGACATTAGTTGGAAAACCTGGATCAATTAATAGATATTATTTAAATGTAATGTTATTGTATTGTCTTGTATTGTATCAAAATAATAGTATAATTACTATTTAAGCAATATGATTTGATTTATTAGATTGTATATATAAACTAATAGCATGTCTATAAACTTTAAATAAAGTTTTACAAAATTAATTAAAATGCTATATGATATTGTATATTATACAAATAGTATACACATATGTAATACATTAAATAAATCTTATTAATTAAAAATTTAAATTTATTAATTTTATTGCTACTAAATCTTAGTCAATAATAAAATATTATTGTTTATCATATTTTTGTTATATATTTATGATAATTTCAATTAAATATTAATTTAATTAATATATAATATTTATTTAAAACAATATATTAATTCAACATTTTTCATACCATATTATTTAAATGTTATGAAATAATTATAATTAAATATACTAAATTTTATCAATGTTAATATATATTTTTTTTAAAACATGAAAAAAATATTTTTAAAAGCAGATATTCATTTTTGAATACTCAAAATAGAATTTTTGAAACAAGCATCAAATTTCATTAAAATTTGGGGGTTTTTGCATTTTTTGATCAACTAAATTAAAACATCAGATTTAATATTTATACAACTTTAATTATCTTATCATATTTGATAATATCAGTATTTTATTGTGTCTATTTAAGTAATATACATAGTATTATATATGTATCTTACTCATATTCTAACTCAACATTATTAGGCCTTGTGCCAAGAACAGGTGAACAGGCTTGACCAGTTATTGACCACTAAGATTCCGATACACGGCCGTGGTAACTTCCCTACATTAAATGTAAACCTAAAGAATTTCATTCGAGTTGTCCGAGATAAACTGAAGGCTGATGGAATCAAAGTTTGTATCTCTGATATTGCGATTGTTTTTCTAGAATTTAACAGATATTTTTTACAAATTTAAATTCGTTTAGTACTGTTTTGTATATAATCTTTACATGTATAATAATTAAATTATATGTACATTACATTACCATTATTTTTTAGTTTGTATCAATATGTTATATATATATATATATATATATATATAACAAATCAGGATATAATATAACTAATGCTCCTTTATTTAAATAATTATTTAAACAAAACATTGGTTGAAAATAATTAAATAATAATTTTAAAAGAATAATTTTTTAAGATTTGATGTTATCACAAAGAAAATGTGAAGACATACATATTAATGTATCTACTGTTTATTTAATGGGTGCATTACATAACAAATATACAATTTATCTATAAATAAATTGTATAACATAAAATGTATGTTGTAAACTAATAATACATTGTATAAGATGAATACAAATGACTTTTTAGTATATATTATACTATAGTATATATATACTACAGTACTATATATACATATATATATATATTTACATATATTTATATACATTAAATAATGAATATATAGTGAATGGTATAATTAAAGAAGTAATTATTTCTGTTTCCTAAGGCTATACTTTTTGATTGCTAATTGGTCTTTTGTAATTGACTTATAAATATATGCACAATGCATTCAAATATTTGATGATAATTTATAAAACTGTGAATTATAACCTACTGTAACCTTAATAACTTATTATATATGTCACATACCATACATACCATTACATTTACTATATGTAATACATTAATAATAAGTCAACATCTAAATATAATAACACTAAATATAATATTATTTTTTCTAATAATTACTTAATTAATATTATTATATAATGAATTGTATTTAATTATATATAACAGATACACGATATCCGATTAAATGGTGGGGCAGCTAGTTATGTTCTCGGAGCAGGAATTGTAGATACCTCTATATGTGATTCAGATAAAATGCAATCTACCGGTGAGAACGTTATTTCAAAATATATGTTTAACTATAAATCACTAAACAATATCCATGTAAAATTGCAATGTAAACTTAATATAACAATATCTATAAAAACAGTTTTCATTTTTAGTAATAACTTATTTTCTTGTACAAAATTAATATTGAATTTATATTTAACATGTAAAATCAGATTATATTTGTATAGTAGCTATTCTAATTATATTTTTTTTACAAAGAACTAGAATTTAAATGATTCCCACTATTATATAATATCTATTTGTACAGGTACTGACTTCATTTACAATGATATTGATTTAATTTTCGGAGTAAATATAAATGGTGCAGGAGATTTTGAAAGAGTTAGTTTATTTTTATTAATTTATTTATTTGTATTATCTAATATCATAGAAGCAAATATAGATTGAGATATGCTAAACCTCAATAAGAATAAAACTATTAATAGAATATAAGATTAATTAACAAGGTGATTATATAATCATAAATCATTTTTTGTAAAAATATTGTCTTATAAGAATATCATAAATTATTAGATTTCATATTTAATATTATATAAATATTGTTCATAACAACATAGAAATACTTACCAATATATATCATGTTATTTTAACACATTGATATCTATATTCACATTACATTATACATTATATATATGCATTATGTAATGATTAAATGTATTATATTATTAATACACGTATTGGTAAATAAGATAAAGTTAGATAACACTTTTTAATTCAAAAAATAATAACAATTAATTGAGCATATGGTATAATTTACCTCATTACTATAACATATTCGTAGTGTAATCCTTTGTCATGTAATATACTGCAGTATGGTTATCATTATACTTAACTATATATATATATATATATTGTATACTGTATAAATACGGATGCAATATAACTGGTATTGAGGTAGGTGGTGAGTAACGTACTCTTACTAAATCTTGAGATATGTCGGCAAATTCCACTAGATATATTTAGCCTTTACGATAACTGACGTGATTCAATTCAATGATTAGAGCTATTTACTTTTGATGGTTACGATTTCATTTCGATGGCTTATTTGAAGTTCTATACAAATAATCGTTGCTGTATCTTAATATAGTTACATTTTATATATTGTATATAAATCAATAATGTCGATAAAAATACATAATATGTATCTAATATATAATACTTATGTACAGTACAGCATATTGTGTATTCTGATCTTATCTAAATGGATATATATATAATATATATTTATATATATATATATATATATATATATTATTACTATTATTATATATATCCTAGATTACCTATTATATTACGAATGCTAATTTATATATGTGTTCATCGTATATAAGTTATATATATATATGTATATACTAGTATTTTATATCTATAATGATTTTTTACTTTTTGAATTACTCGTAAATTTATCTTCAGGAATAATTTCCCTCTGCTATGTTCGCGAATTCTTCTCTATTTATAGAACTTTACTTTGACAACACAATCTATATAACCTAGTGAATATTTATATACTGTACAACTTATACAATATATAATAGTTGATTGGTTTATAATATACAGTAATTATTTACAAGATGAAACTTACTGCCTACTATTGTAATTCAATTTATTTAAATTAATATTAGAGTATATATAGATTATGTAATCACATTATTTCTAAAAATATATGCTATATTTAAATACGCTTAAATTTGTTGCAAGTTTTATTTCTACTATTGATATATAATAATATATATTCTATCATTTTCTAGTAACTTTACAAATATCAAATTAATAATGACGTAATGTCCATGAAATATCACTACACGTGTTCTTTCAGATTAAACAGTCGGTATTGAAGTCACTTCTTGACATTCTGCCATCTGACGTTGACAAGTCGAGAATGAATACGTGCAACCTAAAGGAGGCCTATGTTCAGAAGATGATCAAGGTATTATTTCAATATATTTATAATAATCAGCATTTCCTTTTAATATTAAATGCCGAGGTACCTGTCTCTGCTACTTATTAATTTTCTAGATGATCTACTGCTGTATTGTACTCTCTATTTAACCAACTACTTTATCAATCATATATATATACAATATAATTTTAGTTCATTTTTATTATCAATTAATATTATAATATAAATGAGTATATTTTACAAATGAAAGGAAGTTTACAAATTCTATTATCATTGGTTATGTGAATTGTTACTAATTTATAAAATTTGCGATAAAATGCACTCAAAACTGACATCACTCGAAACAAGTAATGACACCACTCGAGAAAACTTCTCTAGCACTACTGTACTTACACTACTACTCTACTCTACTACACTACTGTACTTACACTACTACTCTACTCTACTACACTACTGTACTTACACTACTACTCTACTCTACTACACTACTGTACTTACACTACTACTCTACTCTACTACACTACTGTACTTACACTACTACTCTACTCTACTACACTACTGTACTTACACTACTACTCTACTCTACTACATTACTGTACTTACACTACTACTCTACTCTACTACACTACTGTACTTACACTACTACTCTACTCTTCTACATTAATGTACTTACACTACTACTCTACTACACTACTGTATTTACACTACTTCTCTACTCTACTACACTACTGTACTTACACTACTACTCTACTCTACTACACTACTGTACTTACACTACTACTCTACTCTACTACACTACTGTACTTACACTACTACTCTACTCTACTACACTACTCTACTACACTACTGTACTTACACTACTACTCTACTCTACTACACTACTGTACTTACACTACTACTCTACTCTACTACACTACTGTACTTACATTACTACTCTACTACACTACTGTACTTACACTACTACTCTACTCTACTACACTACTGTACTTACACTACTACTCTACTCTACTACACTACTGTACTTACACTACTACTCTACTCTACTACATTAATGTACTTACACTACTACTCTACTACACTACTGTACTTACACTACTACTCTACTCTACTACACTACTGTACTTACACTACTACTCTACTCTACTACACTACTGTACTTACACTACTACTCTACTCTACTACACTACTGTACTTACACTACTACTCTACTCTACTACACTACTGTACTTACACTACTACTCTACTCTACTACACTACTGTACTTACACTACTACTCTACTCTACTACACTACTGTACTTATACTACTACTCTACTCTACTATACTACTGTACTTACACTACTACTCTACTCTACTACACTACTGTACTTACACTACTACTCTACTCTACTACACTACTGTACTTACACTACTACTCTACTCTACTCTACTACACTACTGTACTTACACTACTACTCTACTCTACTACACTACTGTACTTACACTACTACTCTACTCTACTACACTACTGTACTTACACTACTACTCTACTCTACTACACTACTGTACTTACACTACTACTCTATTCTACTACACTATTGTACTTAAACTACTACACTACTCTACTACACTACTGTACTTAAACTACTACTCTACTACACTACTGTACTTACACTACTACTCTACTACACTACTGTACTTACACTACTCTACTACACTACTGTACTTACACTACTGTACTTACACTACTGTACTTACACTTCTACACTACTCTACTCTACTACAATACTATACTACACTACTGTACTTATACTACTGTACTTACACTACTGTACTACACTACACTACTACTCTACTCTACTACACTACTGTACTTACACTACTACACTACTCTACTCTATTTACTACTCTATTACACTATTACAATACACTACTTTAGCATACCATATATATTGAAGTATATTGAAGTATATTCTCCACTTGATTATTGCTTGAATATCACAATGACCATTAGTGTAATTATGTATTTGAGTAGTGTAGTAGAGATATGAATCATAATAAATATACCAATTATTAGTTATTATATTCAATTCTAACAAATGACTTTTGATATTTGAGAGTTTATTCATTATTATATTCATTATTTAAATTTCTATTTGATTTATTTGATTTGTTTGTATTTTTAAGTACACATTATAATATAATATATAACTCAATAACTATCCATGCACATTGAATGCAAAAGATTGTATACAAGCTAATAAATATTACTAAACATTTACAAACACTGGTCTAGCTTGTTGTATATTGTATATGTTTTTAATCTTTTTAATAAATATTTATATTTGCAACTATATCCAGTCAAAAGTAACTCGGATTTAACGTATCATCATAAAATTCTCCTCTAGATATCCAACCACGAGAATCGCTGGTCATTGATTACCCTCGCCAATCATTTTGGTAGAAATGTTGAGTTCAAATTCATTGATGTCATGAAAAGACAATTTGAATTCAGCGTCGATAGTTTTCAGGTTTTTAAGTACTTTTGTTGACGGAAGATTTACTTGTGTTTATAATCATTTAATAACTCATTTTTGTATCTATTGGTGTTATTTATATTTTCTTGGACAGTAGTGTAAATTGATTCTATATTTATATCATTTTAGATAAATATACATTTGCGTAGAGTTTATTATATATAGCTTTGCAAAACAACTTTTGTCTTATTCCAGATAAAACTCGATGGTTTACTGTCGTTCTACGAAGGAAATCATAAACGCTTAAATGAAGAGGCTTCCTTTCCCACGGTTATTATATCTACGGCATATAAAGAATATAAACACACTTTTATTAATTATTTCAAATTTATAAATATTTATTTTAAAATCTGTGTTCAATAAAATTTCACTTAATCTAGCAAAATTTGTAATCTGTAATTAATTCAGGTATCGAAATTTGATACTCTTTTATATCATTTAATGACAATAAAACTAACTTGTTATTATTGTTTTCAAAATTATATTACCAATATAAAATGATGGATAATGTAATATAATGTTTAATATATAATAAATTATATTAAGTTTTCATAACTCATTGTTATATAAATACAGAAGCATCGTTTACTAGTTGTCTATTAATAACCGGATGATATCTATAAACATTGCATTCTATTCTATTATTATCTAGGTCGTTGGTGAATCTGTATACGGTGACATCCAGGTGGCACTACGACATCTTCACCTTCGTCAGATAGCAACTCGTAATCCAGAACAGATTCGTGGCGGAGGATTACTCAAATATTGTTATCTACTGGTCAGTTTATGTGCTGGTCAGTTTATGTCCTGGGCAATAAGTGTATAATTGGGAGTAGATGTAATGGAGTGGAGAATTGGGAGTAAATGCAATGGAGTAGAGAATTGGGAGTAAATGCAATGGAGTAGAGAATTGGGAGTAGATGTAATGGAGTGGAGAATTGGGAGTAGATGTAATGGAGTAGAGAATTGGGAGTAAATTTGGTGTTGTGTCCATAACCTAATCTTGTCGGGTATTGTTTACTAGAAATGTATTGTGTGAACATGTTATAGTTTTAAATGTTTTGTTGCTTTGTTCTGATGTGTAGATTGTATCATTTTTTACAATGGTGCTTTGTTACTATTATTATTATATATTTTCGTTGATAATGCGTTGATTATCATCTATTAGCGTGTTATTTATTTTAATCAGAAAAAAATGAATCATAATCTATCTGATATATAAACTCGTATAAATCTGATATAAGTAACTATATCCTCAGGTCAGAGGTTACAAGTTGTCCGACGACATGAACAAGACTACTCTAGAAAAGTACATGTGCTCCCGGTTCTTTATTGACTTCCCCGATGTGAATGTACAACAGGTTTTGTGTTTATCTTCCCTTCCTTTCTCAACCCCGCTGCCCCATTGCTATATATGGTCGGGCTATCTCAACCTTTAACCTTAACCTTAAACTGTTGTAACCGACGGCCCTCTTCCTCCCCCCCCGCAGACCAAACTACACCAATACCTCGTCAACCACCTGTCCTCGGACTTGACTTCGATGTATCATTACCTACACAAGTTATACGCTATTGTCGACGAGTCTACCGTCTGTCTGATGGGACACGAACGCAGGCAGACTTTACAGGTAAGAAGGCTGTTGTGGTTGTTTAAGGGGTTCTGTACTCGCTGAGTACTCGCCGAGTAATTGAGTACATTCGTATCCATTACTACGGAATAGGTGCCAGTGAAATTCATCAGATTTCTGTACATGTTCTATCAAATGCCAGCGATTATCGATTTTAATAACTTTTTACCTTTTACATTTTATCTTTATAATCTTTATAATCTTTATAATTAATATTACAAATGCATATCGAATGAACACCTTATTAATAGCAATGCAATCCTACTGTAAATTAGGTTATACAGCTTTTGGCAAACCAAGTTATAATGCAGTTGGAATACAATGCATATCTATCCCAGTTTCAGATGCATCAAGTACAAATACAGGTTAAACAATTACTATGTTGTTCTATTTAGTTTTAACGATTTTATATCATTATTATTAATATATTTAGTTTATTCGGTTTAATTTGATATTTAATATTAATATGACAAATTTAGAATTTTCTTATTAAATTTTATTTTTTAATCCGACTTCAATTATTTGAATTATTTCCGAGCTTTATAGACATATTGTAACAAATATCAAACTAACCAATAGAATATAACTCCTCCACTACCGGCCTCGCAACCCCAAACAATAACTGAAACAATTAACAATCCAGCTGATGTTACAATGTATAATAGCAGATGTAATTTAATTATCGATCAGGTTTGTCTGTTTGTTTGCAATTATTAATAAAAACATTGAAATTCATAATTTAATACATAATTTCATTAGTAAATGCGAACTTTTGCAGCAAACTTTCTACGGAACAGAAAACTCAATGCCTCCCTATATACCCGCTCAAGTGGCTCTCTGAACGCAAGCCAATCGTTTATAAGTCGACATCTGTATTATATATCCCTCCAACACCGACCCCACAACGCAATACCAAGCATTTTTAATATTAAACTCTCTTGTTGATTGTATAATATAATTATAATAAGGTGTAAAGCTGAGAATATGATATCTTACTATAATTTCTTATTTACGACTGATATTATGGTGATTATTATGAGTACTTTTTTTAATGACAATTATATATTCCATATGTTTATTATTGATATGTAAATAGTATTATTATTCTTTATTAAGGAACCTGGTTGCACAATATGTCGAGGTTAATGTACGTAGTACACTAGACTGTTTGTGGACGAAATCAATTTTAATTTTTGTATAAAAATGTTATCGACAATATATATGATGTATATTACTATGTATATATTATGAAAAAAAGAAAATGATATTTATATCAATAAAAATATATAAAATTAAAATTCATGATATATAACTTTACCTTTACCATTAAATATATTATATCTAACTTTACCTCACTTTTCTAAGTTGGTATTAACAAATAATATTACAAAATATTATTATAATCATAAATATTGAGTTGGATATTATAGTAGATTCACATTCTAAGTTTTGATATTATAATTAATGTTATGGTATATTACTGCTTTAAAACCACACACTAATAAGTAATTTAATTTAATTTTAATCAATGATAGATATGTTTGCAATTATATTATTCATTATTGAGGAATGGAAATTATAAAAATAGCTGTAATTTAATATTGAAATATTGTCGGTTTACTAATAATTTCGTAGAGTAAAATGTTTAATATTTTGTATAAATAAATTAAGGATGCTCTTAAAATTAGTTTTGTCATAAAAACATCAAGTTTTTAAATTGAATGTAAAAAATATCAAATAAGATATAAATAATAAATAAGATTTTTAAAAATGAAACGTTTTCTTTTAGCAATCAGTCTATTTACGATATCAACAAAATGATTTAAATCGATAATATATAACAGTATGTGTAAAGTTCGTGCAGGCATGTTAAATATCTTTCAGTTTGGGGTACAAAAAAAAACAATAAAGTACTCCAAAGATAATGGTTCCAGATTATATCAGGAGGTAATATAAAAAATAATCTCCCGTAAATCTTGGACGAGATTATAAATAAATGTTCTTGAAGAAATTCATAATTTATATGAAAGTGGTGTAAAATAAAGTATTTATATGCGTGTATAAAAACGAAAAACTGTATAACAGTGCTTAACGGATATAAATGAATATTCAAATATTTGATGTGTCCTGGGTAGACAAAGGTAACGTTTTCACTCGAATGCTGTAAAAAATAGGGATCAATCAAATAGTAACTTTATACAAATAATCATAAAGTAAAACTCCGAATGTGGTAATCTATTATATTAACATAATCAAATATTGATAGTTAAATGTAATATTTATTATTCATTTCTATTAATAACCTTCCAACTCTCTGCCGTTTAATTCGTTCGTTGGTTTGAGAAACTATTTTATCTTCGACTCGGTTGATTTCATTTCGCAATTGCTCCGTTGTCTCGAAACTGGAGTTTCTAGAAAACAAATATAGATTAGGCTTCATGCAGATTCGATGGCACCTAGTAAATTGAGATTGACCGCTGGTCAATGACCTGAGTTTATAAATACCAACGAGTTGGCCAGACGATGTCTCAAATCCACATTCTTATCTCTTAGATTCTGAATTTCTCCATAGATTTCGCTATCCCCATGCTGAGGATGAAATGGAATCTTTAGATTATAAAAAGAACTGTACTTTATGCGTAATTTTGAATTTCTTATGCAAATCACGTGTAATGCGCCCCTATCTTTCTATGTGTGCCTTATGACAATTAACGGCACACTTTGCTACGAGGGAACCTTGAGAGGGTTCTTCATTTCAACGTGTACCAAAAGACTGGCAAGACCCATTCTCTCTGTGGATAAGAAACTCAGCGGAACTGACCGATAACCTAGATAAATAATAGTCGTCGTCATTTTAAAATTAATTGTTTAATCCAAGCCAACATAAATAGAAGAAATTAATAATACAATTAAAACCAATTAATATCAATAATACTATAGATATATTTATCTATTGTGGTGTGAAAACAATGAAAATTCGTAAATAATAATATTCAATTATTGCATCGCAATTGAATTTACAGACAATGTTATTATTCAACATATTGTTTTTTGATAATATACTATTTTAAATATTATGACAATATATATATATATATATATATATATATATATAATCCGATATATCATTATGCATTCATTTAGAACATGCAATTCAATAGGAGAATCCAGATAGACAATAATTTAACTATTACAATAAGTTCATAAGCTTTGTCTCTAATTTAAATAGTATATTATCAAAAAACAATATGTTGAATAATAACATTGTCTGTATAGTAAATTAAATTGCGATGCAATAATTGAATATTATTATTTACGAATTTTCATTGTTTTCCCACGGCAATAGATAAATATCAGCAAAATTAAAACTGCATAGCGAATGATGCAATTCATGTTCTGCGAGTGAAAGTCTCCGCGAGGGAAAGTCACTACGAGGGAACACTACGAAGTAACACTACGTGGGAACGCTACGAGGGAACACTACGAGGGAAAGTCTCTATGAGGGAATATTAAGTGGGAACACTACGTACCCTGTCGCATGTAGAGTAATGGAATAGTTGCCTGGGCACTCTGGTACTTGGTGAGTAGTTCGTCCGTCTCCCAGAGAATGAAGCGAACGATCGCCAACTCCGGATTCGAGATGTCGAACTCGACGATTTCATTCCAAATCGGATTCAAGCGGTTACTGACTAATCTCGGACGTGGAGACGGTTGTTTAATAGTTGATATTGAAGTATTCTGTTGAATACGGTCATCAGAATACGGACGATTATAAATTCTTTAAGATTTTATTGACGTGTTCTCAGGAATGCATAAATAAAGTGACGTACTTATTAAAATCTTTATTGTAAAATATAAATTAAACCTTGTTTACTTTTGAATTTCGTACATTGATCGTACTCTGGGCTACAAATGTCGATTTCAATCACCGCATTCGGCACGTTTCCGTAAGAACTTTCCAGATGTCTTCCTCCGATGAGCTGTAGATGTGGTAAAGTGAAACTGAAGCATCGAAGGTGTGTTAAGGTATTGATGTATTCATAAAATCTCCAACAAATATAGTTTTCATGTTTTTATGCATTTATATCTACTATACGCATAACAGTTGAAAGCCGTAAAGTTTGAGCGATGACAGCGATAACAACCCCGCAAACACCCACCCACACCCACCAACACCCGCCAACACCCACCAACACCCGCAAACACCCGCAAACACCAGCAAACACCAGCAAACACCCGCCAACACCCGCCAACACCCGCCAACACCCGCCAACACCAGCAAACACCCGCCAACACCCGCCCATACACTATAAAATACAACTGGAATAATTTGTAAAATATTCTACAATTATTAACAGAAGTATCCGATTAATTTACAAACTCAAAACATATGACTACAGTACAAGCATTCCGGACTTACGATTACGACTAAACTGGATGACAACTGCTAACTCCATCGACTATAAAATACTAACCATATTAAAGAAAACCCTGACCTACGACCAACACGACCTGACCTACCCACACAACTTAATACAAGTACTAAATATGAAGACAAATTGCAGAAAACTACGACCTTCTCACCTCATAACCCTCTCACCATGCCATTGCATTCGTTTGGAAACAAAAGTTTTCGCCACCTGGCTCTAAGCAAATGGAACTTGAACCTTCCTAAAATACTATTATCCCCAACTGTCCCTATTAACATGTTTAAGCGCAGGCTAAAAAGCTTAGGTGAGAAGAATCACCTCCCCTATAATTTATTTTATTTTATAACACTTACGCTATTTTACTAATAGTATTTTTATTATTTATTTTATTATATCGTTCATTTTTATTATTAACATTAACATTAACATGTTTAAGCGCAAAATAAAAAGCTTCCTGTTTAGGTGAGACTAATCACCTCCCTTATATTTTATTTTATAAAACTTACACATACCTTGACATGTTAAATTACTTTTATTATTTATTTTACTATATTGTTCATTTTATGGTTACACATTATAGATCATTTATTAATATGTTAAATTCTTTGTGGTTAATAAATTCTTCACACACAAACATACACAAACATACTAACATACACACACACACACACACACACACATAAACACACATACAAATACACACCTATACATACGTCATAATACTATACTTACCGTGATTTTCACAGAACATGGATCCACATTTTCAGGACGTTTGGTTGGATCGTAGTTAGGATTGCGAATGCAATCCGGTTGCAAGACGTATCCGCACCCGCCGTTGATAGAAAATAATGCCTGGTTGATTTGCATCTCCCTGCCTGCGAATCGTGTTAATCAACGTATTAAATACACTAGTTAACACTTGTGCAAATTTCAAAACTACCTTATAAAATACTTTATTAAACAAAATGAGCAGAGAAGGATATCGACATATTAATAATGTAATATTAATAATTATTGATAAGAATTCACATATCAAAACTTGTCACACACTCTTGTCACACTCTTGTCACACACTTGTCACACACTCTTGTCACACACTTGTCACACACTCTTGTCACACACTCTTGTCACACACTCTTGTCACACACTTGTCACACACTCTTGTCACACTCTTGCCACACATTCTTATCACACACTTGTCACACACTCTTGCCACACACACTTGTCACACACACTTGTCACACACTCTTGTCACACACACTTGCCACACACTCTTGCCACACATTCTTATCACACACTCTTGCCACACACTCTTGTCACACACTCTTGTCACACACTCTTGTCACACACTCTTGTCACACACACTTGCCATACACTCTTGCCACACATTCTTATCACACACTTGTCACACACTCTTGCCACACACTCTTGTCACACACTCTTGTCACACACACTTGCCATACACTCTTGCCACACATTCTTATCACACACTTGTCACACACTCTTGCCACACACTCTTGTCACACACTCTTGTCACACACACTTGCCATACACTCTTGCCACACACTTGCCACACACACTTGCCACACACTCTCGTCACACACTTGTACAACACACTCCTGTCACACACTCTTGTCACACATTCCAGTCATACATTTGTCACACACTCTTGTCACACACTCTTGTCACACACTCTTGTCACACACTCTTGTCACACACTCTTGTCACACATTCTTGTCACATACACTTATCACACTCTTGTCATACATTTGTCACACACTCTTGCCACACACTCTTGTCACACACTCTTGTCACACACTCTTGCTACACACACATTTGTCACACACTCTTGCTACACACTCTTGCATACATAGACACAATAACTACGTACAGGCAGTTTGATAATTCAAAGCTACAAGTTGACATTGGTTATTCCACATTTCCACTGGCAAATAATTTGATGAATCAATTCTTTTGCCTGCGAAATGAATTCAGATTTACGATTTCACCAAATTATGATTAATATTATTATTAATATTTATATTTATATTTTACTCACTTTACGAAAATACAATTCTTACATAATTAAATTTCAATATTAAATATAATAATTATTAGAGGAGTGAAGTAGGATATGAAGTATAGGAAAGAGAAATGGGGGGGGGGTAGGAAAGAGGAATGGGGGGTAGAGGTAGTAATGGGGTAGAGGAGAGTTACAGGGTTAAATTGCTGGTATAATACCTACTCCCTATTTTATACCAACAGTAATAAGTATGGTGGTCGAGTGGGGCTAGGAATATTTGTGGGGTAATAAAGTGATGGACATAAGTAATAGTGGTAAGGGGCTAGGAGTAGGAGTAAGGAGTAGGAGTGGGGCTAGGAGTAGGAGTAGGGCTAGAAGTAGCAGTAGGGCTAGGAGTGGAGCTAGGAGTAGGAGTAGGGCTAGTAGTGGGGCTAGGAGTAGGAGCAGGGCTAGGAGTAGGAGCAGGGCTAGTAGTGGGGCTAGGAGTAGGAGCAGGGCTAGGAGTAGGAGCAGGGCTAGGAGTAGGGTTAGGATAGTTAAAAAGACTAGAAATATTGTAAAGAGGGTAAGTGGCTAGAAATAGATTTAACGGGAGTTACAAGAAATAGGGTTTGAACCGAGGGAGGGGCTAGAAAAGGGGTAGTCGTGTACATAAAGGGTTGATCATATGAGTATGTGGGTTAAGAACAGAGTAGGGTACAGATCAATGGGGTAAACTCTACACATTGGGGTAAACTCCACACAGACTAATGGGGTAAACTCCACATAGACCAATGGGGTAAACTCCACACAGACCAATGGGGTAAACCCCCACAAACCATTGGGGTAAACTCTACACAGACCATTGGGGGGTAAACTCTATACAGACCATTGGGGTAAACCCCACACAGACCAATGGGGTAAACCCCACACAAACCATTGGGGTAAACTCTACACAAACCATTGGGTTAAACTCTACACAGACCATTGGGGTAAACCCCACACAAACCATTGGGGTAAACTCTACACAGTCGAATGCTATTGTGTAATTTCAGTTTCATTAGTGCGTCGTATTTCATTGTAGTAAACTTCTTTTCGTTTATCGAGGACATTTTTTTACAGCACTCCGGAGCTTTTTTGCCTAGTTGCAAGTATAATTATGTTTTTTAATGAGTTTGTGAATGTTGTAAAATATCATGAATTAGTTCAGGAAATGAAATTAAATTAAATATGGTGTTATTTATGTAATTAAATTAATGATATATTGACTTGATTAAGATCATTATTTAGCCTAGTATTGCAAACTAGAAATAATAAATATTTAGCTTTATATGACACAATGAAATATAAACTAAATAGATAGCAAATTTTAAATACTGCGAGATAAAATAATTGATAATAAATTCACCTTTTTGAAAACTACAAAAGAATCCACTGAAGCCTTTACATAGAGATATACTTATACTTATATAGAAATTAATTTAGTAATATTAATTATATCAATTAATATTATCAATTAATACTATCAATTAATACTATCAATTAATACTATCAATTAATACTATCAATTAATACTATCAATTAATACTATCAATTAATACTATCAATTAATACTATCAATTAATACTATCAATTAATACTATCAATTAATACTATCAATTAATACTATCAATTAATACTATCAATTAATACTATCAATTAATACTATCAATTAATACTATCAATTAATACTATCAATTAATACTATCAATTAATACTATCAATTAATACTATCAATTAATACTATCAATTAATACTATCAATTAATACTATCATTAGCATATTATTAAACATAACATATTTTAAATGTAGGAACAATATAACATTTAAAATATCTATATTATATTTTGAAAAACAAAATATATTGAAATATTACAAAAATCTATTCATTATTTTATTTGATGACTTGTTATTGTTCTTTATTATGTAATATTTAGAGCCAAATTTATCCGAAAGTTAACTTATTACCAATTAAATTATCCGAAGAAGATATAATTACATAAGAACCCTTTTTTCAATTTTAAATGATAAATTAAACTTAATTATTTTTAAGATCTAGATTTATTGTACAAAGGAAAACAATACTAACTATTATAGTCGCAAGGAATTGTGTAAACTACGAGATCAGACAGTGAAGATGCAATTTTAAATTGTCTTTCCGTAGCATTTGCTTTAATTGCCTGGCAATATAGATAGAAAGAGAGAATGAGATCTCCGACCATAATAAATATAGCATGCAATGTAAGCTTATTGTATGCATTATATTTACATATAGACATGGTCTATAGATTAAATATATTTATATTTAAATAACACCCTTCAGCCTTATTCCAGAATCATCCTATCCCGCCTCCTACCACCTCACACCCCACTAACATCGCCGACCCCCGTTTCCACCTCGAACTGACCTATTTATTATATAATAACTAACCCATAACTACGCAATATCTCTCTACCGATAACAGAGACCCATCTTAGCCTAACGAGGACCCTCCTAAACCTCCTTGCCCTACCTCGGCTACCATCTAACCCTAGTCTGGGCGGTGCTAGTGCATGCCCTAATCTTTTCTATCCAGTCAATAAGATCTTCCTGAGTATCCGTGGACACTTCCATTGTCTTACGGTCCTGAGAGGTCAAGCGAAATATGTGCTGGTGACCTTGGCAATCATCGATGCGATCTATGAAGAGGTTAGAGGTCATTAGGTTAGAGGTCATTAGGTTATGTTTATTCAGAGATATTATTAAGCGATTGTAATTTGTATTTATGGACAAGTCTTCCACTCTCCTCTCCCCTCCTCCCATCCCCACCTCCCCTCCTCCCCTCCCCACCCCACCCCATAACCTCCCCACACCACCTCCCCTCCCCAATCCACCTCCCCTCCCCTCCTCTCCTCCCCACCCCATAACCACCCTACCTCCCCTCCCCTCCCCACCCCACCCCATAACCTCCCCACACCACCTCCCCTCCCCTCCTCCCCACCCCATAACCCCCCTCCCCTCCCCTCCCCTCCCCTCCCCTCCCCTCCCCTCCCCTCCCCTCCCCTTCTCTCCCCTCCCCTCCCCTCCCCTACCAACCCACAATATATCCCAGCAGATTAATGCTGTGTACGATATCCTCGCCTTCGTTAGTTTCTGATTTAACTTCTGTAACACAATTTCTCGGCACCAGCCTTTCGCTCTGTTCTCCCAAATCTCCTACAACCCTGCAACGACGATTGAAGTGAAAACAGGAAACAATAATGACATATTCTCTTGCAGATGTTTTTATATGAAGTTGGATTTAAAATTATCGGAATTAAAAATAACAAATAAAAAACTCAAAGATTAACAGAGAAATCAAAATGTCCATTATGTTATATCTTGATATCTCTTGTAGAAGCTAATTATTAATAATAATAAAATATTATATAACATATAATAAAATGTAATAACCATTGCGCATCTAATTGCTTAACGTTCAAAATTGTTTGACCTTTATAAAAGGTCATTTCCTGTGGTTTCTGTGCTTGGTAATCTTCAATAGCAATCATCATTTTCTAAGAAACAAAGATAATATATAATTAATATAACGGACAAATATTTACATACGTTAACTTCTCAACAACAACTCAGACAATTCTATTTTAATACAGAGTTAACCTACAGCTTCCTCTAAAAATAACACATACACTAAACTCTAAACTACACTCTAAACTACACTCTACACTACTCTACTCTACACTCTAAACTACACTCTACACTCTAAACTACACTCTACTCTACACTCTACACTACAATCTACATTACACTATGCCTCCCACACTACACCCCATAGTACATCCCGTATACAAAACTATATTACACCCTCATACTACACCCCCATACTACACCCCCATACTACACCCCCATACTACACCCCCATACTACACTCCCATACTACACCCCCATACTACACCCACATACTACACCCCCATACTACACCCACATACTACACCCCCATACTACACCCCACACTACGCCCCCACACTATGCCCCCACACTACACCCCATAGTACACCCCATATACAAAACTATACTACACCCTCATACTACACCCCCATACTACACCCCCATACTACACCCCCATACTACACCCCCATACTACACCCTCATACTACACCCACATACTACACCCCCATACTACACCCCCATACTACACCCCCATACTACACCCCCATACTACACCCCCATACTACACCCCCATACTACACCCCCATACTACACCCACATACTACACCCACATACTATGTCCTATACTAAACCCCATTACAAGCTAAACTTCCCGTAACCCTACAATTCTAACATCTTGTGATGCAATAGAGTTTTGATGAATTAAACATTTCTGATCGAAGTACAATTGGTTTAAATCGCTTCCCTGCATTGTTGAGGTGTAATGATGACTTCAAAGAAATAAATTGAGAGATTAAAATTGAGAATTAGAGAGTTTTTTTATTTCTACCATCAATTTATTTTATTAATTTCATTAAAATCAAAATTAATCGAAATTATTCATTTGTAGTTTTAGAATATATTTCCCATGCAACACTTGGAAAGAGAAGACGGGGTTTATAATGAAGATGGGGTTTATAATGAAGATGGGGTTTATAAAGAAGACAGGGTTTATAAAGAAGACGGGGTTTATAAAGAAGATGGGTTTATAAAGAAGACGGGGTTTATAAAGAAGACGGGGTTTATAAAGAAGACGGGGTTTATAAAGAAGACGGGGTTTATAAAGAAGACAGGGTTTATAAAGAAGACGGGGTTTATAAAGAAGACGGGGTTTATAAAGAGGAAAGGGCTTATAGAGTATGGTACTTATAAAGTGGATGGGGCATTTAGAATGTATTACCATAATGCAATGAGGATTTGAGAAAACTGTACTGATTAGACAATTAACATGAGGATTTGGACACATGTAGAGGACTAGAGGGGAAGAGGACTAGAGGGGAAGAGGGGTAGAAGGGTAAAGAGGTAGACAGCGGCTCCACCTACATTCTCGCAGGTAGTGATCAGATGATCTGTGACGGCGTAGCGTAGCTTTACATTGCGATATAAAGCGTGCTTTCGGAAATGGTCGACCAACTGAACCAACGACGTAAACGAATTGCGCGCCAGGAACAACTTATCTCGGTCAATCTTGACCATGCAGTGGTAGGTGGTGTTGTTTACTCTGCGGGGGAGTGTAGTGCCGGGTTAATACGAATACCTTGGAGGAGGAGAGTTGGGGAGAGGGAGAGGAGGGAGATGGTGGGATGAAAGTCGGGTTATGCCGGGCGATAGAGTGAATGGGAGGACGTGAGGGGAAGGTGAAAGTTAATGTTTGGGTATTGACTGACTTCACTTCACATCACATCACCTGGCCTTACCTTACCTCACCTCAGCTTATCAAACCTTAATAAATCTCACCTCACCTCTCCTTACCAAACCTCCACCTCACATCACCTCCACCTTACTTCCACCTAACCTAACTTCCACCCACCTCACCTTACCTCACTTCTACCTCACTTCCACCTCACCTAACCTCTACCCCACCTCACCTAACTTCACTTTACCTTACCAAACCTCACCTCACCTCTCCTTAACAAACCTCCACCTCACATCACCTCCACCTCCACCTCACCTCACTTCTATCTCACCTCACCTCACCTCACCTCACTTCCAAATCAACTCCACCTCACCTCACGTCTACCTAATGTCTACCTCACCTCTAACTCACCCTACCTCAACCTCACCTCACCACACCTCACCTCCACTTCACCTCACCTCACCTCACCTCCACCTCACCTCACCTCACCTCACCTCCACCTCACCTCACCTCACCTCACCTCACCTCACCTCACCTCACCTCACCTCCACCTCACCTCACCTCTACCTCACCTCACCTCACCTCACCTCACACCACCTCATCTCCACCTCATCTCCACCTCACCTCACCTCACCTCACCTCACTTCCACCTCACCTTACTTCACCTCACCTCACCTCACCTCCACCTCACCTCACCTCACCTCACCTCACCTCACCTCACCTCACCTCACCTCCACCTCACCTCACCTCTACCTCACCTCACCTCACCTCACCTCACACCACCTCATCTCCACCTCATCTCCACCTCACCTCACCTCACCTCACCTCACCTCACTTCCACCTCACCTTACTTCACCTCACCTCACCTCACCTCCACCTCACCTCACCTCACCTCACCTCTACCTCTACCTCACCTCACCTCACCTCACACCACCTCATCTCCACCTCACCTCACCTCACCTCACCTCACCTCACTTCCACCTCACTTCCACCTCACCTCCACCTCACCTTACCTCACCTCACCTCACCTCACCTCCACCTCACCTCACCTCTACCTCACCTCTACCTCACCTCACCTCACTTCACACCACCTCATCTCCACCTCACCTCACCTCACCTCACCTCACTTCCACCTCACCTCACCTTACCTCACCTCACCTCACCTCATCTCCACCTCACCTCACCTCACCTCACCTCACTTCCACCTCACCTTACTTCACCTCACCTCACCTCACCTCCACCTCACCTCACCTCACCTCACCTCTACCTCACCTCACCTCACACCAACTCATCTCCACCTCACCTCACCTCACTTCCACCTCACCTTACTTCACCTCACCTCACCTCACCTCACCTCCACCTCACCTCACCTCACCTCACCTCTACCTCACCTCACCTCACCTCACACCACCTCATCTCCACCTCACCTCACCTCACCTCACCTCACCTCACCTCACTTCCACCTCACCTCCACCTCACCTTACCTCACCTCACCTCACCTCACCTCCACCTCACCTCACCTCACCTCACCTCACCTCTACCTCACCTCACCTCACCTCACACCACCTCATCTCCACATCACCTCACCTCACCTCACCTCACTTCCACCTCACCTCACCTTACCTCACCTCACCTCACATCACCTCACCTCACCTCACCTCACCTCACCTCCACCTCACCTCACCTCACCTCCACCTACCTCACCTCACCTCACCTCTACCTCACCTCACCTCACCTCACACCACCTCATCTCCACCTCACCTCACCTCACCTCACCTCACCTCACCTCACTTCCACCTCACCTCTACCTCACCTCACCTCCACCTCACCTCACCTCACTTCCACCTCACTTCACCTCCATCTCACCTCACCTCACCTCACCTCTACCTCACCTCACCTCACTTCACACCACCTCATCTCCACCTCACCTCACTTCCACCTCACCTCACTTCCACCTCACCTCCACCTCACCTCACCTCACCTCTACCTCACCTCACCTCACCTCACACCACCTCACTTTTACCTCACCTCACCTCCACCTCACCTCACCTCACTTCCACCTCACCTCACCTCACCTCACCTCACCTCACTTTCCTAACCTTATGGACACTACAAATCTATTGTTGGACTTGCGGTCATCTCGTTTTCTTCTCACAAGAAAAGCTCCATCAAAACGAACTTTAGCTATTTTACGTTCAGCTTCGTCGCGGTTCAAGTTTTTATAATACCAACTGGAAGAGCGAAATTACAGGAGTGAAATTGAGGTTGGTAGAGTAAAGGCGGAGCAGTAAAGCAGTACAATTGGAGTAAAAGTAGTTGGAGGAGTTGAGTACAATAGTTAAGTCAGACATTAACACGTCTTTAGGTAGCTAAAGTTATTAAATATACAATGAATAGGTAGCTAACTCTTTATTGATATGAGACTCCACTTTGGGAACGGTTCCTTTCAGCAATTGGTTGGTCGTCCAATCCTTGGGATTCACTCCATTATCTTGGTAGTATTTCACCAATTCGCTCAGGGTGTCGAAGAATTTATCCTGAAGCTCAAATTGATCTTTATTCGTCAACTGTTTTAAAAATGATTTATTACGGTAAATATTTTTCTATCTCTTTTGAAATAATTGTATTCAAATTGATTACAAAAATTAAATTTGAAAAGCAAATTGAAATGTTAGTTTAATTTAACTTCCTGTTTAGAATGCGTCTTACATTGTTATTCTTGACTTTGATCAGAGTATGATTTAGATTGTCTCCATTGTCATTCTCTTTCCTGTCGAAATAAGTATAGATTTGGAGTAGCGGATATTTCAACATCGCCTAGAGAAGAACGTGTAAGCAGAGAGTGTCAATACCAGCTATTCCACTCTAATAACCACTCTAATAACCACTCTAATAACCACTCTAATAACCACTCTAATAACCACTCTAATAACCACTCTAATAACCGCTCTAATAACCGCTCTAATAACCGCTCTAATAACCGCTCTAATAACCGCTCTAATAACCGCTCTAATAACCGCTATAATAACCGCTATAATAACCGCTCTAATAACTACTCTAATAACTACTCTAATAACCGCTCTAATAACCGCTCTAATAACCGCTCTAATAACCGCTCTAATAACCGCTCTAATAACCGCTCTAATAACCACTCTAATAACCGCTCTAATAACCGCTCTAATAACCGCTCTAATAACCGCTCTAATAACCACTCTAATAACCGCTCTAATAACCGCTCTAATAACCGCTCTAATAACCGCTCTAATAACCACTCTAATAACCACTCTAATAACCACTCTAATAACCACTCTAATAACCACTCTAATAACCACTCTAATAACCGCTCTAATAACCGCTCTAATAACCGCTCTAATAACCGCTCTAATAACCGCTCTAATAACCGCTCTAATAACCGCTCTAATAACCACTCTAATAACCGCTCTAATAACCGCTCTAATAACCGCTCTAATAACCGCTCTAATAACCGCTCTAATAACCACTCTAATAACTGCTCTAATAACCACTCTAATAACCGCTCTAATAACCGCTCCAATAACCGCTCCAATAACCACTCTAATAACCACTCTAATAACCGCTCTAATAACCGCTCTAATAACCACTCTAATAACCGCTCTAATAACCGCTCTAATAACCGCTCTAATAACCGCTCTAATAACCGCTCTAATAACCGCTCTAATAACCGCTCTAATAACCGCTCTAATAACCGCTCTAATAACCGCTCTAATAACCGCTCTAATAACCGCTCTAATAACCGCTCTAATAACCGCTCTAATAACCGCTCTAATAACCGCTCTAATAACCGCTCTAATAACCGCTCTAATAACCGCTCTAATAACCGCTCTAATAACCGCTCTAATAACCGCTCTAATAACCGCTCTAATAACCGCTCTAATAACCGCTCCAATAACCGCTCCAATAACCGCTCCAATAACCACTCTAATAACCACTCTAATAACCACTCTAATAACCACTCTAATAACCACTCTAATAACCACTCTAATAACCGCTCTAATAACCACTCTAATAACCGCTCTAATAACCGCTCTAATAACCGCTCTAATAACCACTCTAATAACCGCTCTAATAACCGCTCTAATAACCGCTCTAATAACCGCTCTAATAACCGCTCTAATAACCGCTCTAATAACCGCTCTAATAACCGCTCTAATAACCACTCTAATAACCGCTCTAATAACCACTCTAATAACCGCTCTAATAACCACTCTAATAACCGCTCTAATAACCGCTCTAATAACCGCTCTAATAACCGCTCTAATAACCACTCTAATAACCGCTCTAATAACCGCTCCAATAACCACTCTAATAACCACTCTAATAACCACTCTAATAACCACTCTAATAACCGCTCTAATAACCGCTCTAATAACCGCTCTAATAACCGCTCTAATAACCGCTCTAATAACCGCTCTAATAACCGCTCTAATAACCGCTCTAATAACCGCTCTAATAACCGCTCTAATAACCGCTCTAATAACCGCTCTAATAACCGCTCCAATAACCGCTCCAATAACCACTCTAATAACCACTCTAATAACCACTCTAATAACCGCTCTAATAACCGCTCTAATAACCACTCTAATAACCACTCTAATAACCGCTCTAATAACCGCTCTAATAACCGCTCTAATAACCACTCTAATAACCGCTCTAATAACCACTCTAATAACCACTCTAATAACCGCTCTAATAACCGCTCTAATAACCGCTCTAATAACCGCTCTAATAACCGCTCTAATAACCGCTCTAATAACCACTCTAATAACCGCTCTAATAACCACTCTAATAACCGCTCTAATAACCACTCTAATAACCGCTCTAATAACCACTCTAATAACCGCTCTAATAACCGCTCTAATAACCGCTCTAATAACCGCTCTAATAACCGCTCTAATAACCACTCTAATAACCGCTCTAATAACCGCTCCAATAACCACTCTAATAACCACTCTAATAACCACTCTAATAACCACTCTAATAACCGCTCTAATAACCGCTCTAATAACCGCTCTAATAACCGCTCTAATAACCGCTCTAATAACCGCTCTAATAACCGCTCTAATAACCGCTCTAATAACCGCTCTAATAACCGCTCTAATAACCGCTCCAATAACCGCTCCAATAACCGCTCCAATAACCACTCTAATAACCACTCTAATAACCACTCTAATAACCACTCTAATAACCGCTCTAATAACCACTCTAATAACCGCTCTAATAACCGCTCTAATAACCGCTCTAATAACCGCTCTAATAACCGCTCTAATAACCGCTCTAATAACCACTCTAATAACCACTCTAATAACCGCTCTAATAACCGCTCTAATAACCGCTCTAATAACCGCTCTAATAACCGCTCTAATAACCGCTCTAATAACCACTCTAATAACCGCTCTAATAACCGCTCTAATAACCACTCTAATAACCGCTCTAATAACCACTCTAATAACCGCTCTAATAACCGCTCTAATAACCGCTCTAATAACCGCTCTAATAACCACTCTAATAACCGCTCTAATAACCACTCTAATAACCGCTCTAATAACCGCTCTAATAACCGCTCTAATAACCGCTCTAATAACCGCTCTAATAACCGCTCTAATAACCGCTCTAATAACCGCTCCAATAACCGCTCCAATAACCACTCTAATAACCACTCTAATAACCACTCTAATAACCGCTTTAATAACCGCTCTAATAACCACTCTAATAACCGCTCTAATAACCACTCTAATAACCGCTCTAATAACCGCTCTAATAACCGCTCTAATAACCGCTCTAATAACCGCTCCAATAACCGCTCCAATAACCACTCTAATAACCACTCTAATAACCACTCTAATAACCACTCTAATAACCGCTCTAATAACCGCTCTAATAACCGCTCTAATAACCGCTCTAATAACCGCTCTAATAACCGCTCTAATAACCGCTCTAATAACCGCTCTAATAACCGCTCTAATAACCGCTCTAATAACCGCTCTAATAACCACTCTAATAACCACTCTAATAACCGCTCTAATAACCGCTCTAATAACCGCTCTAATAACCGCTCCAATAACCACTCTAATAACCGCTCTAATAACCACTCTAATAACCACTCTAATAACCACTCTAATAACCACTCTAATAACCGCTCTAATAACCGCTCTAATAACCACTCTAATAACCACTCTAATAACCACTCTAATAACCACTCTAATAACCACTCTAATAACCACTCTAATAACCACTCTAATAACCACTCTAATAACCACTCTAATAACCACTCTAATAACCGCTCTAATAACCGCTCTAATAACCGCTCTAATAACCGCTCTAATAACCGCTCTAATAACCGCTCTAATAACCGCTCTAATAACCGCTCTAATAACCACTCTAATAACCGCTCTAATAACCACTCTAATAACCGCTCTAATAACCACTCTAATAACCGCTCTAATAACCGCTCTAATAACCGCTCTAATAACCGCTCTAATAACCGCTCTAATAACCGCTCTAATAACCGCTCTAATAACCGCTCTAATAACCGCTCTAATAACCGCTCTAATAACCACTCTAATAACCGCTCTAATAACCACTCTAATAACCGCTCTAATAACCACTCTAATAACCGCTCTAATAACCGCTCTAATAACCGCTCTAATAACCGCTCTAATAACCGCTCTAATAACCGCTCTAATAACCGCTCTAATAACCGCTCCAATAACCACTCTAATAACCACTCTAATAACCACTCTAATAACCACTCTAATAACCGCTCTAATAACCACTCTAATAACCGCTCTAATAACCGCTCTAATAACCGCTCTAATAACCGCTCTAATAACCGCTCTAATAACCGCTCTAATAACCGCTCTAATAACCGCTCTAATAACCGCTCTAATAACCGCTCTAATAACCGCTCTAATAACCGCTCTAATAACCGCTCTAATAACCGCTCTAATAACCGCTCTAATAACCGCTCTAATAACCGCTCTAATAACCGCTCTAATAACCGCTCTAATAACCGCTCTAATAACCGCTCTAATAACCGCTCTAATAACCGCTCTAATAACCGCTCTAATAACCGCTCTAATAACCGCTCTAATAACCGCTCTAATAACCGCTCTAATAACCGCTCTAATAACCGCTCTAATAACCGCTCTAATAACCGCTCTAATAACCGCTCTAATAACCGCTCTAATAACCGCTCTAATAACCGCTCTAATAACCGCTCTAATAACCGCTCTAATAACCGCTCTAATAACCGCTCTAATAACCGCTCTAATAACCGCTCCAATAACCGCTCCAATAACCGCTCCAATAACCACTCTAATAACCACTCTAATAACCACTCTAATACCAACCAGAAGGAGAGTGCAAGTTCTCCCTGGAACTTGGTACTGTTGCGAATGAGGAACGTGCCATCGACTGTAGCGTAGATGTTCATGAGTTCGCCGGTCTCCTCGCGAGAGATATTCTTGTGGTACCAAGGCTGGGCATCCGGTTCCACCTCGTCGTACTGTTGCTGTTGCATCTGTTCGACGGCGGACGGAGTAGGGGGCAGTGCGGGGGCAGTGCGGGGGGAGTTGAGAGACAAGGTGGTTATTAAAAGATGTTATTAAAGGATGTTATTAAAGGATGTTATTAAAAGATGTTATTAAAGGATGTTATTAAAACGACGTA
>OZ038317.1:8359747-8444747 GCA_964035775.1 Osedax frankpressi | reverse complement strand
CAGTAAACTCACAAATTTGTGAACGTAGAGTTTGGGGTTAAAATGAGTCGAGTTCGTAGGAGTTTTTCTGCAATAGTTTAATAACAATGCCAGTTTATTTTAGTGTCAGTGAGTGCGTCAGGCATATCAGTGAGTGCATTTGTGAGTGTGTCAGTGAGTTTATGAGTGATTAGTGGGTAAATGAACCCGAGTGAATGCGTGATCGAAAAGTGAAATAAAGAATTAACTACTATTATATAATAACATTGACAGTTACTATGTAATCCGGTAAGGTAATTTATTCACCTGGTTGATGTTATCTTTGACGTAAACCATTCCATTCTTGATATTTTCAGAAACATCGTCGTTATCTAATGAGATATAGATTTTATTAACAATAACTGACTTTAGAATTTATTTCCAAAAATTATGAAATAATTTTGAACATTATTTAAGTAAATGTTACTATAATATACAGAAAATAAAGTCTATCAATATATAGTTAATTAATTAAATATCAACCTTTATATAAATATATAGTTAATTAAATAAATATCAACCTTTATATAAATATTCTTCACCAAGTTTTTTATGCTGTAATTTCGTAGGATAATTTATAGATATTGAAACAATAAGACATACAATATAATATTAAGTTTAAGTGGGATAATACAATTGATCTATTATCATATCAATATAAATTTGTACACAATAAATAAATTATTTTGAACGCTAATTTAACAACTAAAACTAATTTTAAATGAAATTCAAACTTTAATGATAATTTTTCTTTTCAATTGATTTGGGGATGGTAGTTTATTCGGGTTTTTGGTTGGCACGGGAGATGTCAATAGAAGATCTCCGAAAATTTCCTGATGAAGTTATCGGGATACAAATATAAATGAAAACAAAACAATTATCAAATCATAGGTTATCAAATTATCAAATCATATATTTGTAGTTTTATTATTAAGCGGACAAAGGTATTCGAATTTGATTTACAATATCGTAACAATACGAATGGATAACAATTGTAAAGGATGTTGGGTGACCTTGAAGTTCGCTGCCATGACTCTTTGTTGACTCACGGAACAATGGTCTTCAATAGATAAAATTAATGGAAACCTATTGTAAAATGATAGAATTGAGAACATCGAGAATAAGATTTAAGTATACGATATAATATATAAGATAAGATATAAGTATACGATATAAGTATAGGTAAAAGATAAGATATAAGTTGAAGTATAAGATATAAGTATAAGTAAAAGATAAGATGAGTATAAGTATTGTACTCTACTTTTATAAACTATAGTTTATTATGCAAACACGATATTTCCTATAAATTAATTTCTTATAAAATAATTATTTATTAAAATATGAATAATTATTTTATAAGAAAATTATATTAATAAAAGTATTAATAAATTATTATAATTATTATTATTATAAATTAAATAAATGATTTCGTTCGTTATAATATGCAATTAATAATAGGTTTACATAAATTATAGAATAATGTCAATAAACATTTACGACGGCAAATACTCAAAGAACAATTCACAAATCAAATTATCCCGAGAGGAGTTAATCAAAGTCACGAGTCAATCAAACCATCTTCAACGAACTTGTAATCTACTAATCACATTGTTTCTAAAACAACTGAGAACAATGAAAGCCAACAAGCAATTGTTCTAATGTTAAGTACTTGTTACATTGTAAGTATCTGCTAATATTAAATAACTCATAATTCAATGTCGTAATATAACAATATCATATGATGCACAATATAAATTCTATATTATTAATATTAGTATTCTAAAAGGATAGTTAAAAATACAAGTGTAGATGAAGACCTTTGAGAAGCATTTCAGTATTATTTCACGACATAATAATCACACATGTATAACTATTAGAAATATTATCCCAAACAAAGGTCCGCAGTTGAATATTGATTACAATTTCATTGAGATTTTATTGAATTCCTTCAAATACTCACTTGTAATATTTTAGAAGATTAATAAACAGAAAAACAAGCAAATATAAATATTCCACACATTCACACTCTGGACTGATTAGAATATCATGTAATTCTCACTATGTCAGTAATACAGAAATGTAGGTACTATGGACATATACAATAAGAATTATGAAACTAGACTCCTCCATAATAAGTTAACAAGTTATATTCTTCATTAATTTGTAATAACCATTATTATTAAATTCCATTAATTCCTACAATTATTTATAATTCGTATTCCAAATAATTTTTCAATTTTTGTGCAAAAATTGTTGTTTTTTTTTTAAATATTAAACTATTCCATACTTACTCAGAAGTGACGAAAGCATATTTTTTGATCGTCTTCAGCACATCGAGAAAGAAAATTTTACTGGTGAACGTTCGACCATGAGTTATGATTGGTTTATCTTTTGTTCCATCCCAGCAATCCACTTCAAAATAGAAAGATTGGCATATATATATGGGAGGGAGAGTTAGAAATGGTCAGAAAAAGAAAAATAGTTAGAAAAAGTTAGAAGGGAAGGAGGGGGGAGGAGGGAGAGGGTGTGGAGGGAATAGGGAGAGTGATAGAGGGGATAAAGAGGGAATGGAGGGAGGGAGGGGGAGGTGGAGGAAGATAGGGAGATTGAGAGAGGAGACGGAGGTAGATGGTGTGGATGGGGATAGGGAGAATGAGAGAGGAGATAAAGAGGGAAGGGAGGGAGGGAGGGGGATAGGGAGAATGAGAGAGGAGATAAAGAGGGAAGGGAGGGAGGGAGGGGGAGGTGGAGGTTGTGGAGGGAGGGAGGGAGGGGGAGGTAGATGTTGTGGAGGGAGGGAGGGAGAGTGAGAGAGGAGATAAAGAGGGAGGGGAGGGAAGGGAGGAAGGGAGGGAGGGGAGGTTGAGGGTTTGGAGGGGGATATGGAGAGTGAGAGAGGAGATAAAGAGTGAAGGGAGGGAGGGAGGGGGAGAGAGGAGATAAAGAAGGAGGGGGAGGTAGAGGGGGTGGAGGGAGGGAGGGAGAGTGAGAGAGGAGATAAAAAGGGAAAGGAGGGAAGGGAGGAAGGGAGGGAGGGAGGGGGAGGTAGAGATTGTGTAGGGAGGGAGGGAGAGTGAGAGAGGAGATAAAGAGGGAGGGGGAGGTAGAGAGTGTAGAGGGAGGGAGAGTGGGAGAAAGAGTTAGGGGGAGGTAGAGAGAAGATAAAGAGGGAGGGGGAGGTAGAGAGTGTGGAGGGAGGGAGGGAGAGTGAGATAAAGAGGGGAAGAGCTATAAATAACTACCAACATTCCAAACAGCGACATCCCATAAGAAGAATACGAGCGTAACATTCAGTTGATGAGTCACTGCTCATCTGATCACCCGTCAGGTACCTACCATTGTAGTACTTATTGATAATGCTGTCGCTATTGTTGTCGCTCTTATTGTCTATATTACTGTTATTATTAACATAGCTATTATTGTAGCTATTACTGTTATTATTAACATAGCTTTTGTTGTCGCTATTTCTAACGAGTTATTGCTGTTATTAATGGCATAGCTATTATTGCTTATATTGCTGCTATTATTAAGATATCTATTTTTGTAGCTATTGCTAACGAGTTGACATAGCTATTGTTGTCGCTATTGCTAATGAGTTGACATATCTATTGTTGTCGCTATTGCTAACGAGTTGACATATCTATTGTTGTCGCTATTGCTAACGAGTTGACATAGCTATTGTTGTAGCTATTGCTAACGAGTCGTCATAGCTATTGTTGTCGCTATTGCTAACGAGTTTACATAGCTATTGTTGTCGCTATTGCTAATGAGTTGTCATAGCTATTGTTGTCGCTATTGCTAACGAGTTGTCATAGCTATTGTTGTCGCTATTGCTAACGAGTTGTCATAGCTATTGTTGTCGCTATTGCTAACGAGTTGTCATATCTATTGTTGTCGCTATTGCTAACGAGTTGACATAGCTATTGTTGTCGCTATTGCTAACGAGTTGACATATCTATTGTTGTCGCTATATCTAACGAGTTGACATAGCTATTGTTGTCGCTATTGCTAACGAGTTGACATAGCTATTGTTGTCGCTATTGCTAACGAGTTGACATAGCTATTGTTGTCGCTATTGCTAACGAGTTTACATAGCTATTGTTGTCGCTATTGCTAACGAGTTGTCATATCTATTGTTGTCGCTATTGCTAACAAGTTGACATAGTTATTGTTGTCGCTATTGCTAACATGTTGACATATCTATTGTTGTCGCTATTGCTAACGAGTTGACATATCTATTGTTGTCGCTATTGCTAACGAGTTGTCATATATATTGTTGTCGCTATTGCTAACGAGTTGACATAGCTATTGTTGTCGCTATTGCTAACGAGTTGACATAGTTATTGTTGTCGCTATTGCTAACGAGTTGACATATCTATTGTTGTCGCTATTGCTAACGAGTTGACATATCTATTGTTGTCGCTATTGCTAACGAGTTGTCATATATATTGTTGTCGCTATTGCTAACGAGTTGACATAGCTATTGTTGTCGCTATTGCTAACGAGTTGTCATTAGCTATTGTTGTCGCTATTGCTAACGAGTTGACATAGCTATTGTTGTCGCTATTGCTAACGAGTTGACATAGCTATTGTTGTCGCTATTGCTAACGTGTTGTCATAACTATGGCTGTCGCTATTGCTGTCGCTATTGCTGTCGCTATTGCTGTCGCTATTGCTGTCGCTTTTGCTGTCGCTATTGTTGTCGCTATTGCTAACGAGTTGACATAGCTATTGTTGTCGCTATTGCTAACGAGTTGACATAACTATGGCTGTCGCTATTGCTGTCGCTATTGCTGTCGCTATTGCTGTCGCTATTGCTGTCGCTATTGCTGTCGCTATTGCTGTCGCTATTGTTGTCGCTATTGCTAACGAGTTGACATAGCTATTGTTGTCGCTATTGCTAACGAGTTGACATAACTATTGCTGTCGCTATTGATGTCGCTATTGCTGTCGCTATTGTTGTAGCTATTGCTAACGAGTTGTGAGAGGATGCTATCCAATATGAAGATAACGGCTGGTCCATGTCCATCGGCTCATTTAGTTTTTCTTCATCAAATATTGTATTGTTTGGAGAGAATATGTAGTCCATAAACTATTGGAGGGTGTGGCTTATTAGAGGGTGTGGCTTATTATAGGGTGTGGCTTATTAGAGGGTGTGGCTTATTATAGGGTGTGGCTTATTAGAGGGTGTGGCTTATTAGAGGGTGTGGCTTATTAGAGGGTGTGGCTTATTAGAGGGTGTGGCTTATTAGAGGGTGTGGCTTATTAGAGGGTATGGCTTATTAGAGGGCGTGGCTTATTAGAGGGTGTGGCTTATTAGAGGGTGTGGCTTATTAGAGGGTGTGGCTTATTAGAGGGTGTGGCTTATTAGAGGGTGTGGCTTATTAGAGGGTGTGGCTTATTAGAGGGTGTGGCTTATTAGAGAGTGTGGCTTATTAGAGGGTGTGGCTTATTAGAGGGTGTGGCTTATTAGAGGGTGTGGCTAATTAAAGGGTGTGGCTTATTAGAGGGGGTGATTTATTAGAGGGTGTGGCTTATTAGAGGGTGATGATAATTAGAGGGTGTGGTTTATTAGAGGGTGTGGCTTATTAGAGGGTGATGATAATTAGAGGGTGTGATTTATTAGAGGGTGTGGTTTATTAGAGGGTGTGGCTTATTAGGGGGTGATGATAATCAGAGGGTGTGGTTTATTAGAGGGTGTGGCTTATTAGAGGGTGATGATAATTAGAGGGTGTGGCTTATTAGAGGGTATGGTTTATTAGAGAGTGTGGTTTATTAGAGGGGGTGGCTTATTAATGGGTGTGGCTTATTAGAGGGGGTGGTTTATTATAGGGTGTGGCTTATTAGAGGGTGATGATAATTAGAGGGTGTGGTTTATTAGAGGGTGTGGCTTATTAGAGGGTGATGATAATTAGAGGGTGTGGTTTATTAGAGGGTTTGGCTTATTAGAGGGTGTGGCTTATTAGAGGGTGATGATAATTAGCGGGTGTGGTTTATTAGAGGGTGTGGCTTATTAGAGGGTGTGGCTTATTAGAGGGTGATGATAATTAGAGGGTGTGGTTTATTAGAGGGTGTGGCTTATTAGAGGGTGTGGCTTATTAGAGGGTGATGATAATTAGAGGGTATGGTTTATTAGAGGGTGTGGCTTATTAGAGGGTGTGGCTTATTAGAGGATATGGTTTATTAGAGGGTGTGGTTTATTAGAGGGTGTGGCTTATTAGAGGGTGTGTTTTATTAGAGGATGTGGCTTATTAGAGGGTGTGGCTTATCAGAGGGTGTGTTTTATTAGAGGGTGTGGTTTATTAGAGGGTGTGGTTTATTAGAGGGGGTGGCTTATTAGAGGGTGTGGCTTATTAGAGGGTGTGGCTTATTAGAGGGGGTGGTTTGGAATTGAATTGATTAGGTGCATATATTAATAGTTGCAATTGTTTATCTATATTTTATTGTGAAGATTAATAAATATTTCACAAATTAAATTAAGATCAAACATAAATATCTATTATTGTATAACATATCAAATGAAGGTGACTTAGGCAATGCAATAAGTCGACACTGATAAATAAACTTGACAGTCAAACTTCACATCGGTCACCAACCACATCGGTCATACCGTCGCCTATATATAAATTAAAAACTGACACACATATCTATAATTCATACTGACGCTTCGTACCTATGAGGAGGCATATTTCAAACTGACACGCGACACGCGATACGTGACACGCGACACGCGACACCTACCTCTGAGTTTTTGAGAACAGTTCGCGAGTTGCTTTTTTTGTGGAAAACGGAGACGATGAGCCGAGTTCGTTCAAAAGACGCCGAAAGTTTATCCTTTGGGGTTTTAGCGATTCAATAAGGGTGTAATATGTAGGTGCAGGCATTGGTGTAAAGCAAAAGCTTGCGGTGTAGATGATACAAATGACGTATATGTATAGCGTATTATCATAAGCGCAATATATTGATTTTAATTTGTAATATGTTGGAATTAGACCAAAGCAAGTAAATATTACATAGATATTCTCTTAGGAATATAAAACGGTAACTAGAATTAAAAATAATCCGAGGAGAAAATGTAGTGCTTTATTTTATCTTAGAGCTTTTTCTTAGATGAAATAAAATAAAGTATCTATGAATGTTTATCTATGAATGTCTATTAATGACTCTTTATCTATGAATGTCTATCTATGAATGTCTATTAATGACTCTTTATCTATGAATGTCTATCTATGAATGTCTATTAATGACTCTTTATCTATGAATGTCTATCTATGAATGTTTATTTATGAATGTTTAATAATGGATGTTTATCTATGAATATAAATACAAATAAAAACCTTTTGTTCATTGAGAATAAATCTTTGAAAATCTTTCATTGTAATATCATTTCGAATCATTCTAAAATTAAGAAAAAATAAAATTCCTAACATAAAATATGAATTATAAAAATATGAATTATGTATAAGATTTAAGATATAAGCATATTTCTTATAACAATAAAAGTTTTAGATTTAAAAACTAGAATTTTAGAAATTTATTTTGTTAATTTGTATAGAAATACTTGATAAAATAAGAAATATAATTTTTTTAGATTTTTTAAAATTATATATTAAATATAAATTTTTATAATAATTAAAATTACATATATATATATATATATATATATATATATTTCTAATAAATCATAGTACATAAGAATTGAAATTATCAGACTGATATGAAAATCTTTCAGGTATAATGATTAACTATATAAATACATATTATATATATCGAAAATACATAGAAATACATGAGTAACAATTTACAAACCCGTCTCTAATGAAGTAAGGTGTGAAATATTCATGAATGATCTGAGCAGATGGCATTAGTCAATAAAATATATGCCCTTGACAAGGTTTGGATGCATAAAAACAAGGACGGACTAAACTAACATCGTGATTGTAGATAATGTCTTGATAGAGTTCAGCAAACGAATTGAAAAACCATTCTTCCTTTTTGTCGATTTTCTAGAAAATAATGTGGAATCAGAATTTTAATACAGTTGGGATTTGGACTTTATATAAACTAAATATAAAGATTTAGGTAAATAAATACTATTTTATAAATTGCTAACTATAAAATAGCAAAAAATAGAAAGTTTTAACATTTTCTAATAGGCTAAATCATTAGGTGAATAACCTATTATTAGATCAATTAAATTATTGATAAAAAATAATAAAAATTACAACTCTTGGGATCACATGATTAGAATGAAATGAGAATCTGCAGAACTTAATAATAGATCTTACTCACATGACAAATAGATTTAATTTCTTCACGGTCGATGTTTAACTTTAGAACTTTGGTGACAAAAGATATACAAGACTTTAGATTAATTCTGCGAATAAAATAATAATAGTATTAAATTGAAACCCTTGAAAGTGAAATGTATATTAATAGATAGTATTTTCAAAATATACTATAAAATATATAATATATCAAAAGTTATTAAATAAATAACTACTGTAAAATAAACTTCTTTAATTAAATGTCATTATATTAGACAAAAATGTAAAACCAAATCCATTATTGAAATTAAACATTCAAATAAATATCTGAAAATATCTCCGAGATCTGCGACCGACTTCGATGAAGTATTAATATCATATTCTGATCTTACTTCGGCTTCCCCTGTTCGTTTTACGTACCGCGTTCCAGTCCAAATTTCTACCCCGCCCCCAGCTTGTGCTAAACCAACGTGTTCATCGAGCACTGGATCAGATTGAACTCCCTCTGCAACCAGTGCGTAATCAGCTTCGGGTAGGAAGAGGTCAACGTATCCTGTCGCAGATACTCCAGAGTTTTGATCCACTGATCGGCGTCGGTCTTGTCCAAGGCTGGCGGGGGGCGGGGGGGGAGGGGGCAGGCGGGGTTAGTTACCGCTGGCACCGTTATCGGCACCCCGTCGTTAACGTTATCGGCCGCAAATAATCAAACCCATCAAAGACAGCGAGTTCAATTTGAAGTCGTTGCCGTACAGGATGACCAGGCACTTCTTTCGCAACGGGTCTTCCCTCTTCACCTCCTCCTGGTGGCGGTCAAACTCTTTGGAGTAGGCCCCGCGGCGAATTTCGCGAATGTCGCGCAAGTAGCACATTCTGTCTGCGGGATTCGCGAACGAGGGGCTGCGAGTAGGCAGATTCCGGGGGAAAGCGACGGGGTTTGGGGTATGAAATTGCATGCGCGAAAGTAGGGGATGTGAGAAGGTTGAAGAAAGGGAAGAGGTCAATAAACAGCTATCTGATAATACGAATATTGTGAGTGTAGATTTAAGGGTGTGAAGGTAGTTTTAGGTGTAAGATGTAAGATATCGTAGGTTCTAGGTTCATTATTTATTCCCAGCTTCTAGGCATTGTGATAGGAATCATACAAAGATAGTTATTATAGGAATCCTAGTTTTCTAATTGAAATCATATTCAATGCATCTTAAACTGTTTAATTATTTTATATATGAATATTCATGTGTATATGCATATGTGAATATGTTATCTAATTAGATAATAAAGATATGATGTGATTTGCATATATGATATGATATATATATATTATAGTATACAATTCATCTTGATAGAGGTTAATCAATATAATATGGAGGTCTGTATATGGAAATCATTTATCTCACAAACAAAGTATATTTCCATACAATCTATTATATAACACATATAGAACAAATTATATATACACTGGAATGCTTTAATATAAATAAATATAATATGACAATTAAATTTCTACATAAGTATAAATAAAATACAGGCTATTATATAATAGTAAATATAAGTTATAAATAGATTATATAATGGTAAACATAAGGTATAGACCAAGATTACAGGTAATATTAGTTATAAATAAGATATATAAGTTATAAATAGAGGTCTAGAGCATGATGTTAGTTATAAATAGAGGTCTAGAGTGGGATATATTAGTTATAAATAGATGTCTAGAGTGGGATATATTAGTTATAAATAGAGGTATAAAGTGAGATATTAGATATAAATAGAGGTCTAGAGTGGGATATTAGTTATATTAAGTATATTAAGTCATATTAGTTATAAATAGAGTATTTATTACAATAGTTATTAAGTATACATTATGTGTATGAGGTATTGATAAAGATATAAATATAGTATACAAGAGATGTAAAGTAAGTATTAAATAACCACCGATTACAGAACGAAAGTTAGACTTTGAATTCAACATGAATAGACATCAACTCACCTTTCTCCAAGTCTCCCCAAACTAATTGTCTCGTAGTTTCCAATATCTGAAACAGTTTGATGAGGATAAATACATTTTTAATTTCCTAAACATATCGTTGGATTAATTTCATCGAACGAGTTATTTCTTTTTAAAATATTGTAATAGAATAAGAGATAGCTTCACGTTGATTTGGATCCATTCTTATCTAAGTTCTACAGTATTTTTATTTTCATAAGAAGTGAATTAATCCATCACTTCAAATACTATTTTAGATTAAAATCTTGGTAAAATAACTAAATTATTTACGCCGAGTTTTAGAGATTTTAGCAATTTTAAAACAACAGTTTTTTATTTCAATACCAAGTCAATAATAATACCCAAGAAAACAGATGATGTAACTATTATAGATTCTTATATAATTATTTTAAATTAAATAAAATCATGATATAATTTATATAGAAATAAAATATATTTTCTCTTTTATTATATAACAAATAAACTTAAAGCGACTGGATTGTTTCTTGGGTAATGTCAATAATGAAATCTATTGTATAAAAATAAAAAATTAGAATTGTTAATTTTGTTTTTTTGGTAGTTTTGTAAAATTAATTATTCAATTTTAAATTTTAAATAAATTTGACAAATAATTACTCATTAAATATAATAAGCAAGTAAAATATCTTTCTAAACTCATTCGAAACCTAGCCTTCAATAAAACAACACTTTTCCGTAAACATTCAGCTAGCGCACTGTTCGCGCAACTACCCGAGAGTAAGTAAGAGTAAGTAAGAGTAAGTAAGAGTAAGTAACCGCAGCGGAGTGAATACGCTAGACCTCAAACCCGCAAACCCCATCGGCCATGGCACCACGAAAATCTAAACCACGGGCGTCCCCGTCGAAACTGCGAGCTAGTCGTTCGGTTCTGTCGAGGATCACCGTTCCAATGAACGACCTACAAGAGCTTCGCCTGTTGTCGGGCGACGAATGCACCCGGCAACAAGTGATACACCGATTGCAGTGTTCGATTCGCTCGTCGCCCAGCTGCAATCTACGCGTAGACGACACCCGACCCCGGCTTCGATTGGTCGACGCCGCGTTGCCACGGCGACGAAAGGCTCGCGTCGCCGCCGCCCCGAAGAGGTCGAGTTCGGCGGCGGCGTTGGCGAGGAGGAACGACGCGAAGTCGGCAAAGAAATCGACGTCGGCGTTGAAGAAATCGACGTCGGCGATCGCCGTGGCGACCGCGAAGAAATCTAATCGCCGGGGACTACGGAACGCGAAGGAGGAAATGAAGATGTTGGCGGAAACGCTGAATCGCAACCAACGCCTAAAGAGAAGCGGCGCCGAGCCCCGCCAATGTAAACGGGCGGCTAGCCCCTCCTACTCAGGCGACAGCAGCACTAAGCGACGTCATATTCAGCCCGCAAAGCGGGGTCGCGGAAAAGCTACCAGAGGTCGCCGCGCAAATCGCAAGTAGGGTAGCCGAGTTCGGGCAACGTATATAAACAGAAAATGTGTTTAGAATTTATTTTTAATGTCGAAATAAATGTTGTATACAAATCTGGTTTGATTTATTTATAAACTAAAAAATATATATATAAATAGACATTTGAATAAATAGTAATAAGAATATGCATTATTTAATATATATTAAATTGAATGTACTTTTCTCAAATTAATATAAACCATAAATATATATCAGTATTCTAGTATATTTAGTTCACAAGTTATTTAATTATTATATTAAATAATTATATTTTATATAATTATGTATTTACAAAATATATTATATTATATAATGTATTGTAATGAAGGCATAATAACTGTAAGAATTCTAGCACTAGAAATTACAAAACTCACTGCAAGGGTAGCATAAACATTATGTTTATTTTCTTTTACTAAAAACAGAAATATTTCTGAGATGTGTATATAAAATATACCTTTATATAATTAACATGATCTGTATATAAAATATACCTATATATAATTAACAATATACAAGTATAATAATTATATTGCAGTGTACCTATTATCTGCACGATTATATAATATCTACATATATCACAGATTATATAACAGCACAATTGCCTATCATATTACATAATTTAAAGTGCTCCTAGTGAAGTGAAAGTGAACACAATTCATTAAATATAGATTTAAATAATTTATTAACGATTTAATCATTAATACATTAATCATATTGTTTTTTAATTTTTATAATCAGTTTAATAAATTATATTATTTATTATTAAATAATACATTTATATAAATACATTTAGAAAATAATATTATTAAACAAAATGTTGTTATAGAAATTATTTGTTTATTCATTTTATTAATACCAAAAGATATTAAAAAATACCAAAATATATTTCATATTTAGTTAATTTAATATAAGTAGAAAAAATATTCTATGATGATTTTAAAATGTATACTTTAAAAATGAATGCATTGAATTTCATTATATGAATTTCATTCATTATAATGTGTATAGAGTTTTATCAACAAATTATCACTGAATTATGGTTATCAATATAACAAATTAATTATTATTATTATATTTTTGTTTTTTTTTTAAATTTACATTGGTAAATTACAGATGTTGTAGATTAGTAATCCTACGATAGATGATTCATAAACGGCAATTAATGGTGTCACCATATTTATAAATATTTATATAATGATAATACAAATAACAATACAAATTAAGTGGCCAGCTAGTATAAAAGAACATTAAATTACCAGACCGATGACATGGGTCCTATGCCCTGATAAGAAATGAAATAAATGTTAAAAATAAAGCTATGTTAGTTTACAACAAGAATCTATTATGTATTCATATAATACATTGTGCATTAGCTGAACATAAATATTTGTATTACTAATTATCTAAGATCAACTTAGATATTGAAAATAGATATTTAAATGCCATATCATATAGAGCATACAAAGTCTAGTAGTGTGTTACATATAAATATGTGTGTATAGATAATGGCATTACAATACATTGGCAACAAGAAGTATATCAATACAATATATAGAGTATCAGAAATATAGATCTATATTATCTAAAGTCTAGATCTATATATAATATATTGATTATCAGAAATATAGATTTACAAAAATCTATATTATCTATAGTCTAGATCTATATATAATATATTCAATATCAGAAATATAGATTATCAATAATCTATATTATCCGCATAAGTATAGATCTATCTAAATATTATATAGATTGTCAATAATCTAATACAATACAATATCTATATTACCTACAGAAGTCTAGATCTATATATATAATATAGATTGTCAGAAAGATAAAGAAGTCTAGTCTATAGCAGATGATTACGTCGCCAACATAATACATCTCTATCAGCCACTACTGAGATGTCTTGACTTATACTGTTAAATAGTGTAATCAGCGATAATGAACACTTGAATAGCAAACGTATAGAAACTACTACACACACCTATATATACACTTATATACATACACATACTTATATATATATATATATATATATATATATATATATATATATTCATCTACTCCGAGAAAGCCCATTAACTATATCAACCATTAAATAGACGGCATTTTATATAATACATGAATAATTAATAACGGAGTGTGATTAATTAGTTGAATGATGAATCATGGTCTACCATAACTAGAATTCTCCCGAGAGCAAGGGGATTATCTATTTGTATCATCTGACGACATGACATTTGATTTCTTGGATGCCATCTAATTAACTATAATATTAATAACTTATGTATACTATGACCTTTCCACGCCTACACACACGCCTACCTTCACACGACTACACACACACACGCTTACATATATAAAATATACAATTACGAAAATATGACAATACTCCCTACTTTACCAACTACTAACTCCAAATACAGATTGACCTCAATAACTTCTTATGAATGGAATCGACTTCCTAAACAATTATTGTCTCCCAGCATATCTCCAGACAGTTTCAAGTGTAAGCTAAAAAGCTCCCTGCTTACGTGAAACTAATCACCTGTAATTCATATTGTTACCTTTTTTATCTTAACGCAATATCTAAAATGTAATATTATTTTAAATGTTGCATTTCTAAATAAATACTTACGCACACACACCTACATTTACACACACCTACATTTACACACACCTACATATTCACACACCTACATATACACCCACATATACACCCACATACACATCCACATACACATCTACATACACACACCTACATATCACGACCACATACACACACACCTATATATACACCCACATATACACACACATCTACATATACAACTACATACACACACATCTACATATACACCCACATATACACACATCTACATATAAACCCATATGCACACCCACATACACACACACCTACATATTCACACACCTACATATACAACTACATACACACACATCTACATATAAACCCACATACACACACACCTACATATACACCCACATACACACACACCTACATATACACCCACATACACACACCTACATATTCATACACATACGCACACACCTACATATACACCCACATACACACCCACATACATACACCCACACACACACACACCTACATATTCACACACACACATACACACACATCTACATATACACCTACATACACACACACCTACATATAAACTCATATACACACCCACATACACACACACCTACATATTCACACACATACGCACACACCTACATATACACCCACATACACACCCACATACACACACATCTACATATACAACTACATACACACCCACATACACACACCTACATATACACCTACATATACACCCACATCCACATACACACCTACATATACACCTACATACTACGCCCACATATGACATATACTATCTTATAAAGGTTACAAATGATACATATTTAAGTATAAATAAACAATTACAATTAAACTCCCTTACACCTAACTACGCATCTGCATCGTAGGTTCTACACACGCCTACACACGACTACACACGCCTACACACGCCTACACACGACTACACACGCCTACACACGACTACATACTACTACACACGCCTACACACGCCTACACACGCCTACACACGACTACACATGACCACACACGACTACACTTATACCTACACAAGGCTAAACACGCCTACACGCACACGCCTATATACGACACACATGCCTACACCCACGCCTACATACGCGACTAAACACGCCTACACACGCGACTAAACACGCCTACACCCACGCCTACACACGACTACTCATATACCTACACAAGGTTAAACACGCCTACACGCACACGCTTATTCACGACAAACATGCCCACACGCCTACACACGATTACACACGACTATACCCACGTCTACACACGCGACTAAACACGACTACACACGGCTGAACACACAACCAAACACGACTACATATATGCCTACACAATGCTAAACACGCCTACACGCACACGCCTACACACGTAACTAAACACGCCTACATCCACGCCTACACCCGCGACTAAACACGCCTACACACGCCTACACACGCGACTAAACACGCCTACACACGGCTACACACGAGACTAAACACGCCTACACACGGCTACACACCATTAAATGCATGTCAACTGCAAACAATACTGCGATCCCTTATGGCATATCATTCATTAATGATAACCATTGTTATAATACTGCAGTATTATGCAAGAAAACAAAAGGTTTGAGGGGCTACGTCACTAATTGGAGACCACCCAATGTCAGTCATCTAATTGCATAACATATAAGTATAACGTTTAGAATTACGTCATTAAACGTTAAGATTGGTGTAATAATTATGGTAGAATATTTATAAATGTATTGTTGGATACAGTAGTCAAAGAAATAATATGTAGACGTTAAAATGACCAGTAATATTTAGTATATATGTTGATTATTTAGTATATGGGATGAATGTTTAGTATATGAGATGAATGTTTAGTATATGAGATGAATGTTTAGTATATAAGATGAATGTTTAGTATATAAGATGAATGTTTAGTATATAAGATGAATGTTTAGTATATGAGATGAATGTTTAGTATATAAGATGAATGTTTACTATATGAGATGAATGTTTACTATATGAGATGAATGTTTAGTATATGGGATGAATGTTTAGTATATAAGATGAATGTTTAATATGTAAGATGAATGTTTAGTATATAAGATGAATGTTTACTATATGAGATGAATGTTTACTATATAAGGTGAATGTTTACAAAATGCATTAAAATCTGCACAATGTACCTTGTAAAGTTGACATTAATTGTTTTACAGATATTCTGAGTATTTAGGTAAATTGTTAAATCTCTTAAATCTCTCTACGACATTTTAGGTCACTTAGACTAACTAATAACATGTACAATGTACATTGTACATTATATAGTGTAAATACACTATTATGTATAGTGTACAATGTGCTGTGTATATTGCAGAATGTACACTATATAGTGTAAATACACTATTATGTATAGTGTACAATGTGTGGTGTATATTGCAGAATGTACACTATATAGTGTAAATACACTATTATGTATAGTGTACAATGTGTGGTGTATATTGCAGAATGTACACTGTATAGTATAGATTGTACTTTGTACAGTGTATAGTGTACTTTGTACATGTACACGAATAGTTACCTTGCGGAATATAGCATATATAAATATGAGTATGTGTGTGTGAGTGTGTGTGTGAGTTTGTGTGTGTGAGTATGTGTGTGTGAGTGTGTGTGTGAGTTTGTGTGTGTGAGTGTGTGTGAGTAGAGTGTGTGAGTATAGAATGTGTGTTGAGTATGTATTGTATATAAGGTATGTAGTGTATGTAGTATGTAGAAAGTGCGTAGTGTGTGTTGTATATTTGTAGTATATCTGGTGCGTGTGTGGAGAGTGTAAGTAGTGCGTGTGTGCGTATGTTGAGTGTGTGAGTGTTGAGTGTGTGGAGTGGGTGATTTGCATGAAGTGTGTAGAGTATATAGCGCATATTTAGTTTGTGCGTGTATGTCGTTATACATGTGAAATGCTTATATAGCGATGCCTATAAAGGTACATACACATTCTTATAGTGCAAAATAAGATATTTCAGCATTGCAATTGAATTGTGTTGCCACATTGTGGGTCAACTCGTAAATTACGAGCAGGAAATCAAGTGAGTCACATAGTCATCAGATGATGTCTGTAGTTATGTCATACTCAGAAGTGGAGGTGAGTTATGTCATTCTCAGAAGTGGAGGTTAGTTATGTCATTCTCAGAAATGGAGGTTAGCTATGTCATTCTTAGAAGTGGAGGTAGTTATGTCATTCTCAGAAGTGGAGGGGAGTTATGTCATTCTTAGAAGTGGAGGTAGTTATGTCATTCTCAGAAGTGGAGGGGAGTTATGTCATTCTTAGAATTGGAGGTGAGTTATGTCATCAGATGTGGAGGTGAGTTATTTCATTCTCAGAAGTGGAGGTAAGTTATGTCATTCTCAGAAGTGGAGGTTAGTATGTCATCAGATGAAGAGGTGAGTTATGTCATCAGATGTGGAGGAGAGTTATGTCATTCTCAGAAGTGGAGGTGTGTTATGTCATTCTCAGAAGTGGAGGTGAGTTATGTTATTCTTAGAATTGAAGGTGAGTTTGTCATTCTCAGAAGTGGAGGAGAGTTATGTCATTCTCAGATGTGGAGGTGAGTTATGTCATTCTCAGATGTGGAGGTGAGTTATGTCATCAGATGTGGAGGTGAGTTATGTCATTCTCAGAAGTGGAGGCGAGTTATGTCATTCTCAGAAGTGGAGGTAAGTTATGTCATTATCAGAAGTGGATGTAAGTTATATCATTCTCAGATGTGGAAGTGAGTTATGTCATTCTCAGATGTGGAGGAGAGTTATGTCATTCTCAGAAGTGGAGGTGTGTTATGTCATTCTCAGAAGTGGAGGTGTGTTATGTCATTCTCAGATGTGGAGGTGAGTTATGTCATCAGAAGTGGAGGTGAGTTATGTCATTCTCAGAAGTGGAGGCGAGTTATGTCATTCTCAGAAGTGGAGGCGAGTTATGTCATTATCAGAAGTGGATGTAAGTTATATCATTCTCAGATGTGGAAGTGAGTTATGTCATTCTCAAAAGTGGAGGTTAGTTATGTCATTATCATATTATATCGTGAGTTATGTCATTCTCAGATGTGGAGGTGAGTTATGTCATTCTCAGAAGTGGAAGTGTGTTATGTCATTCTCAGATGTGGAGGTGAGTTATGTCATTCTCAGATGTGGAGGTGAGTTATGTCATTCTCAGAAGTGGTGTATTATGTCATCAGATGTGGAGGTGAGTTATGTCATTCTCAGAAGTGGAGGCGAGTTATGTCATTCTCAGAAATGGAGGTGAGTATGTCATAAGATGAAGAGGTGAGTTATGTCATCAGAAGTGGAGGTGAGTTATGTCATTCTCAGATGTGGAGGTGAGTTATGTCATTCTCAGATGTGGAGGTGAGTTATGTCATTCTCAGAAGTGGTGTATTATGTCATCAGATGTGGAGGTGAGTTATGTCATTCTCAGAAGTGGAGGTAAATTATGTCATTCTCAGAAGTGCAGGTGAGTTATGTCATCAGATGTAGAGGTGAGTTATGTCATTATCAGAAGTGGAAGTGTGTTATGTCAACAGATGTAGAGGTGAGTTATGTAATTCTCAGAATTAGAGGAGAGTTATGTCATCAGATGTGGAGGTGAGTTATGTCATTCTCAGAAGTAGTGGTGAGTTATGTCATTATCAGAAGTAGATGTGAGTTATGTCATTCTCAGAAGTGGAGGTGAGTTATGTCATTCTCAGAAGTGGAGGTGAGTTATGTCATCAGATGTGGAGGTAAGTTATGTCATCAGATGTGGAGGTGAGTTATGTCATTCTCAGAAATGGAGGTGAGTTATGTCATTATCAGAAGTAGATGTGAATTATGTCATTATCAGAAGTGGAGGTGAGTTATGTCATTCTCAGAAGTGGAGGTGAGTTATGTCATCAGATGTGGAGGTAAGTTATGTCATCAGATGTGGAGGTGAGTTATGTCATTCTCAGAAATGAAGGTGAGTTATGTCATTATCAGATGTGGAGGTAAGTTATGTCATCAGATGTGGAGGTGAGTTATGTCATTCTCAGAAATGGAGGTGAGTATGTCATAAAATGAAGAGGTGAGTTATGTAACATTAGAGTCAGTTTTATTTTTGTAATTAATGAAAAGTTATGTGATATTGACACTAGATACTGATAATTTCCCAATGACGGAAAGCTGACGGTTGTGAGTTTTAAAAGGAAGTTGATGGGAGGTGATAGAATAAGGGGTGTAGACTCTACTCCCCTACAAACCATATACTGTAGAGGTACAAGGGTGTAAGACAAGTGGATGGGAGGTAGGAGATTGAGAGGAGTAGGGGTGTAAGGTGAGTTGATGGGAAATAGTAGATGAAATGGAGAAGGTCCCATACCCCTACGCTGTAAGGGTATAAGGGTGCAAGGTAAGTGAATGAGTGGTGAGAGATGAAGAGGAGAATAGGAAATATTGGTAATAAAGATACCTTCACATAAACCTTGATATAAACATCCTTATTATTTTTCCTCTATCAAGAATAACAATAAAATGTATAAATAGACTGCTTTAAGTGGCTAGAAAAACCAGATGATGGCATTATTTTAAATATATATACATCATAAGTAGTAAATATTAAACAATATATCAAAATAACATAATTTTTCACTTTTATTATAAAGATAAAAATAAATATATTATTAAAGAATATCGATGAGAAATGATAAAAGTGGGTATGAAAAGTAATGTGTTAAAATAAAATATATTTTGAAATTAATTTTATGATCAAGATTGTTAAATTTATGATTAATCATAGCAAAATATTGCTTAATGTATACAATACCTATAAAAAACCGTAAACGAATTTATATATTTATTTACATTCATATATATATATATATTTATATATATATATATATATTTTATATATATATATACAAATATCTAAATAAATCATTGAAACTATAATTAAATCATTATATGATCTAAACAATTTCAATAATTTTGTTGGTGTATTGGACACAGATAGTATTGTGATAATATAGATGTATAAGTATCTTAGTAATTCAATTTCTTATCTCTAGATTTTCATAACAATGCTATTTTCTGTACCTCAAATAAGTCATTTTAAATTTTAAAAACATTTGTAATTTTAAAAGCATAATATGGAATTTGTAAACAATGAAATTATACTTTATTATTATGTGATTAAAGTTAATTTTATAAATAAAACAAATCCACGCATTCTTTAAAGAACATTTTTAATGTAAAATTTTATCAAAAATTATTTGGAATATTTATATATATTTTATACTACAAACAGCATTTTTTCGAAATATTGTATAGTATTATTTTTAAACTTATGTAAAACATATAGTTTATTGAGAAAACTATATACAATAACATGACTGACATTACAATAGTGTTTCTCTATAATACTCACTGATTTAATACAAATGAGTTTAATTGACCAATAAAATTCATGTATTTTAAAACTATAAAATCAAAGTCATAATTATCAAATTTTATATTAATTACTTACATAATAATTACTTATACTAAATGAGATCTCAAATAAATATAATGGTGACTTTCTATAGATTAGGCAAAAATCATGAATACGAATATAAATATATTTTAAATGATTACTTTTATTTATATGCTTTAAATTTAAGTTTAATTGATATATTTTAACAATAGAATAATTAATATAAACTAAACATAGACTTTTACTTCGTTCATCTATATTCATGTATACAATATAGATACATCCACATTAATACAAATTACTTAACAATTTAAAATTAAGTGTAAAAATGGCTGAACATAAACAAGATATATTTAAACTTTGAAAAAATCGGTTATTTTACATCTACATTTATTAATAAGAACATAGCAGATTATATTATTGAGTAATATAAGTTCAAAATATGTATATTACATTGTAATAAATATCTAATACACAATAATCAAGCATATATGTGGCAATTTATAACTATACAAATATTAATTTATGTATATAGTTTAGTATTAATATTAATTTATTTTTAAATTATTTATATTTATATAAAATTGTAAAAAACAATATTATATATTTATGTATTGAAGAATACATATTCAATTTAATCCATTGGATTAATTATAAGATAACATATTCAATACATATGCAAAAAAGTATGACTAGCATTTTATCAGTATATTATATATATATATATATATATATATATATATTTATTTACTTTAAAATAATGTACTACCTTAAAGAATCTCACTGATTTCTTTTGCTTGGAAAATAATTGATCACCACTGAAGTATATCATAAACTTGTGGCATGTTTTCTCCAGGTGCTTGATATCTTCAAACATCTGTTCTACGCTAGCCATGTCTGATTATCCTCGATCGCGGGCAATACAATAATACAAGTTAATGGTAGCCCGAGCAATCCAAGAATGCGTACGACTACTTCAGTATTCTATAACACAAACAAAAACATTAATTAGGAATATCTAAAAACGAAATTTATTATTAAAGATTATATTTTTTAAAAAAATATTTCAAATTTGAATGTATTCAATTTTTGTATAAATAATTAATTTTAGTGTATAATTTTAATTATACACAGATTAAATTCATAAAACTATCAATACATATTTAAATAGAGTTGTTAATACATATATAACATATACTATACTACAAAACAGTTATATACTTTTATGAATAATTTGAAATTCAAATAAAATTTTAAAATTACCTTATTAATATGATATATTTAATGTTAGTTTAACATACGTTAATGCTATACATTATTTTTATATATTATATTATTAAGTATATATTACGATATAATTATAAACGTATATTTTCGAATTTATTAATAGGATGGAATTGTTTCAATACATATAATTTTAGATGAATATTTTTTAGAAATAATTATTCAATTAATTCTTTAATGAATAAAACATTCCATGATTTGATTGGATATATTTATTTACCACTAAAATGATATTAACAAATATTTTAACTAGGACAATCATAGATATTAATAATGAAATACAATATAATATTAAATAATCTTAATTAAGCACATTTGGCTAAATATTATTCATAAAATCCAAAAAAACAATATTTCTTAAGTTTTATTAGCAGTTAATATGGATTTCTCAGAAATAAATCCTATTAAATTAATTTCAACGAACTAAATGTCAATAATTCCTGGCACATAAATATACATATAATATATACGATTTGAATTATCTAAGCCTAAGCATCCTATAGTACTTATAAATTCGATATATTGGGATGATTAAACAATCTATTTAGGTCATTAGAAATTATCAAACTCTAAGAATATTAAATATCTCATAGATTAAATAAATTGAATTATATTAGTTAATCTATACTAAAGTGTTCCCTATATTTTAGATATCTATGAAGTATATACTATATTAACTCTAACTTCTGGAATACTACTGAAAACTGTAGACCTATATTATTTCTAATCTATATAAATGATCATCTAGATATATTAATTTATAAACAATACCAGTTTACGGTTTTCTAAATATAACATAAACAAAACAAATGTAATTAACTTTATATATTAGTATACTAGTGCTTTTTTATTATCCGTTGATATTTACTTTACTTCACACTAATATTTCGTCAATATATTAATATACTATGTTCCAAATAGGATATAGTCACTATATGTTGGTGGGTATTCGCGGGTACAACGTATGATCTATATAAATATTAGATTTTATAACTACAGTTTTTAAAACATATTTAAGATCTAACATGTATATTCTTATTTTACATATTTATTATTATTTATATTTATATTTATTTATTAACAAGATCGATAATACGCTTAATATGCTTAATAATTATACACGATAATTACTTTGCAGATTATCGTTTATATAATCTATATTACCGCATTCAAAAAGTTTAAATTAATTACTCTATGAATATATATTATATAATATATATATATAACATATAAAATATTCTCGCATTTTTAGTTTACATTTTTTAACATTAAATATAAATTATATTAGTTTTATATATATATATATATATATTATATATTATATAATATTATATATAATATTATATATATATAAAACTAATATAATTTATATTTAATGTTAAAAAATGTAAACTAAAAATGCGAGAATATTTTTTATACTCAAATTAATGTAGTCACTTGAAAACTTATTTTACTTACTCGTAATTAAAGTAAACGCCATAATAATAATATATTTGTAATATTTATATTAGATTTATATCTGTGTTTTAAATAATTATTGTAGTTATTCTAGCTAGCCGTCTAATTAAAACATCATATCTATATATCAATATATTTTCTCAATTCATCCTAAAATAATAAAACATATACAAATAACCCTGCACATCAATTTAATCGTAAGCTTGTAGATTATATGTTACAAGGTTATCTCGCTACATGTATGGCATAGTATCCACATTAAATGATAATTCCAAATTTATATCCAAGCTGTGATCTCTGAACTGTTTAATTTCATTCATGCAATAAATTACCCAGGAATATAATCCGAATCTTACCCATAAAATCAGCTTTTAGCTGAACAAAAATATAGACGATATTTTGTAAAAGAATAAATCCGGATGCATGTCTTAAATATGCATATATATTTATCTTCACTCGAACTGATGCCAATGAAACAGTATAATATTCAAGAGATAACAACTACATTTATTTATAAAGCTTCAATAAAATATGATCTCAAATATATGTCTGAATTGATGCCCGATTTATTTATTTTCAAGAATAATTCTAGATATTTTTTTGACTTTAAATTTCCATTTAATTTCAATTATAATTTTATATTTACACAATACAAATAATATAATCAACAATAAATAGGAAATTTGAAATATAATCGTACCTAGACTAAAAAATTATATTCTGTGGTGGTTTATTATGTTCTGAAAATAATTGAAAAATTAAAAGAAGAAATAACTATACCTATAGATATATGGAAATAATTACAAAATGATAGCTATCAGTTTTTACTATATCAAAACTAGTATTAAAACACGATTGCAAGACCTGGTAAAATAATATCCATATTATCAACTATTTTTAACTCCCTAATATTTAAAATTTGTATACATAATTCAGATATTAATTGATATTTAAATAAGATCCTATTTAATAATATATATATATATATATGTAGTGATTATATGTAATTTATGTAATAATTATATATAACTATATTTTGTAGCTCGAATATAAGTAATAATAACTATAAATAACAATATATTATAATAATTACTATAAATAACATTGTATATGAGTCATAGTTATACATAACTATATATTAGATTAATAACTATAATATATTATAATAATTATAATTATTGGTTATTCATATACTACGAATACTACGAATAACTATATAAGAGTAATACTTATAAAATAACTATATAATATAGAATTAGTATTATGTCAATGTATTTGTTCTAACAATATTATAGTAGTATTATTTTATATGTGATGTCTAGAAAATCATATTACATTATCTTAGGGATCCAGTTCTATACAAGTTTACATGCATTATATATAACTAATTAAATATAACTATATTGTAATATGATACATAATAAGGTAATCTTTGATAATACAAATACTTATATAAGATTTCACCCATGTAGAAAAGTATCCAAATATTGGAAAATAACATAAAATAAGATTCAATCGAGTGCTCTATGGAATATCTAGGATTCCAGTAATAAAAGGTAAATTCGGATGCCAGAACCATTTATTACAACTTCAATATTATTTATAAACAACTTCAGATAACAAATCTGAAGATTGTTCTGGAGCTTTGTTGAATCCAATAGAAAGATTTCTTATCTTTGCAGAAATAACTCGATTCATTCTAGACAGTGGGAGAAGGTTATTTTCTCATTTTAATACTATTTAGTATTACAAATAATTATACTACTTCTTTTGAAGCACAGTATAATAGATTCCACAGTAGAACGATTCCATAGTCAAATAAAAGCTGGCCTCAAAGATAAGTTGAAAGTCAATATCTGGGCGGGTTTGGTAACACGTACTTTACTACACACGAAATAAAGAAGATCTACGTTTTTCGAGTGACTATATATGCCTTGGAATATAATTTACTGCAGTTACAAGTTCTTTATCTACAGTTCAAAGGTTCTACATTTCAAAATCTTCAAATTCTTTCGACCTACAATATCGACGTCGCATATGAAAAATCCAGGAAATACAATTCCTAAGTCACAATTGCATTCCGATTTAAAATTGATTTGTAATGACATTCACCGCTACAGAAATCATATCATGTCCTAACCATGTTTTAGTAAAGAAATTCTGAACTCGTCGAAATGAATAATCATTAGATAGATTGAAAGCGTCCATTACCATTGGTCAGTCGACCTCAGAAATTACTTGGGGAATTAATTGGGGAAACACTGTAGAGGTTAAGTCTCAAAAATATACTTGCTCATGGAAGATATTCTGGACTACAGAATACTGATTCATCGTGTTTTCACTTAACTTCTCTAATTCAGTAGGATTAAAGAGATTCTACGATAGTAATTATATCTTATAGAGATATATCTAGATATCAAATGTAACCATTATAATAAATAATCATTTAAAAAAATTGCATATTGCAAATTTATAAAGTATAGAATTCTAATTGATATCACATTTTATTTATCTAGATATGTAATAATATATAATATATATATAATTACTAAAGTTTCAAAATTATTAACATAATTCATTTACAACTTCATATAATATACTAGTAGATTATCATATAATATTCCGATATGTAATATATATAATATATATATATTACATAACATAATAAATAGAAATCATTATCAAAACTATAAATATACACTTTAATATAATATTTTAATTCAAGCCTTAAAAATAAAACATCCTTACATTAATAGTCAACAAAGCTTATAGTTATATAACAATTGACAACTTTACATACGAAGTTTAAAAAAAATGTAGTTGCGAATGTTTTCTAGAAAAAAATCAGACAATTGTATTATTTATTAAGAAAATGCATGGAATATTTTTGAGGATGAGTAACTAGCCTAATCATTGACATAGTATTGATCAGGTCATTATTAATCAGAAAGAGTATTGCCATAGTGAACAGGGAACCGGGCTACAACGAAATCAACGTATCCTTAATAAATATGTAAAACTTGAGTTAAAACAGAATGTAAGTTTGGTGGATAACAGAAGTTGTAATAAATGAACAGTAAATAATAAAAGAGGAAACATTCATTGCCTTAGAAACTAGAGTCGTTTGATCATGGCGCAGTACTCTGAAACTACTGAACCATAGCAGTACTTGATCGAGTATTGAATTCATATGGTTACATAAATAAAGGGTATTTTATATTCGCAATAATGTAATATATGGAATAACAAATTATTCATGGAATGATGTGATATACATAGAATGATATAATATTTGTAGAATTATGTAATATACATAGAATGATGTAATATTCATGGAATGATGTAATATAAAGAGAATGATATAATATTTGTAGAATGATGTAATATACATAGAATGATGTAACATTCATGGAATGATGTAATATACATAAAATGACATACTATCTGTGGAATGACAACTCTACGCGGAATGATGCGCTATTTGAATGAATATACAAGAGTTGGGTACAAATCGCATGCACTGGAAGTGAGGAATGTGGTCTAATATTGAATGCCTCGCATTTGGCGTAGTGTCTTGTAGTGCCTTGCATAGCCGTAGTTGGCGAGGCGAGGAGTCGTTGGGCTTTTCTTCTCCGAGGGTTGGCTACGACACGTGGTACTTCGCAAAAGATAAGCCGGCGTAGTAGGAGGCGTCGAATCGCGGCGCCGAAGGTGAGAGGTCAACCTCCACCCGTTCGTAATGCCTCCACTCCATGCACTTCAACGTCATCGGCTCGAAGTTCTCGTAGAATTTGTTGGCGAACAGTTCACGGCGAGTTGCCAATAGTTCGAGGTCGCGGTGACCAAATACACAGATCTAGGTAGTGGGAGGGAGGGAGATAAGGAAGAGGGTGAGATAAGGAAGAGGGTGTAGTGACCAAATACACAGATCTAGGTAGTGGTAGGGAGAAAGATAAGGAAGAGGGTGAGATAAGGAAGAGGGTGTAGTGACCAAATACACAGATCTAGGTAATGGGAGGGTGAGAGATAAGGAAGAGGGAGAGAGATAAGGAAGAGGGTGTAGTGACCAAATACACAGATCTAGGTAGTGGGAGGGAGAGAGATAAGGAAGAGGGTGATATAAGGTAGAGGGTGTAGTGGAAGTATGAGGTATAGGGGAGTTAAGAGTTTAATGTGGATGGGGGAGGGAGAGGGAGAGGATGAGGGAGAGGGAGAGAGATAAGGAAGAGGGTGAGATAAGGAAGAGGGTGAGATAAGGTAGAGGGTGAGATAAGGTAGAGGGTGAGAGATAAGGAAGAGGGTGTAGTGACCAAATACACAGATCTAGGTAGTGGGAGGGAGAGAGATAAGGAAGAGGGTGAGATAAGGAAGAGGGTGAGATAAGGTAGAGGGTGAGATAAGGTAGAGGGTGAGAGATAGGGAAGAGGGTGTAGTGACCAAATACACAGATCTAGGTAGTGGAAGGGAGAGAGATAAGGAAGAGGGTGAGATAAGGTAGAGGGTGAGATAAGGTAGAGGGTGAGAGATAAGGAAGAGGGTGTAGTGACCAAATACACAGATCTAGGTAGTGGGAGGGAGAGAGATAAGGAAGAGGGTGAGATAAGGAAGAGGGTGAGATAAGGTAGAGGGCGAGAGATAAGGAAGAGGGTGTAGTGACCAAATACACAGATCTAGGTAGTGGGAGGGAGAGAGATAAGGAAGAGGGTGAGATAAGGAAGAGGGTGAGATAAGGTAGAGGGTGAGAGATAAGGAAGAGGGTGTCGTTACCAAATACACAGATCTAGGTAGTGGGAGGGAGAGAGATAAGGAAGAGGGTGAGATAAGGAAGAGGGTGAGATAAGGTAGAGGGTGAGAGATAAGGAAGAGGGTGTAGTGACCAAATACACAGATCTAGGTAGTGGGAGGGAGAGAGATAAGGAAGAGGGTGAGAGATAAGGAAGAGGGAGAGATAAGGAAGAGGGTGAGATAAGGAAGAGGGGGTAGTGGAAGTATGACATATAGGGGAGACAAGAGTTTAATGTGGTTGGGGGAGGGAGAGGGTGAGGGAGAGGGAGAGGGAGAGGGAGAGGGTGATGGAGAGGATGAAGATGAGGATGAGGGAGAGGGAGGGAGGGAGGGAGGGAGAGAGGGATGGAGGGAGGGAGGGAAGGAGGGAGGGAGGGAGTGAGGAAGAAAGAGAGGGAGAGGGAGATGGAGAGGGAGGGAGGGAGGGAAGGGAGGAGGGAGGGAGGGAGGGAGGGAGGGAGGGAGGGAGGGAGGGAGGGAGGGAGGGAGGGAGGGAGGGAGGGAGGGAGGGAGGGAGGGAGGGAGGGAGGGAGGGAGGGAGGGAGGGAGGGAGGGAGGGAGGGAGGGTGGGAGTGAGGAAGAAAGAGAGGGAGAGGGAGATAATGAGTATGAGGATGAGGATGATGATGACGATGAGGATGAGGGAGAGAGAGAGAGAGAGAGGGAGATGGATAGGGAGAGGGAGAGGATGATGATGAGGGAGATGGATAGGGAGAGGATGAGGATGAGGGAGAGGGAGAGGGAGGGAGGGAGAGAGGGAGGGAAGGAAGGAGGGAGGGAGGGAGGGAGAGAGGGAGGGAAAGAGAGAGAGAGAGAGAGGGAAGGAGGGAGGGAGAGAACAACAATTGAATTGGTATAAGGAATAGGTACGAGTGAAAACAAACTTATTTCTAAACGAATAAATATAAACATTGCTTACCTGTTTCACCCATTGACCTTGGCAAGGGTAATCAAACGGCCAATTGCCCCAGTTCTTGAAGCGAGCCATAAAGGGTTTCAGAATAGGATCTGTTTCAGGTTCACCTGCGATATAAAAAACTCCGGTGAACTCGTTGGTTTCATGTTAAGATGCTAAACACGGCACATCCACGGCACATATGAAACACTAAACCCAAACCACTACACCGCACTCACTATACCTTACTCCTTAATCACCTCACTATCAGCATGTAGTCTACTGAATCCCGCATTCTACCCTCGTCCCCAACCTAGATAGCTGCCTGGGATATTTAGGGAAGGACTGTGGTTCAAACTGGCGAAGAAGGTTTCGTCGGACGCCCAAGTTCCGTTCAACCACACGGCAAATTTCTGAGCGATCTACAAAGAAGATAGAGTGCGGAGAGAGTGAATGGGAGTGAGGATAATGATGGAGAGATGGGAGGAATGCTTTAGTGGGGAAAACATGCATAGGAGTAATACTAATTTTATCTATAGATCTATAGATATGGTATATGTTTATTATTATCTATAGATATTGTATATGTTTATTATTATCTATAGATATGGTATATGTTTATTATTATCTATAGATATTGTATATGTTTATTATTATCTATAGATATTGTATATGTTTATTATTATCTATAGATATTGTATATGTTTATTATTATCTATAGATATTGTATATGTTTATTATTATCTATAGATATTGTATATGTTTATTATTATCTATAGATATTGTATATGTTTATTATTATCTATAGATGTTATATATGTTTATTATTATCTATAGATATTGTATATGTTTATTATTATCTATAGATATTGTATATGTTTATTATTATCTATAGATATTGTATATGTTTATTATTATCTATAGATATTGTATATATTTATTATTTTCTATAGATATGTATATGTTTATTATTATCTATAGATATGGTATATGTTTATTATTATCTATAGATATTGTATATGTTTATTATTATCTATAGACATTGTAGATGTTTATTATTATCTATAGATATTGTATATGTTTATTATTATCTATAGATATGGTATATGTTTATTATTATCTATAGACATGGTAGATGTTTATTATTATCTATAGATATTGTATATGTTTATTATTATCTATAGATATTGTATATGTTTATTATTTTCTATAGATATTGTATATGTTTATTATTATCTATAGATATGGTATATGTTTATTATTATCTATAGATATGGTATATGTTTATTATTATCTATAGACGTGGTATATGTTTATTATTATTATCTATAGATGTGGTATATGTTTATTATTATCTATAGATGTGGCTTATGTTTATTATCAGTGAGAACGAATAGTCGGTTAGAATAATATGGATTAGGTGATAATAGTTGAGGGTGAATTAGTGAAAATGCAAAAGTTATGATGCATAGCAGTTAGGAAGGGAAGGTAAGCGGTGTGGGAAGGTACACAGTGTGGGAAGGACATCGTGGGAAGATTGTTATCGAAACCTCATTATTAACGACGTAATCCACAAATCCACGCTGGACAACAATGTGAACAGAACCCTTGAGCATTGTTACCGGAACTGGCTTTTCAACATTGGTGGAAATCATGTTTAATCCATCAAACAGGTTGTTATAGCGCAACGGGTCTGATCTGGTGTGTAGATAGGGATTACGGGGGGAATATTGGTGGGATAGGAAGATAAGGATGGGGATAATAGCGGGGGGACGGATATTACGGTGGTGTGAGGAGAGTTATATGGTGATTATTAATGGGAGAGGGATAATGGAGGGTAGATGGAATTAAGTGAGAATAATGAAGGGAGGATGGAGTGGATTATGAGATATCGAATGAGAAATAGAAGATGAGTTATTATGATTTGGAAATGAAATGGAATATGCATTGGAAAATACAGAAGAATCAAGCTATGATGATAATCAAGCTATGATGAGCAAACAATGATAGACGAACATCGACCTATAAAATGGCAGTAGTTAAACCGCACATTGGCCCACTAAATATCACCGGTGAACCCAATGTGGGACAACACACAATGCCCAAAAATAGAACGTTACCTTAACACAGAACCCTCGACGTCGTTGCCGCCATTATAGGCGGTCAAGATGGACACTAGCTCTTTGTTGGTCCTCAACGGCCACTCTTGACCCGTCAAGTTGATGAAGTACTTCCAACTGTAGTAGAGAAGTGATGTACGGCGTTGTTCACGTATAATCTATTGAGTATTTACACCTCGATACACAATTTCTAGCCACTCAATATGCAACAAATGACTTACAATCTCTATAAGTATAATCTAAACACACACATTACAAATGTATTCAGAAATACTCTCTATATCATCTATATACTTACACACACTGTTCACATCTAGTAATGCTTAATCTTGTGAGCATAGGATCTCACTTTCGTAGACTCCGATGGAATAACGTCGATCCTAGCCCCGCACTCCCCGAGCACCATTAACTAGAGTATCCACGAGAGGTAGTTCCTCTCCGTGGCGGGGGCAGTGCAGAGTTCTCCTCCTCTCCTACTCCTCTCCTACTCCTCTCCCACTCCTCTCCTACTCCTCTCCCACTCCTCCCACGCTAACTTCCGCCCTCCTCTGTAGCTAACCTCTATTTCCCATCTTTCGCCTATACCGTACTCCATCCTCCGACCCATAACTGCCCAGCTTCATGCAATACGCTACGTTCCCAGCTACATACCTATTACTACGACTCAGCAGATCCTTCATGCACACCAATTCGGGCTCCAGAACGGAGAAGGCAGCCCATTGGACGTCGATGGAGCGCGAAGATAGAAATACGTTTGGTAGACAGGCGACCATAGATATCACAGCTTTACGAAATCTACGGCAATTATATAATTATATAGGCTACTGTTCAATTCAGTTTGGCCTAGTTAAAGCAATAATTAGGCCAAAGTAACGTATTATTAACAATGACGAATTACAATACTAATTGGGCACTTAATTGGACATCTATATCTGACACCCGTATAGATTATTTAAAGTAGTTTAGTCGCTGCCTTCACCAGATGATCAACTGGGTAGGCAACGAGTTACATTTGCAATATCAACTTTGTCGAGGTTTGCTAACAACTTTGAAGATTTCGCATCCAAGTGAACGCAGATGAAATTCTGAGTTCTGTAGATAGCTCTGACCAACTTTTCAAACTAAAAAGAGAAGAGTTGAATAGGAAATACGGAGGGAGAGTGGTGGGGAGAGTGGTGAGGAGAGTGGTGGGGAGAGTAGTGGGGAGGGTAGTGAGGAGAGTAGTGGGGAGAATAGTGGGGAGGGTGGTGGGGAGGGTAGTGAGGAGAGTAGTGGGGAGAGTAGTGGGGAGGGTGGTGGGGAGGGTGGTGAGGAGAGTAGTGGGGAGAGTAGTGGGGAGGGTGGTGGGGAGGGTAGTGAGGAGAGTAGTGGGGAGAGTAGTGGGGAGGGTGGTGGGGAGGGTGGTGAGGAGGGTAGTGAGGAGAGTAGTGGGGAGAGTAGTGGGGAGGGTGGTGGGGAGGGTAGTGAGGAGGGTAGTGAGGAGAGTAGTGGGGAGAGTAGTGGGGAGGGTGGTGGGGAGGGTAGTGAGGAGAGTAGTGGGGAGAGTAGTGGGGAGAGTAGTGGGGAGGGTGGTGGGGAGGGTGGTGAGGAGGGTAGTGAGGAGATTAGTGGGGAGGGTAGTGGGAAGGATGGTGAGGAGGGTGGTGAGGAGGTTGGTGAGGAGGGTAGTGAGGAGGGTAGTGAGGAGAGTAGTGGGGAGGGTAGTGGGAAGGATGGTGAGGAGGGTGATGGGAAGGGTGGTGAGGAGGGTGGTGGAAACCTATTGTTGTAAAGGTAACCTGGTTGATATCTCTAAACACCAGAATGCTATAAGCGATGGAAAAATTCTCTTCTTCCCGGCTAGTGGGGCCAATGATATATTTCGACTGCAAGGTTTAATAAGCAGACGTTAAAATGAATAAATAAATAAAATTAAATAAATTTACTCACTATTCTGAATTAAACGAACTCTGAAAAATACATTTCATATATCATATATGTAAAATTCATATTGTTTTGGCCAAAAATATCTTTTTTATTCCTTTATCTAAATTACAATTTTTTTATACATTTATTCACAGAAAACATTTAATAGAATTTTCTTTTTTTTTGTAAAACTATTTTTTTAATATATTCAAGAATTTTACAAAAATTCACTTTTTTAGGATATTTATTAAAAAACTCACTTTTTTAAGGTATTTCGAGCATACCGAAGTTCTCTTTATTAGTGACTTGAATTCTTTGTCTTCCACTTTCTTCTTATATGCTTGGTTCACATTTCTCTTAACATCCCTGTAGAACACAGGTCACCTCATTACATAACTTTAAACCGAAGTACGGAAATAATAATATAGAATGCATTTGCGTTTAATATTTAATAAATGTTTTTAAAACAGAATGATCAAATATAAAACTCTTTTATATTATTATTGACATTCGATGGAGTAGAGTATACATGAATTAAAATTATAGGAACTATAATTATAAGATCTATAATTATAGGAATTATAATTATAATAACTATAATTATAAGATCTATAACTATAAGAATTATAACTATAATTATAAGATCTATAACTATAAGAACTATAATTATAATAACTATAACTATAATAACTATAATTATAATAACTATAACTATAAGAACTATAATTATAATAACTATAACTATAAGAACTATAATTATAAGATCTATAACCATAAGAACTATAATTATAAGATCTATAACCATAAGAACTATAATTATAAGATCTATAACTATAAGAACTATAATTATAAGATCTATAAATATAAAAACTATAATTATAAGATCTATAACTATAAGAACTATAATTATAAGATCTATAACTATAAGAACTATAATTATAAGATCTATAACTATAAGAACTATAATTATAAGATCTATAATCATAAGAATTAAAACTATAATAACTATAATTATAAGTTCTATAACTCTAAGAACTATAATTATAATAACTATAATTATAAGATCTATAACTATAAGAACTATAATTATAAGATCTATAACTATAATAACTATACTTATAAGATCTATAACTTTAAGAACTATAATTATAAGATCTATAACTATAATACCTATAATTATAAGATATATAACTATAAGAACTATAATTATAAGATCTATAACTATAAGAACTATAATTATAAGATCTATAACTATAATAACTATAATTATAAGTTCAATAACTATAATAACTATAATTATAAGATCTATAATTATAAGATCTATAACTATAAGAACTATAATTATAAGATCTATAACTATAATAACTATAATTATAAGTCCAATAAATATAATAACTATAATTATAAGATCTATAACTATAAGATCTATAACTATAAGAACTATATTATAATAACTATAATTATAATTATAAGATCTATAATTATAATAACTATAAATATAAGATCTATAACTATAAGAACTATAATTATAAGATCTATAACTATAAGAACTATAATTATAAGATCTATAACTATAAGAACTATATTATAATAACTATAATTATAAGAACTATAATTATAAGATATATAACTGTAAGAACTATAATTATAAGATCTATAACTATAAGAACTATAATTATAATAACTATAATTATAAGAACTATAATTATAATAACTATAATTATAAGATCTATAACTATAAGAACTATAATTATAAGATCTATAACTATAAGAACTATAATTATAGTAACTATAATTATAAGAACAATAATTATAATACCTATAATTATAAGATCTATAACTATAATAACTATAATTATAATTATAAGATCTATAATTATAAGAACTATAATTATAAGATCTATAACTATAATAACTATAATTATAATTATAAGATCTATAATTATAAGAACTATACTTATAAGATCTATAACTATACGATCTATAATTATAAGATCTATAACTATAAGAACTCTAATTATAATAACTATAATTATAATATCTATAATTATAAGATCTATAATTATAAGATCTATACCTATAATGACTATAATTATAAGAACTATAATTATAATAACTATAATTATAAGATCTATAACTATAAGAACTATAATTATAAGATCTATAACTATAATAACTATAATTATATTATCTATAATTATAAGAACTATATTTATAAGATCTATAACTATACGATCTATAATTATAAGATCTATACCTATAATGACTATAATTATAAGAACTATAATTATAATAACTATAATTATAAGATCTATAACTATAAGAACTATAATTATAAGATCTATAACTATAATAACTATAATTATATTATCTATACCTATAATGACTATATTTATAAGATCTATAACTATAAAAACTAAAAATTTAATTTACAAGAATCTTGTATGATTTATAATGAATTTGAACATATCACTAATGTTACTATTATTAATAATGAATACTATTATTATGATAATTAAAATTATTATAATTATCAGCGAGTTTGAAAATAGACGCTATTAAACCAGTGAAAAGGTAAAATCGTTAAGAGAGTGGGGTGGGGGGGGGGGGCAGGAGATTACCGGGTTATGGGTCTCGCGGTTACAGACTGGGGTTCTATGTAGCGGGTGTAACTTTTTGTACTTTGCGGCTGCATTCAATTCGGTGTTGTCGCCGACGAACATTTTAGCGCAGTTTACGGGCAAACGAATGTCCGGAGTTCTCCTGCCGGCGTTGTCGTGTTCGTACTCGCTGTAGGTGGCGTACGCGTAGGTTACTAATACGGGGTCGTGTAGGGGTCACGCGGACGGCGTTACGATCGACGCCAGACGCCAGCAAAAGCTGTATATATGTGCCGAGGGAAAGAGAAAATCGTCGGTGGGAACGGCGAGGGGATGGTGATAGGCGGAGAATCGGTCGCGGGGACGTGGATATGATCAGCCTTACCTCGGCTGCAGGACGGGGAACTTGCCGGAACTTTGCTTGTCCGCGTCCGCCGTCGCAATGAACGTGTCGCCTCTCATCGGCGGAGAACGGGTGGTGGCGGGGTCCGCGCTCGGCTCCAGGTCTACGCGGATTGTAACCGGATTCGTCGGCGTAGACGTGGTTGTGGTTCGAAGAGTGGTCGAGGGTAACGTCGGGGTAGTAGTAGGGTGCGTCGGGGTAGTAGTAGGGGGCGTCGTCGAGTGGCCGGTCGAAGGTTCGGTCGGAATGACCGTCCGTCGCTTCGGAGATTGATTCGCGAATAGCCACTGTTGACCGTCGAGATTGTCCGTCTTCGACCTGCGGCGGCGGAGGGTTGATCTAGACCACTCACGTAGACGTACGGACACGCGACGCAGAGTAAACAATAACCATAGAGAAAATCACACGGAGATATAACTAAAAAGATAGATTCGGAAAGACGTGCACTTATATATTTTTCTAGACCATTAGAGAAAATAATGAATTATAAAACACTTTCACTTTTGGTAAAACAGTAAGAATATGTGAATAAATATATATTAGATTATTACGTTGAATAATAATGATGATATTATGTAATAATATCATTTATAAGAAAATATATCTGAAGATGATTTTTAAGATTTTAATTAAGAAATACTAATTTATTGGCAAAATCATAGAAATTATAGAAAGATTGTATAATAAAGCAATATAAATATATTCCGAGTGCAAGAATATAAATATTTTATCAAATATTCCAAAATGATTTACAATCAGCCACAAATGCATTAATAGAGTGTAGGCTTATCGGCGTATCTAAATGAACCTGTTCTGCTTGGTGTCCCTGGTGTAGTAGGCGTAAACGAGAAACGACACAAAGACAGCAGACACCATCGCTCGTAGCTGTACGGGAACAAAGTGACCATTATCGTAGCGTTACGGGTGTTGTTTCGTATGGAGAATTGTAATTAGCGTAATTAATGGTTATGCGTTATCTGGTGCTGCGATTTGGATTTAGATTCGAGGTTTGGAGATGTTGTGTCAGAGGCTAAGATCCGAGCTAAGATCTAGTGAGAAGGTAAAGCTACGATAGGACATCAAACATTTGATGACTAATCGTGTTCTAATATTTATCTTCTCATTTCTAGAATAACGAAACAGTAAATCAAACGCACGACAACTCAATAGAACGGCCCTCGGTAGGAATTGCATTAGACTAAACGATTTGCTAAATAAATACTCGTGTCCCGATAAATAAATTCTATTTATTATATAATATGCAGAACTCCGATGTGATTTTTATTAATGTGACTCTTTATAAGTCAGATGAGGCATTTGTTTACTATGTGTCAGGTTAATGTGATATTATTTCAGTAAACAGTGTACAGTACTATGTACAATGTTACTTAATGTACTTGCGATGATGATATATGACGAATAAATGCCGGATTATTTAAGTAAATAAAGTAGAATGTTAGTTATAATTATGATTTATGTAATATTGATATTGATATCATATTTTAAGGTAATTTAGGACAAGATAAATTTGGTATTAAGTAATTTCACTTGCATTGTTCTTACTAAATAAATGTTCACTTCACATCACAACAAATTAATAAACATAACTATTGATTTGTTGATAACAGTGTTTCCCCGCTTAAATTATTGAATGATGAATTAGATCGCAATGATTGTCTGTGAAAAGGATTCATAATTGGGCCATTATTGTGATATTTAATTATTTACATGTATATATTTATATTGATATAAAATACTGCTGTACAGTATACTGTGTACAGTGTATTGTGTAAAGTATACTGTGTACAGTATACTGTGTACAGTATACTGTGTACAGTATACTGTGTACAGTATACTGTGTACAGTGTACTGTGTATAGTGTACTGTGTACAGTGTATAGTGTACAGTGTACTGTGTACGGTGTACTTTGTACGGTGTACGGTGTACTGTGTACGGTGTACTTTGTACGGTGTACTGTGTACGGTGTACTGTGTACAGTGTACTGTGTACAGTGTACAGTGTACTGTGTACAGTGTACTGTTTACAGTGTACTGTGTACTATGTACTGGTGTACTGTGTACTGATGTACTGTGTACTGCTGTACTGTGTACTGTGTACAGTGTACTGTGTACTGGTGTACTGTGTACTGGTGTACTGTGTACTTTGTACTTGTGTACTGTGTACTGGTGTACTGGTGTACTGTGTACTGGTGTACTGGTGTACTGTGTACTGTGTACTGGTGTACTGTGTACTGGTGTAATGTGTACTGGTGTACTGTGTACTGGTGTACTGTGTACTGGTGTACTGTGTACTGGTGTACTGTGTACTGGTGTACTGTGTACTGGTGTACTGTGTACTGGTGTACTGTGTACTGTGTACTGGTGTACTGTGTACTGGTGTACTGGTGTACTGTGTACTGGTGTACTGTGTACTGGTGTACTGTGTACTGGTGTACTGTGTACTGGTGTACTGTGTACTGGTGTACTGTGTACTGGTGTACTGGTGTACTGTGTACTGGTGTACTGTGTACTGGTGTACTGTGTACTGGCGTACTGTGTACTGGTGTACTGTGTACTGGTGTACTGTGTACTGGTGTACTGTGTACTGGTGCAGGCTATTCGAAGGGAATATGTAGAGTCGAGATAAATGGCATCGTGGTTGTGAAATATAAACGAGAAGAATTACTAATTGATTATATGAAAATGTGGCCAGAGAAATAATGAATATAAGAAAGAGTATTACAATTTATGAAAAATAATTACATTTTAAGGATAGCAAAATGATGAAAGTATGAGATATATAATAAATTAATTTAATGTGTAAGATATTATAATAAAATGTTACTAAAGTTCGTAAGCAATCATAATAAACCTAAGGTAAGACCATAATGGTAATGGAATAAAACACTAAACCCAAAGATGATAAAAAAGAATATTTATTTAATATTATGATTCTATTTTCAAAATTATTCAGAAAATTATTTTTATTTGTAAATTATTAAATCAATATTTGCAGCAATCTTGAGATATTAATAATTTTGTAATCTTATTACATAAAATTGTTGTGTATATAAATGTATTATGAAAACTAGATAATAAATATATAATTATTTACCAATTGTGGGTATATCAAATATCACAGAACAGTTTTTATATGTTAAAAAAGGCGGCCCTGCACTATAATATTAATGGTGGTAGTTCGTGGATTAGGTTTTTCTCTCGCCAATAGATCACACACAGTCATCCTAACAATTAATGTGTCCGTCGAGGGTGGTAGACGACGACGACTACGGGGCCGACGTTATATAACATCCCATATGCACTCACCGTTCTGCGTTTGTTGCCTAAACGCAGCGGGACCGCGTAGGACTACTACTGGGAGGGTCGGCCTAGGTCAAGTCGAAGAGGCATGCCGTTGCCGAAGACAAAGTAACCGTGGTAACCCGTCCGAGGTCGTAACCTCCATTCGATACGAGATAGAGCTAGTGTCACCTGATAGGTGCCGGTTACGGTTGCGGGCGTAAAAACTCACTTTGTAAACTTCTGGTGATTATATAGAAAGCGTTTTATAAAATATATTTATAAAATGTTTTTTAAATATCAATTTAATAAAATTATAATCTATTTTCGTGATATTGTAAAAGTTGCAAATGGTATATATTATAAATGTAATATATCTATTTATTTATTCAGGGATTGTAATTTATAATACATTATAATTTTATAAAAATAGTATATACATACAGTCAATCATACCAATTTTTTATCAAACTACGCATTCTTTATTAAAGAAGACATTTACTCATGAATCTATCGTCTCATTTTGTATGTCTTTAGTAAATCCACTTGATCTATATATACAATTCAGATGCATTGTTTATTCTATGAAATAATGTTAAAATATTCGTATCTACAAAGTAAAAATGTTGATCTTTTGTATAAGTTAACAAAACACTCCGGTTTCTAGATATCCTACAAGTAGATATGAACATCTAGACAATAAGATAATGAAATACTCCAGTTTCTAGATATCCTACATGTAGATATGAACATCTTGACAATAAGATAATGAAATACTCCAGTTTCTAGATATCCTACATGTAGATATGAACATCTAGAAGATAAGATAACTAAACACTGTAGTTTCTAGATATCCTACATGTAGATATGAACATCTTGACAATAAAGACTAATAACCGAGTGGTAGAGAATCACGCGTGATTTATATTTATGAGGCGATGACGATGTGTGAGATTAATCGACGTAAGGCTCACGTACCAGGTACCAGGTACCAGGTGGGCCAGCGGAGATCTTGTAATAGGAACAATTCACGGCGCTCGTAAATAAACCGGGTCTCGGCTACAGTAGGGCGGCGTATCGGGTTTATTGGGTCAAAGTTCGTCGTAGGAGCCTAGGAGGACTATGCGACGTCTAGGTACTTCTTATCTAGGTCATCTAGCTTGAGTACGTAAATTGTATTCGCGCCTTGTGTAAATCTAAACTGATATGTTGAGATAAGGCATCCGATATCTTAATGAATATTAAAAGTTGACTATTTAATCCGATGAGAGAATACAACTCTTCTATATTTATATATATATATATATATATATATATATATATATAAATACATACATATATATATATATATATATATATATATATATATATATATATACACATACTATGAATATTCTACCTACAAGATGAACAAAGATAATAAATTAATATCATTAAATGCATCATTGCTATATATTATAAATAAATGTCTTACAATTACTATGTGAAAAGTATAATATAAATATAGTTGTCATGTGATATACATATAGTGTATATGTTATATATATCTTGTAAATAATGTGTATGCTATAAAACTATTAGTAATTTTAATAAATAAAATAATGTATAATAATTTATTATGAAGATTTCATATTATTGTAATAATATGATAAACATAAAATCTAGATTTTACAGTTGTTTTAAATTAAACGTCGGTAAAATATATGAAAAAGATAAATAATTCTACTTCAGTAATCTAGATGGGAAATTAGATTATAAGAAAAAAATAGATAATGTAATGCAGAGAAAAAATGGATATTTCGGTAATATAATCAATAATCAATAAAGCTATTATTATGGAGATAAGCGATGGAAATGGGATACTAACATAACTGAATTTCATGTTGAAAGGTGTCAAATGAATTTGTCGAGGAATGTATAGCGAAATCCGTCGCCATTATGGGCATCTGTGTAAAGTAAGTTAATTTTTATATGTGGAGGGGACCCTTGGCCATTAGAATTTGTAACTGTAAATATTAATAAGTCGAAATTAGTATAATAGAGAACATCCATAGGTCCCTATAATATTAAGACTAGAGTATAGATAAGATTGTTATAATATGTATAGAAATGATACATACACATATATACATATATATATATATATATTTACATGCACATATGTTACTATCAGATTATTATCACAACAGATATTAGTTGCTAAAAACAACTAATACACTTAATGTAACATTAACACAATCTACCTATACAATAATATAAGTAATAATAAAGTTATTTAAAGTTATTAATGTACACATTCTTTACTTTTATTATAGTGTATTTAAATTATGATAATGTAACTTAAAGAAATTAATATATAAAGGGTTACTTTTAAGTATCAATTTATACTCATGCTATATATTTTCTGTCATCTCTCCATATATTGGACAATGTATTAAAATGTTATGAAAATAGTCAAAATAAACCTCATTTAAAATTAAAAATGAAATACTAATAAATCTACAAATATGAATTAATTCAAACAAATTAAATAATGATGGTCTTGAAATTTGAATTGGGTACAAATAAATATGCATTATCAGCACTTTGTTTTGAATTAAAAGTGTATTTCACAATTATATTATCATAAAATCTCATTAATAACTTATGCTGTAATAGATCAGTATATATATATATATATATATATATATATATATAACTGTCTGGCATATTTTAACAATAATACAAATATATTATTTTTTTAAAATATATGAAGTATTGATAAATGTTACCATTTAAATTATAAAAATAATAGAATACAAAATATTGTTTAAATTATCAATTATGGATAATATAAAAATATAAAATACATTTAGTCGTAAGAAAATGTATTAGAATTTTGGCCAAATGTGCGATGATGAGTGGAATTCTATATCTGCTAATTAACACGTTACTATATGGTACCATATGCTACATAAAGATGGGTAGTATCTTTTCAGATTGGTCTATAATCGCTTATGAAAAAATTTTGAATTGTTAATTAATAGCGTTTGGTTTTATTGAGTTTTATGTAATATGAGATTCTAATAAATTGTAATGCTGCAATTGCAAATTACATATAGTTAATATATTTACGTAAATACTCGCATGTGTTAAATCATATGAAATTATATCAACAACCGAGTACTTGAGAGTAAGGATCGCAAGTACTTGAGTATAAGGATCGTGAGTACCTGAGAGCAAGGATCACAAGTACTTAAGAGTAAGGATCATGAATACTTGAATATAATGATCATGAGTACCTATAAGTAAGGATCATGAGTTCTCGAGAGTACCTGAGAGTAAGTATAATGAGTATTTGAGTATAAGGATCATTGGATACTTGAGTATAAGGATCATTAGTACCTGAGAGTAAGGATTATTATAACCTGAGAGTGAGGATCATTAGTACTTGAGTATAAGTATCATGAGTACTTGAGTATAAGGATCATTAGTACCTGAGAGTAAAGATTATTAGTACCTGAGAGTAAGGATCATAGTACTTGAGAGTAAGGATTATGAGTACCTGAGAGTAAGGATTATGAGTAATTGAGTGTAAAGATCATGAGTACTTGAGAGTAAGGATTATGAGTAATTGAGTCTAAGGATCATGAGTACTTGATTATAAGGATCATGAGTACTTGAGAGTAAGGATCATGAGTACTTGAGAGTAAGGATCATGAGTACCCGAGAGAAAGGATCATGAGTACTTGAGTATAAGGATCATTAGTACTTGAGAGTAAGGATCATTAGTACTTGAGATTAAGGATCATGAATACCTGAGAGTAAGGATCATGAGTACTTGAGTATAAGGATCATTAGTACTTGAGAGTAAGGATCATTAGTACTTGAGAGTAAGGATCATGAATACCTGAAAGTAAGGATCATGAGTACTTGAGTATAAGGATCATTAGTACTTGAGAGTAAGGATCATTAGTACTTGAGAGTAAAGATCATGAATACCTGAAAGTAAGGATCATGAGTACCCGAGAGTAAGGATCATGAGTACTTGATTATAAGAATCATTAGTACTTGAGAGTAAGGATCATGAGTACCTGAGAGTAAGGATCATGATTATCCGAGAATACGTATTCTGATTATATAGGACTAGGGATTATGAGTACCTGGGAGTAGTACCTGGAAATTTTGATCTCTTCCATCTATATTTCCCACTTTACTAAGTATTCGTATTGATTCAGCTAATTGTATTCAAATTTCAAAAGTACACGAATTGGAATCACTAATGATTTTGTACCGATGTTTTCGAATTTCGAAAGTATCTAATTGTAGCCAACACGATTTAATTGTAATTGTAAGGATATAATTGTAAGCTAAACATGATTGAAACTCATCATCTAACAGCGAAACGGCTTGTCTAAATAATATATAACAAATAGAATTGTAGTTTTTATTACCCACATACTATTCTACTGCCCGTCGGTTAGACAATGGAAGAGTTAATAAATTGATGCGGCGCATATATCAATTAGTCGGCGAGCATTGCCATGACGACCTATTTTTTCAAATGATAGATAGATATCTCATAATGCTGCGGAAACAGAATCTGATGTGTTTATAGTGAACTTCACATACAGCGTATTACGTAACTCATTATATCATAAATACATGGTTATCATTTATCTTCTAAAGCAAGCAAAATCTAATATGAAATTGAGCGTAATTGACGCTAATCACAATCTTACTAATTACTATATTTATTATATCCTGTTACATAATGATATTTCAATACATTCATATACAAATTTATCTAGTTATAGAAAATTGATAGAATTGCATAGTAAATCATTCTGTATTCATTACACTAGATTCACCTTCTATGAAGAAAAAGTACTTTTGAATTATATAATATGATGTAGTTTAATATAATACATATTATACATTGCAGGACTTCTTTATATACTGTAATAACCATATAATGTAATGCATTTAATTTATGATCAATCTTATACATTTATTACATAATATACTACCCTAACGATTGCTAGATGACAACTGGCAGTTAGTAATAATACATTAATACTATATAGTAATATATATGGTAGTCAATATAATTCTATTTTGTATATAAAGTAGTGTTTTAAAAGATATATAATAATAATATACGAAAATATATACACATTAAATATTATTGTAATCTATGTGTAAATATTGTTAATTAAAGTAAATAACTAGAGTGTTATATTACTAGGAATGTGTGGCAGTACTAATACTATTTAGAGTGTGGCTAATACATCGTAAAAAGGTTGTGTGATACTGACTATATATATATATATATATATATATATATACATATATATATATATATATATATATATACATATATATATATATATATACATATATATATATATATATATATATATATATATATATATAGTGGGTAGATAAATTTGTCATCTTCACCGGCGACCAATCTGCCACAATTACGACGCAAAATAATTATTAAACTTAACTACTAAAAACTATGTTACATATTTTAACTATTATCTTATATTTAACAATATAATTAAATATTGAGTAGATGTGTAACTAAATAACTTAGTATCTATTATTAATAATATGTTAAAACATGAATGTAAAAAAATGTCAAATTTTTAAATAAAATTATACTTTTAAAAATATCATGCATTATGACATAAAATATGATTTGTGATAGATAACAATTACATGTAATACTACTTACCTTATCATTTTAGTAACATTAATAAATAATTTGTATCAAATAATATATTTTTAATAATTAATAATTAATAAAATATATTATTAAAAAATATTATATGTGTATAGATTTTGTGGTTGTTAAATTATTATTTAATAGTATTATAACATTATAAAAACTGTATTATATAATTATATAATATATTAGAATTGTAATATATTGTAAGTATGCTTTAAATATCATGAGATTCAAATCCTTATGGGATTCAAATATTAAAAATATGAAATTATACATGATTTCGTTACGCATGGTTAATTACATGACTGATATCAACGATTCTTACATTATTGCACAATCATAGATTTATATCATTATCAATATTTATAGGTTTTTGTAATATTCTGCAAAGATTATATTTATAAAAAACATTAAACATTAGTTTAAAATAATATTTGTTTTGGTTTATTAATTTAGCTTATAAGTTTTTCTATTTATATAAAAACATATGCCATCATAAAATTGTTATGATCTAACGTTACTCCATTATTCTAAGAGCGTATATATTCAAATTATTAAACATTAGTTTAAAATAATATTTGTTTTGGATTATTAATTTAGCTTATAAACTTTTCTCTATATATAATAACACATGTCATCATAAAATTGTTATGATCTAACATTACTTCATTATTCTCAGAGCGCATCTACTCAAATTATTGCCAAAACAATATATGATTACATCAATAGATACGTTTATTTTCAACTGTTGGATATTGGTTACAGTTTCTGAAAATTGCAATTTATATTTACAAGCATCTTCCAAAATATTCTAAAAATATTTGACCTATACGATATAATTTGTTAAAATCTTAAGGAAATAATATTTATTATAAAAAATATATCTCATAATTTAGACATATGTGTTTTGTATGTTTTTTTTCTAGATATACCAAAACTTATTAAGTATATATCTAATATCTATTATCTAATATGTATTATCTAATATCTAATATATATTATCTAATATCTATTATCTAATATCTATAATCTAATATATATTATCTAATATCTATTATCTAATTTCTAATATCCATTATCTAATATCTATTATCTAATATCCATTATCTAATATCTATTATCTAATATCTATTATCTAATATCCATTATCTAATATCTATTATCTAATATCTATTATCTAATATCTATTATCTAATATCTATTATCTAATATCTATTATCTAATATCTATTATCTAATATCTATTATCTAATATCTATTATCTAATATCTATTATCTAATATCTATTATCTAATATCTATTATCTAATATCTATTATCTAATATCTATTATCTAATATCTATTATCTAATATCTATTATCTAATATCTATTATCTAATATCTATTATCTAATATCTATTATCTAATATCTATTATCTAATATCTATTATCTAATATCTATTATCTAATATCTATTATCTAATATCTATTATCTAATATCTATTATCTAATATTATCTATTATCTAATATCTATTATCTAATATCTATTATCTAATATCTATTATCTAATATCTATTATCTAATATCTATTATCTAATATCTATTATCTAATATCTATTATCTAATATCTATTATCTAATATCTATTATCTAATATCTATTATCTAATATCTATTATCTAATATCTATTATCTAATATCTATTATCTAATATCTATTATCTAATATCTATTATCTAATATCTATTATCTAATATCTATTATCTAATATCTATTATCTAATATCTATTATCTAATATCTATTATCTAATATCTATTATCTAATATCTATTATCTAATATCTATTATCTAATATCTATTATCTAATATCTATTATCTAATATCTATTATCTAATATCTATTATCTAATATCTATTATCTAATATCTATTATCTAATATCTATTATCTAATATCTATTATCTATTATCTAATATCTATTATCTAATATCTATTATCTAATATCTATTATCTAATATCTATTATCTAATATCTATTATCTAATATATTATCTAATATCTATTATCTAATATCTATTATCTAATATCTATTATCTAATATCTATTATCTAATATCTATTATTAATATTATCTAATATCTATTATCTAATATCTATTATCTAATATCTATTATCTAATATCTATTATCTAATATCTATTATCTAATATCTATTATCTAATATCTATTATCTAATATCTATTATCTAATATCTATTATCTAATATCTATTATCTAATATCTATTATCTAATATCTATTATCTAATATCTATTATCTAATATCTATTATCTAATATCTATTATCTAATATCTATTATCTAATATCTATTATCTAATATCTATTATCTAATATCTATTATCTAATATCTATTATCTAATATCTATTATCTAATATCTATTATCTAATATCTATTATCTAATATCTATTATCTAATATCTATTATCTAATATCTATTATCTAATATCTATTATCTAATATCTATTATCTAATATCTATTATCTAATATCTATTATCTAATATCTATTATCTAATATCTATTATCTAATATCTATTATCTAATATCTATTATCTAATATCTATTATCTAATATCTATTATCTAATATCTATTATCTAATATCTATTATCTAATATCTATTATCTAATATCTATTATCTAATATCTATTATCTAATATCTATTATCTAATATCTATTATCTAATATCTATTATCTAATATCTATTATCTAATATCTATTATCTAATATCTATTATCTAATATCTATTATCTAATATCTATTATCTAATATCTATTATCTAATATCTATTATCTAATATCTATTATCTAATATCTATTATCTAATATCTATTATCTAATATCTATTATCTAATATCTATTATCTAATATCTATTATCTAATATCTATTATCTAATATCTATTATCTAATATCTATTATCTAATATCTATTATCTAATATCTATTATCTAATATCTATTATCTAATATCTATTATCTAATATCTATTATCTAATATCTATTATCTAATATCTATTATCTAATATCTATTATCTAATATCTATTATCTAATATCTATTATCTAATATCTATTATCTAATATCTATTATCTAATATCTATTATCTAATATCTATATCTAATATCTAATATCTATTATCTAATATCTATTATCTAATATCTATTATCTTATATCTATTATCTAATATCTATTATCTAATATCTATTATCTAATATCTATTATCTAATATCTATTATCTAATATCTATTATCTAATATCTATTATCTAATATCTATTATCTAATATCTATTATCTAATATCTATTATCTAATATCTATTATCTAATATCTATTATCTAATATCTATTATCTAATATCTAATATCTATTATCTAATATCTATTATCTATATCTATTATCTAATATCTATTATCTAATATCTATTATCTAATATCTATTATCTAATATCTATTATCTAATATCTATTATCTAATATCTATTATCTAATATCTATTATCTAATATCTATTATCTAATATCTATTATCTAATATCTATTATCTAATATCTATTATCTAATATCTATTATCTAATATCTATTATCTAATATCTATTATCTAATATCTATTATCTAATATCTATTATCTAATATCTATTATCTAATATCTATTATCTAATATCTATTATCTAATATCTATTATCTAATATCTATTATCTAATATCTATTATCTAATATCTATTATCTAATATCTATTATCTAATATCTATTATCTAATATCTATTATCTAATATCTATTATCTAATATCTATTATCTAATATCTATTATCTAATATCTATTATCTAATATCTATTATCTAATATCTATTATCTAATATCTATTATCTAATATCTATTATCTAATATCTATTATCTAATATCTATTATCTAATATCTATTATCTAATATCTATTATCTAATATCTATTATCTAATATCTATTATCTAATATCTATTATCTAATATCTATTATCTAATATCTATTATCTAATATCTATTATCTAATATCTATTATCTAATATCTATTATCTAATATCTATTATCTAATATCTATTGTCTAATATATATTGTCTAATATCTATTGTCTAATATCAATTGTCTAATATCTATTGTCTAATATCTATTAGCTAACATCTATTATGTAATATCTATTGTATAATATCTATTATCTAATATATATTGTCTAATATCTATTGTATAATATCTATTAGTTAACATCTATTATGTAATATATATTGTCTAATATCTATTATCTAAAAATAATTATTATTTTAATTATAACTTATTAATCCGCTTTATCCCATCGTAGTTAAATTAATATGAACACTAACATTTACAAAACTAATCACCGATATATTTTATATATTTTTTAAAGAATTATTATAAATATTATTTTAAGTTAATATACTTTAAACTCCGTAAACTACATATATTTTATTGTTATTATATATTCTTTCAATCTCATGTGAGAGCTAGTAAATCAAAGTTAATTATATATGTAAAATCTTGTAAAAAATGTTATTCCTTAACTTTCTTATTATAGTTGAATTTGTATTTCAAACATTTACTATAATACTCACTATCTGATATACTAAAAATTCTTTCTGGGTAATTTTATTTATTATTTTCTTATTTAATAATAATTCTATAGGCGATAAGATAAAACATAACGGTATTTCCATATTGATACTACATAAGGTGATAGTATGTACCTCTACACAAAGGTATTTAAAGATAAGTGATATTTCTAAATTCGTAATCATCTATGAAATTCTCGAATCACTGAGATAACTAATTTGGTAAGTTATAACAAATATGATTTATCTAATACGAAAATAATGTTATTCTATTTGAATTTCTATTATTTCTTCCAGATATATTTGTATCTCTTTAATTTTCACTTACTTTAAATATTTCATTTAATTCCGTAATCATTGGATTGCTGCTTTAGTTTATTATATTTATTTTTTATTTTTTTAATGTTATCAAACTTCTTAACGAAAACAAAGAAGAAGTAGTATTTCCAAGTTAATAGGCTATTAACCTCCGAGGTCATCTCTACGCTATAATCCACCAATAATATTTTAACCTTTTGAATTATTAACGATATTTCTTAATTTAATTGTTTTATAATAAGTTTACAAACGCTTTATGATTTATATCTTCTGTTAACAGTATCAAAAATATTAAAAGTGCATTTTTCAAAATAATTGACAATGAATTAACTTAACGATATACCCACCTCGTCAAAATGTAGATTTATTTATTTTTAAACCCGAAAAGTTTTACAATCTCTTTCTTATAGACATTTATTTGTATATAAGATTGTTAAACCTCATTTAAAAATATTTTAATATTCTTATCGTTTCCGAGTTACATGACGAACATCATATTTACACAAACAGTCGTCAAGTTATAATCGCTACTTCACGTTATTGGATCATTAGAATATTCGTATTAAACCATTCGAGATGCAAACGTAGTCCGCAGTATGTACATTTATAGGGTTATTTTCTATGTTGAATTCGTCTAGATTTAAATCTTTCCCATTGGGAAGGAACTTATAGCTAACTATAACCATTGAAAGTAAATTTCTTTATATATTTGCTTTCAATTGTTTAATTTTAATTAATTCTTTTATTACATCATTGTGGCTTTGTATCATTATATAACAACCGATATTGGTCAATTTTTTTCATTTGGTGTAGTATGATTTATTAATATATATATACTATATATATTAAATGACTATACTATGCTTTAATGAACCATTCTTTTAAATTTATTAAGCATATAACCTTTAAAATACCCGAATTCTAGTAATATATAATACATAGTGTTGTACATTAGATAAATATGTACATATTTTTAAATTATTATTTATATTACAATTATAAATTATTATTATATGGCAAATATATTATTATAAGACAAATATATTATAATATATGACAACCCAACATAATTGACAGTTAACTGTAAAAAAATGAGAATTTCATTTTAGTTACACTATAAAACATTTTATAAAATTGATTATTAAAATAGTTTTACTACTGATTTCAAATACTATATTAAACGTAGAATACAATATTATAATATATTATTTAGAGTCATATTGTAAAGGAACTTATTTTAAGTTCCTGAGGATCATGATATCATGTAAATGTATGAAACAAATACTAATATATTATCACCATCATCTATTAATAAACGTAGTATTCACATTCATTATATATACATTCACTATTACATTATTTACAAAGACTGTTTAGATTTAGAATTACAAATGAGTTATAAATATAGGTAAATGTTATTAAAAAATAATTTTATTAAATAAAATATACTGCAAAGTAATATGATTTAGTAAATATAAAATGAGATATATTCGAAAAAGTGGCATTCGTTTGATTATCATTTCATCTTAATTAATATATATATATATATATATTAATCTTAATTAATATATATATGAAATTCCCTTTTTATTTAACGTAACGTAATAGAATATCTACATGTTATTTATCATTCATATTTATAATAACCATTATTTTTTAATAAATTATACTTGTTATAACTTTATATTTAATATTCGTATAATTATTATATCGAGTTATAATGATATTTATCTATCTCAATACTCATTCAATTATATATTGATTATTTGTACATATTATATATTAATATGTAAATTGATTATTATGAATACAATTCCGTGGCATATGTTACTCTCGTTAAATAGCTTTAAATAATTAACGAAATAAGATTTTAATAAAAATAATTTAATATATAAATTAATTATATATATATTTATTATATACAATTAAGTCTGCACATATTATATAAAATTAACTTTATTTATATTATATAAAATGTATTTTATATATATTATATATAATTAACTTTATATAAATTATATAAAATGTAATTATATATTATATTATTTATGGAAATATATAGATCTACATGATTGATCATAAAAAAGATGCATATAAATAAATATATATATATATATATATATATATATATATATATCACAGACAGTATCCATCATACACGTATATTGGGAATATAATGCTATTTAGCATATACATAAGTTATTATATTGAAACTTTCTAGAGTAAACAATGCAAACATGAATTAACTCATTATCTAGACAATATATTATGAGGGTAAATCAAACTAGAAATTAAGATTTACATTTCACAGAGAACAATCTTCATCTTAAACGTATAGGTATTTTTTTTTCATCATTTCATAATCAGCATTATTTACAAAGAATTGATTTGTGAATATTTAAGAGACGACAATATGTGATACTCTTGAAATATCTCAAGGTTCGTTAATTTCAGATGAACATGCAACTAATTAAAACAACATTTATTGAACTCGCGACAGTTCATAGTATGTATATGTAATATTGAAATTTTAAATATAAAAACTGCATTTCATAGTCAGATTTAGTAAATCAGTATTTTTTTATCCAAGATACATATATATGTAATTTTTCAATAATCGAGTAATTAATGTTTCATATATTTCTATCATATGCCCATCATATACAATGCACAATGCACACATATGCATCGAGTCTAAATTTACTATCAGGTCAGTGTGTTTAGTAGCCGCTTATGACTTTCGTATTAATAAATATTAAGTCTTTATGAATTTGTATTTATATAATATTATAAGAATCTAATATCAACGATTTATTAGGAATTACAATATATCACAAAGATGCACGAATAATATTCTACAGTAAATTCAATACATTTAATGTATTTTATTTAATATGTCAGCTACATATATACACAAACACACACACACAAACACACACACACACACACATATATATATATATATATATATATATATATATATGTTTGAATGTATATTCGCATACTACTTAATCAGGGCTATATTTTCTTAGCGTGGTACAACATTATATCCATAATATAACACTCGCAATCTAAACTCAAATGGCTTCATCATTGGCTTAATTGATATATTTGAGATATATATAATATGAGCTTTTATAAATAACATACTTACATAATCTAATGACTATAAAGATATATCTGAAAGTTACTTACATTTTGAAATTTCATACAAATTAGATTTATTCTAAGTATACCATAGATTTTTGATAAAAAGTACTATAATTTGTTTTAATGAAATCATAAATCGTATAATTATAATGGTTGCTATGTTAACATTATGTAATTATGTTGAAATTGGTTTGCAATTCAAGTGAGCTATAATTTAAACACCGTTCATTTTTAGTTCCTGATATATATTATAATTATAGTTATTTATCCGTAATAATATATTCTTATGATCTGAGAATGTATTCCTTTAATAATCTATGGATATTATATTATATGCTATATTTATATATTATATGATATTAATATTTCTGATATATACTTTTTCAAGTGTACATTATCCCCACAAATAATTAACTTCCAGTTGATGTGTTAGAATTAATACAAATTTATTCTTACTTTCATATTAATTATATAGCTATCAAGAATTGCTTGGTGTTTTGTATGGTTCTTTGACCTGTCATATCATTATATAGTAAGTTATTATTACAGTAACTTTTACATCGTATTGCATTTATCTGTGTCTATCAATATGATGCATGTATTTAATTATATTAGAATATTGTCAATATCACAAACATTTTTTTTTACCAATTGTTCATCTTTATATTTTACATTACTTTATATTTTTGCATAATTATTTCTATATTTAAAATACTTATTTAATTTGGCATTTATAATATAGAAATTTAATGATTTGAACAATTATTTATTGTCTATACTTATAATATTTAATAAATCATTTAATATATACATTTAATATCATTAAGAATCGTGTATTTCAACAGATTAAATTACATTTACGTTGCTAAACATTAATATATTCTATCTTAACAACAATATTTATTCTCACATAAATATGCGTTTTTCATAAATATTTTTAGATAAATTACCATTAATATGAATTATATAATATAACTATTATATAACCGATTTAGTAATAAGTATACTAATCTAATATATACATATATAAATATATATATAGATTTATATATATATATATATATATATATATATATATATATATATATATATATATATATATATATAATGCTATACTTCCTCCTTTTGCTAAGTTAATGATGTGGAACAGTGTAGTATATAATTAGTTATCTATTCCATATAAAGCACTACACGAGTCACATCTTCAGCGATACAAATACTTTCAATTTATGCGGGAGTGCACTCCCATTGGTATGTGATGGATTGGGCGTTATGGATCGGGCTGAGGTAACCCAGTTAAACGATGGCTTGCATTCAGTGCATGCAGTAGTGAATACGCGTGTACTGGTTGGATATAATACATGTGATTAAAAATACATGCAATGCTCTATTGCGTATACATGTTACATGCATAGTTTCCCTATATACAAGTAGATTAGTAATCATTTGAATACAATAATTATAAAATACTAATCATAAAATGACACGTTTAATTATATTATATATATATATATATATATATATATATATATATTTGGTAATTTTTCATATTTATCGCAAGAATAATATATAATAACAAACTAACAATTCACCTATCTAAATATATACATGATATTTAAGTACATTTATATTGTAGATAGTAATTCATAATTGGCAAGATTGAGTTATACCTGGATACAATATAATTCTTAATAGAGAAATATTAGTAACAAATCATATATTATAGTATTCAAAGCAATTCATCAATATAAACAATTTAATGTCCGGGGACTTTCACAACATTTACATATTGGAGATAGAAAACAACTATTTCTTCCAAAATGATATAAACTTTCTAGATTTGTAATATATATATTTATTTATAAATATTTAGATAATACCCATGTCTAGGTTTTCTATCAACTTTTAAAGTACTGATAAATATATTTATTAGAAATTATAGATTTTTTTCAGAGATTTTGTATTATAGAATAGTATCTAAATATCGTATATATATATATATATATATATATATATATATATTTTAAAATTATAGATTATCATTAGAAATATAACAGAATATTTCACTGATAATATTAACGATCAGTATTTGCTTCAAAATAAACTGGACGTGTTCCAGTGGACGATGTTCGATTATTGCGTTAGATCCGGTTATTATGCAATAGGCAGCAGCGGCTCCATGGCTCCATTGACCTGAGAAGGTCAAAGGTAGTCTCTCCGTTAGTATTTCCTGAAATGAGATCGTATAGTTATGCACTTCGTTGCTAATTCAATCATACACTCATATAAGAATATAATGTTCTTATAATATATATATATATATATATATATAAATATGTATATATAAATATATATATATATATATTTATATAAATATATATATAAATATATATATATATATATATATATATATATATGTATATATATATATATATATATATAAATCTATATATTTAACTATTTCGGCAATAGTGAAGATTAACGAGAATTATGTTCGGATTCGTAGACGGAATACACAATGAATTAGAAAATATTATATAGAAGTGGTGGATTAATTCACATTCTAGAAAATAAAATAACTTCAGAGATTGTGTAGACTATATTAATAGATAAAGATATAACTTTAGCAAGGTTCGTGACGAATGCAAAGACTCCACTTAATTGATAATACGATGAAATTCAATTTATAAATTTACATTAATATAAATATATTCCCCAAGTCGATAAGCATGTAGAAATAAAGAAATACTTTACTGTTATACTACTATACTCTTATACCACTAGTAAAAGTTCACCGTTCTGTATTCATGTAAATATACATATGTTATGTACAATTATTGAGGTCAGATTTTGATTTATCAGTTGAAATCTCTACAATAAACTTATTTGGAGAATTCACCAGTTTCTTGGATTTTTAAAATTAGTTCTCGTTAACAACATAACAATATTTTATTTACATTCTTCTGATTCTATAACATCAGAATAGTATACCCTCAATATTTATTATAATAAATATACTATAAATCTACTTATACATATATATATATATATATATATATATATATACAATTATATTTCTAAAACTAACACATTTAATCTATATTACACTGTTACGATAACCCACTTCCCCTTCACTATCACTTCCTTACCCTTTTACTTCCCCAGGGACAGTACCCCTACATTATCCCTTTACTACCCTTTACTAAACCTACACTGCCCCTCCACTAACCCTTTACTAACCATACACTGCCCCTTCACTACCTACAACGCTCCTTCACTAATCATTTACTAACCATACACTGCCCATCCACTAACTCTTTACTAACCATACACTGCCCATCCACTAACCTTCACTGCCCCTCCACTAGTCTTTCACTAACCCTTCTCTACCACTTCCCTACCCTTTCACTGCCCCAGGGGCAGTACCCCTACACTGCCCCTTCACTAACCCTTCTCTAGCACTTCCCTACCCTTTCACTGCCCCAGGGCATTACCCCTACACTGTCCCTTCACTGCCCCTCCACTAACCCTTCACTAATCCTCCACTAACCCTCCACTGCCCTATCACTGCCCCAGGGGCACTAACCCTTCTCTGCCCCTTCACTAACCCTACCCTGCCCCTTTTCTACCACTCCACTGCACCTTCACTAACCCTACACTGCCCCTTCAATAACCCTTCTCTAATACTCCACTACCCCTTCACTAACCCTTCACTAACTCTACACTTCCCCTACACCTCCCCTTCTCTACCACTTCACTGCCCCTACACTGCCCCTACACTAACCCTTCACTACCCCTCCACTAACCCTCCACTAACCCTACACTAACCCTTCACTACCCCTCCACTAACCCTTTACTAACCCTACACTTCCCCTTCACTAACTCTACACTGCCCCTTCACTAACCCTTCTCTACCACTCCAATGCCCCTCCACTGCTCCTCCACTAACCCTACACATCCCCTCCACTAACCCTACACTGCCACTTCTCTACCACTCCACTACCCTTCACTAACCCTACAATGCCCCTCCACTAACCCTTCTCTACCATTCCACTGCCCCTTCACTAATCAACCACTAACCCTTCACTACCCCTCCACTAATCCTTCACTAACCCTACACTACCCCTTCACTAACCCTATACTAACCAAATACCTCCCCTCCACTAACCCTCCACTGCCCCTTCACTAACCCTACACTGCCACTTTTCTACCACTCCACTTCCCCTACACCTCCCCTTCACTAACCCTACACTGCCCCTTCACTAACCCTCCACTAACCCTTCACTACCCCTACACCTCCCCTACACCTCCCCTTCACTAACCCTACACTGATCCTTCATTAACCATTCTCTGCCCCTCCACTAACCCTACAATGCCCCTTTACTAACCCTACAATGCCCCTACACCTCCCCTTCGCTACAACTCCACTGCCCCTTCACTAACCCTACACTACCCTTTCATTAACCCTCCACTAACCCTTCACTACCCCTACACCTCCCCTTCACTAACCCTACACTGCCCCTTCACTAACCCTACACTGACCCTTCATTAACCCTTCTCTGCCCCTCCACTAACCCTACAATGCCCCTTTACTAACCCTACAATGCCCCTACACCTCCCCTTCTCTACAACTCCACTGCCCCTTCACTAACCCTACACTGCTCCTTCACTAACCCTTATCTACCACTCCACTGTCCCTCCACTGTCCCTCCACCTCCCCTACACTGCCCCCACCCTAACCCTCCACAAACCCTATACTACCCCTTCACTAACCATTCACTACCCCTTCACTAACCCTACACTGCCCCTCCACTAACCCTACACCTCCCATCCACTAACCCTACACCTCCCCTCCACTAACCCTACACCTCCCCTTCACTAATCCTACACCTCCCCTCCACTGCCCCTACCCTAACCCTACACTGCCCCTACCCTAACCATCCACTGCCCTGCACCTCCCCTCCACTACCCCTTCACTAACCCTACAATGCCCCTCCACTAACTCTACACCTCCCCTCCACTATCGCTACACTAACCCTACACTGCCCCTTCACTAACCCTACACCTCCCCTCCACTAACCCTAAACTGCCCAGGCTCAGGTTTCACTCATCTGATCACCATGGCAACGTTTATTTACCGTTTCACATAAACTGTTATAAGCGGCGCATAGACGCAGTAATTAGGATATAAACCCTCGATATTCAGAGTATTTATTCGTACACTCCGAATTACGTCCCAACCGAGGCACGTTTATATGTAATGCCTAATATGATAATATAAATAATGACATGCATACATTCATTGTTTTACAGAGATGTAGTAGTTAAATAAAGCTATGTTAGAATGCATGTAGTTAGCGTAACCATGACTACCATATCGTGTACATTTCTCGTATCATTACCTCACGATGAAATTATTTCCATTCTTAAACTCATTGTCGAACTCAATGTTAGTTGTAATAATATTTGTGAAAATATCCTAATTAATAACGAACTGAACTTGATGAGAATTTATTATTATTAATGCTAGAACAATATACACGAAAGTAAATATATACATATATATATATATATATATATAATGGTATACCATTTTAAATGTATACATATTTTGCATAACGTTATTTATTAGAAAATTATAATACTGAAATATTTGCTTTTTTATTAATTTTATTGTTATTTAGTAATATATATTTATATTCTAATTAGTAATTACTGCTATATATTTACATGTCATGTATAATTATATAATACTATGCGATCAATTATCTCTAGCTTCACTACATTAGCGATTGTTGCATCAAATGTTACCATGTCATATACATGCATTCTGTAGCCACATTACGAAACGAATTACCCGACAATATAGTAGAACAATGAACAGTGTTCGAGGTATGGCGGCGAACAATAGAGTACGGTGAACGACGACCACAATAGAAGTAGTCGTAATGCTGACAGGGTAGTAGGCGGCGAGATGCCGACAATTGTGACATTTGTGACTGCAATTGTGACATTTCCAGGTCTAGAAGGCGACGTGAACTTTAATACGTGCGTCGGAAACTAGGGTGTCGAAATTACCGTCTCCTCCTGTGGGGTTGGTAGTGTGGGGTTGGCAGTGTAGGGTTGTCAGTGTGGGGTTGGAAGTGTGGGGTTGGAAGTGTGGGGTTGGAAATGCGGGGTTGGCAGTGTGGGGTTGGTAGTGTGGGGTTGGCAGTGTGGGGTTGGAAGTGTGGGGTTGGCAGTTTGGGGTTAGCAGTGTGGGGTTGGCAATGTGGGGTTGGCAGTGTGGGGTTCGAAGTGTGGGGTTGGCAGTGTGGGGTTAGCAGTGTGGGGTTGGCAATGTGGGGTTGGCAATGTGGGGTTGGCAGTGTGGGGTTGGCAATGTGGGGTTGGCAGTGTGGGGTTGGAAGTGTGGGGTTAGCAGTATGGGGTTGGCAGTGTGGGGTTGGCAGTGTGGGGTTGGAAGTGTGGGGTTGGAAGTGTGGGGTTGGCAGTGTGGGGTTGGAAGTGTGGGGTTGGAAGTGTGGGGTTAGCAATATGGGGTTGGCAGTGTGGGGTTGACAGTGTGGGGTTGGAAGTGTGGGGTTGGCAGTGTGGGGTTGGCAGCGTGGGTTTGGAAGTGTGGGGTTGGCAGTGTGGGGTTGGCAATGTGGGGTTGGCAGTGGGGGGTTGGAAGTGTGGGGTTAGCAGTATGGGGTTGGCAGTGTGGGGTTGGCAGTGTGGGGTTGGAAGAATGGGGTTGGCAGTGTGGGGTTGACAATGTGGGGTTGGAACTGTGGGGTTGGTAGTGTGGGGTTAGCAGTGTGGGGGTTGGCAGTGTGGGGTTGGCAGTGTGGGGTTAGCAATGTGGGGTTGGCAGTGAAGTGAGAGAGACAGCGAGATAGATATATTATATAATTAATGTGAAAGAATGAGTGAGTTGGCATCGTTGTTATTAATATCAATCATACGACAAATAAACTTTCTTTCAAATTAATGTTGCGACTTACCGAAATCCAGATCTCTTATGTCACACGTGAACACCCGTTCACCGTTGACTAGCAATTCCACTCTATTACGCAACCCGCATTTCAATGGAAGTACGACGTGTCCATCTTGTTCGAGAGAGCCTAGTACGAGGAATGCAGTACTGTGTATCGAGTTGTACAGACTAGCTATTGCAAAACTGTAATCATAATACGAAATCAACTGTAGATAGTAAATGCATTTTTCAGGTGGATGGGGCATCATTTACATTCATATTGTATTGTTATGGAGCTATTGTTATCGGATGATAACGAACGTTTGACGTACCGATAAGTCCCTGGAGTCGATTGTCTCTGTGCTCGATAAGTCCCCACGATTCATACTCACCGTAGTGAAGGTATACTTCACACTTAGCAGGCATAGGTGTGTAGTAGGTGTAGATAGTTCTGGTGTAGTAGGTGTAGGTAGTTCTGGTGTAGTAGGTGAGGGTAGTTCTGTTATAGGTGTAGGTAGTTCTGGTGTAGTAGGTGTAGGTAGTTCTGGTGTAGTAGGTGTAGGTAGTTCTGGTGTAATAGGTGTAGGTAGTTCTGGTGTAGTAGGTGTAGGTAGTTCTGGTGTAGTAGGTGTAGGTAGTTCTGGTGTAGTAGGTGTAGGTAGTTCTGGTGTAGTAGGTGAGGGTAGTTCTGTTATAGGTGTAGGTAGTTCTGGTGTAATAGGCGTAGGTAGTTCTGTTATAGGTGTAGGTAGTTCTGGTGTAGTAGGTGTAGGTAGTTCTGATGTAATAGGCATAGGTAGTTCTGTTATAGGTGTAGGTAGTTCTGGTGTAGTAGGTGTAGGTAGTTCTGGTGTAGTAGGTGTAGGTAGTTCTGGTGTAGTAGGTGTAGGTAGTTCTGGTGTAGTAGGTGAGGGTAGTTCTGTTATAGGTGTAGGTAGTTCTGGTGTAGTAGGTGTAGGTAGTTCTGGTGTAGTAGGTGTAGGTAGTTCTGGTGTAGTAGGTGTAGGATGTTCTGGTGTAGTAGGTGAGGGCCTGTACTTAGGGGATTCTGGTGTAGTAGGTGTAGGGCATGTACTTAGGGGGTTCTGGTGTAGTAGGTGTAGGGCATGTACTTAGGTAGTCCTGGTGTAGTAGGTGTAGGGCCTGTACTTAGGGTGTTCTGGTGTAGGACCTGTACTTAGGTAGTCCTGGTGTAGTAGGTGTAGGGCATGTACTTAGTGGGTTCTGGTGTAGTAGGTGTAGAGCCTGTACTTAGGGGGTTCTGGTGTAGTAGGTATAGGGTATGTACTTAGGTAGTCCTGGTGTAGTAGGTGTAGGGCATGTACTTAGGTAGTCCTGGTGTAGTAGGTGTATGGCCTGTACTTAGGGTGTTCTGGTGTAGGGCCTGTACTTAGGTAGTCCTGGTGTAGTAGGTGTAGGGCATGTACTTAGTGGGTTCTGGTGTAGTAGGTGTAGGGCCTGTACTTAGGGGGTTCTGGTGTAGTAGGTGTAGGGCATGTACTTAGGTAGTGCTGGTGTAGTAGTTGTAGGACCTGTACTTAGTGGGTTCTGGTGTAGGTAGTCCTGGTGTAGTAGGTGTAGGACATGTACTTATGGGGTGCTGGTGTAGTAGGTGTAGGACATGTACTTATGGGGTGCTGGTGTAGTAGGTGTAGGACATGTACTTATGGGGTGCTGGTGTAGTAGGTGTAGGGCCTGCACTTAGGGGGTTCTGGTGTAGTAGGTGTAGGGCATGTACTTAGGGGGTTCTGGTGTAGGTAGTTCTGGTGTAGTAGGTGTAGGGCCTGTACTTAGAGGGTTCTGGTGTAGTAGGTGTAGGGCATGTACTTAGGGGGTTCTGGTGTAGGTAGTTCTGGTGTAGTAGGTGTAGGACATGTACTTAGGGGGTTCTGGTGTAGGTAGTTCTGGTGTAGTAGGTGTAGGGACTGTACTTAGGGAGTTCTGGAGTAGTAGGTGTAGGGCATGTACTTAGGATGTTCTGGTGTAGGTAGTTCTGGTGTAGTAGGTGTAGGGCATGTACTTAGGGGGTTCTGGTGTAGTAGGTGTAGGGCCTGCACTTAGTGGGTTCTGGTGTAGTAGGTATAGGGACTGTACTTAGGTGGTTCTGGTGTAGGTAGTCCTGGTGTAGTAGGTGTAGGGCATGTACTTAGGGTGTTCTGGTATAGGTAGTCCTGGTGTAGTAGGTGTAGGGACTGTACTTAGGGAGTTCTGGAGTAGTAGGTGTAGGGCATGTACTTAGGGGGTTCTGATGTAGGTAGTTCTGGTGTAGTAGGTGTAGGGCCTGTACTTAGGAGGTTCTGGTGTAGTAGGTGTAGGACCTGTACTTAGGGTGTTCTGGTGTAGGTAGTCCTGGTGTAGTAGGTGTAGGGCATGTACTTAGGGGGTTCTGGTGTAGGTAGTCCTGGTGTAGTATGTGTAGGACCTGTACTTAGGGGGTTCTGGTGTAGTAGGTGTAGGATCTGTACTTAGGTAGTTCTGGTGTAGTAGGTGTAGGGCATGTACTTAGGGGGTTCTGGTGTAGTAGGTGTAGGATCTGTACTTAGGTAGTTCTGGTGTAGTAGGTGTAGGACCTTTACTTAGGGGGTTCTGGTGTAGTAGGTGTAGGATCTGTACTTAGGTAGTTCTGGTGTAGTAGGTGTAGGGCATGTACTTAGGGGGTTCTGGTGTAGTAGGTGAGGACCTGTACTTAGGAGGTTCTGGTATAGTAGGTGTAGGGCATGTCCTTAGGGTGTTCTGGTGTAGTAGGTGTAGGGCATGTACTTAGGGAATTCTGGTGTAGTAGGTGTAGGGCATGCACTTAGGGGGTTCTGGTGTAGTAGGTGAGGGCATGCACTTAGGGGGTTCTGGTGTAGTAGGTGAGGGCCTGTACTTATGGGGTGCTGGTGTAGTAGGTGTAGGACATGTACTTATGGGGTGCTGGTGTAGTAGGTGTAGGACATGTACTTATGGGGTGCTGGTGTAGTAGGTGTAGGGCCTGCACTTAGGGGGTTCTGGTGTAGTAGGTGTAGGGCATGTACTTAGGGGGTTCTGGTGTAGGTAGTTCTGGTGTAGTAGGTGTAGGGCCTGTACTTAGAGGGTTCTGGTGTAGTAGGTGTAGGGCATGTACTTAGGGGGTTCTGGTGTAGGTAGTTCTGGTGTAGTAGGTGTAGGACATGTACTTAGGGGGTTCTGGTGTAGGTAGTTCTGGTGTAGTAGGTGTAGGGACTGTACTTAGGGAGTTCTGGAGTAGTAGGTGTAGGGCATGTACTTAGGATGTTCTGGTGTAGGTAGTTCTGGTGTAGTAGGTGTAGGGCATGTACTTAGGGGGTTCTGGTGTAGTAGGTGTAGGGCCTGCACTTAGTGGGTTCTGGTGTAGTAGGTATAGGGACTGTACTTAGGTGGTTCTGGTGTAGGTAGTCCTGGTGTAGTAGGTGTAGGGCATGTACTTAGGGTGTTCTGGTATAGGTAGTCCTGGTGTAGTAGGTGTAGGGACTGTACTTAGGGAGTTCTGGAGTAGTAGGTGTAGGGCATGTACTTAGGGGGTTCTGATGTAGGTAGTTCTGGTGTAGTAGGTGTAGGGCCTGTACTTAGGAGGTTCTGGTGTAGTAGGTGTAGGACCTGTACTTAGGGTGTTCTGGTGTAGGTAGTCCTGGTGTAGTAGGTGTAGGGCATGTACTTAGGGGGTTCTGGTGTAGGTAGTCCTGGTGTAGTATGTGTAGGACCTGTACTTAGGGGGTTCTGGTGTAGTAGGTGTAGGATCTGTACTTAGGTAGTTCTGGTGTAGTAGGTGTAGGGCATGTACTTAGGGGGTTCTGGTGTAGTAGGTGTAGGATCTGTACTTAGGTAGTTCTGGTGTAGTAGGTGTAGGACCTTTACTTAGGGGGTTCTGGTGTAGTAGGTGTAGGATCTGTACTTAGGTAGTTCTGGTGTAGTAGGTGTAGGGCATGTACTTAGGGGGTTCTGGTGTAGTAGGTGAGGACCTGTACTTAGGAGGTTCTGGTATAGTAGGTGTAGGGCATGTCCTTAGGGTGTTCTGGTGTAGTAGGTGTAGGGCATGTACTTAGGGAATTCTGGTGTAGTAGGTGTAGGGCATGCACTTAGGGGGTTCTGGTGTAGTAGGTGAGGGCCTGTACTTAGGAGGTTCTGGTATAGTAGGTGTAGGGCATGTACTTAGGGTGTTCTGGTGTAGTAGGTGTAGGGCATGTAATTATGGGTTCTGGTGTAGTAGGTGTAGGGCATGTACTTAGGGGGTTCTGGTGTAGTAGGTGTAGGGCCTGTACTTAGAGGGTTCTGGTGTAGTAGGTGTAGGGCATGTACTTATGGGTTCTGGTGTAGTAGGTGTAGGGCATGTACTTAGGGGGTTCTGGTGTAGTAGGTGTAGGGCATGTACTTATGGGTTCTGGTGTAGTAGGTGTAGGGCATGTACTTAGGGGATTCTGGTGTAGTAGGTGTAGGGCATGTACTTAGGGGGCTCTGGTGTAGTAGGTGTAGGGCATGTACTTATGGGTTCTGGTGTAGTAGGTGTAGGGCATGTACTTAGGGGGTTCTGGTGTAGTAGGTGAGGGCCTGTACTTAGGAGGTTCTGGTATAGTAGGTGTAGGGCATGTACTTAGGGTGTTCTGGTGTAGTAGGTGTAGGGCATGTAATTATGGGTTCTGGTGTAGTAGGTGTAGGGCATGTACTTATGGGTTCTGGTGTAGTAGGTGTAGGGCCTGTACTTAGGGGTTCTGGTGTAGGTAGTCCTGGTGTAGTAGGTGTAGGACCTTTACTTAGGGGTTCTGGTGTAGTAGGTGTAGGGCCTGTACTTAGGTAGTCCTGGTGTAGTAGGTGTAGGGCCTGTACTTAGGGGTTCTGGTGTAGTAGGTGTAGGGCCTGTACTTAGGGGGTTCTGGTGTAGTAGGTGTAGGACCTGTACTTAGGGGGTTCTGGTGTAGGTAGTTCTGGTGTAGTAGGTGTAGGACCTATACTGAGGGGGTTCTGGTGTAGTAGGTGTAGGGCCTGTACTTAGGGGGTTCTGGTGTAGTAGGTGTAGGACCTGTACTTAGTGGGGTCTGGTGTAGGTAGTCCTGGTGTAGTAGGTGTAGGGCCTGTACTTAGGGGGTTCTGGTGTAGTAGGTGTAGGGCCTGTACTTAGGGGGTTCTGGTGTAGTAGGTGTAGGGCCTGTACTTATGGGGTTCTGGTGTAGTAGGTGTAGGGCCTGTACTTAGGGTGTTATGGTGTAGTAGGTGTAGGGCTTGTACTTAGGGGGTTCTGGTGTAGTAGGTGTAGGGCTTGTACTTATGGGGTTCTGATGTAGGTAGTCCTGGTGTAGTAGGTGTAGGGCATGTACTTAGGTAGTTCTGGTGTAGTAGGTGTAGGGTCTGTACTTAGGGGGTTCTGGTGTAGTAGGTGTTGGGCCTGTACTTAGGGGGTTCTGGTGTAGTAGGTGTAGGGACTGTACTTAGGTGGTTTTGGTGTAGGTAGTCCTGGTGTAGTAGGTGTAGGACCTGTACTTAGGGGGTTCTGGTGTAGGTAGTTATGGTGTAGTAGGTGTAGGGTCTGTACTTAGGTAGTCCTGGTGTAGTAGGTGTAGGGCCTGTATTTAGTGGGTTCTGGTGTAGGTAATTATGGTGTAGGTAGTCCTGGTGTAGGTAGTCCTGGTGTAGTAGACGAGAATTTATGATGTAGAAACTGTAGTGTGTTCTTGAATAGTTTAACAAACTAAATATAAATGAAGGCTGTTCTGAAGTTATTTAGGAAGGAGGTTATGGTTTAGTGTGCGTAGGCACTAAGGTTCTTATGTAATGGAGCAGATGGATCAAATGTGATAAGTGTTGGAGGTTTTGATGTAGTAGGTGATGGAGGTTTTGGTGTAGTAGGTGTTGGCGGTTTTGGTGTTGTAGTTGTTGGCGGTTTTGGTGTTGTAGGTGTTGGCGGTTTTGGTGTTGTAGTTGTTGGCGGTTTTGGTGTTGGCGGTTTTGGTGTTGTAGTTGTTGGCGGTTTTGGTGTTGTAGTTGTTGGCGGTTTTGGTGTTGTAGTTGTTGGCGGTTTTGGTGTAGTAGTTGTTGGCGGTTTTGGTAGTGTTGTTGTTGGCGGTTATGGTAGTGTTGTTATTAGCGGTTATGGTAGTGTTGTTGTTGGCGGTTTTGGTGTTGTAGTTGTTGGCGGTTATGGTAGTGTTGTTGTTGGCGGTTATGGTAGTGTTGTCGTTGGCGGTTATGGTAGTGTTGTTGTTGGCGGTTTTGGTGTTGTAGTTGTTGGCGGTTTTAGTAGTGTTGTTGTTGGCGGTTATGGTAGTGTTGTCGTTGGCGGTTATGGTAGTGTTGTTGTTGGCGGTTTTGGTGTTGTAGTTGTTGGCGGTTTTGGTGTAGTACGTACAAGCAACTCCATAGTATAGTAAGTGTGAGAGTCGTAGTGATGATACTTTATTGTGTGAAGAATAATAATGAATTCTGGTCCAGTCAGGTTATTAGTCGGTATGGTCTAGGAATTGTTTATTGTGCAAATGGAATATGATGTAAGATAACAATAAAAGAAGAACTTTGTCTAATAACTATCTATAACTATCTATGTTATATTTCATATTTAAACTATATTTTATTTTTCATAAATAACGGATACACTAATGCTAATAACAATACATTGTTACCTCTTATATTCGAAGCAATGCGAGGTTATAGTTAACTTAGAGAGCAACGCTTACAAGTTTCTCTAAAATATACATTTCTAATATAACCGTAATTATAATTTTATTAAAATATACTAAATAAGTAAATACAATAATACCAAGTTACTTATTCATTTATTCTACAATTCGCTGATTATACTATTTTTTATTTTATTAAATTTAATATAATTATTCATTCCCTTAAAACGATTTATTAAGAATGTAATAGATAAAATAAAAATATATATTTTATAACATATTTGAAATATGAATATAATTATATTACAACTTACACGCTCACATTCACACACAAACATACACATACACACACATATACACACACATATATACATATATATATATATTAGGTTTATTTATAAATATTATATATGTGATGTGGCTATATTGATTATTTCATGTTTATATTTTAATTAATAAATATTTATCTAATAGAATAAATAAAAATAATTAAAATATATTTTTGGAAATAAATTAATCATATTCATAAAATTAATAAATATTAATAAATATAATTAATTAAGACTTATTCACTAACTAGGTTGACCTAATGGTTATATTATTTATAAATTATTTAAATATGAATTCGAAAATGAGATTTATTATAAAATATATGTTGTTTATGCGTAACTATGACCACAGAAAAGAATAGGATTTATATTTTATTATCGTGATTAGATTCTAAAGAAATTGTATGTCAACATCATATATACATAGTAAAAATTATATATATATATATATATATATATATAACCATATTCTCCTACATAAATTTCATCATATCCGCCTACATCTATAGTTAGTGTATTAAACTACTCCATAATCGTCTATAGATATATTGTATACAGTATCAAAGCTTAACAGCATAACTCTACCAGACTAGAACTGAAGATCCAGAACCTTACACCTACTGCACCAAAGCCGCCTATATGCAACTACAACACCAACAATGACTACACCTATGTGACCATAACTAGCTACATGTACTACAGTGGAATCATCTACTCCTTCAACACCAGAACTGCCTACATCTACTTTATCAGAACTAACTACACCTACTATACCATAACCGCCTACACCTGCAACATTAAAACAGCCTACACTTACAACACCAGAACTGTCTACATCTATTACATAAGAACCGCCTATATCTACTACATATACATTTTGTATAATAATGATCGTATTTGCATCATTAGAAAAAATTTGCCCTCACATTTGTACATATTTAAAGAATCTATCATCTGCACTAATAACTTATCTCTTAAAATAGAAATAGTAATTTTATTATAATAGATATTACAATAATCATTATATTTATATTGTTAACTATATAATTAAATCAGTTTAAACTTATTAAGTATTTAATAAATACATAATACACAGTCTTTCTACATCCATTATATAATATAATTATTTAATATGATATTATTATATATGAGTTCTAAAGTCACAAGTATATTTCAAGTTAACTTGAATTTATTTTAAGTAAATTTCAAGTTTATTTTAAGTAAATTTCAAGTTTATTTTAAGTTAACTTCAAGTTTATTTTAAGTTAACATGAATTTATCTCAAGTTAAATTTAGTTTATATAAATTTGTATTTAATATTATTTCTAGTTTATGTGAATTCATCTTAACCCTTTAACCCCTTTAAGGCCCAATCGACAAATATCGACAGTTATTTTGATTTAAAGTTTTATTTATCTTAAGTTTACTTTAAGTTAAAATACGTATACGTTATATTTACATGAGCTTATCTCAGGGATGTATAAGATTATGTCATGTTATATAATATCATGTTGCATGTCAGAGTTTACCTGAATAATTTACGTTTATAAGATTACATAAGTTTTTTTATAAATATTATTTTGAAATTATGTATATCATATTAAATATTGATATAGTTGAATGTACTTATTTATTTATTATAGTTATATACTACTGATTATTTACCCCATGAGTTAGTAAGCTTAATTGATTTGTCTTCTACCAAATTCTATCGATTTTATTAGAATACATACGAATATAATAAATATGATACCCTCAAAATATTTATAATTTGCCAATATCAAATATTTAACGATGTACAAACACTCAATTACTATCCATTCAATATTAAAATAAAATGAAATTACATTAATGTAATAATGAAATTACGTTAATAAAAATATTTAAAACCTAAACAACTGAAAATATACATCTTAATTATTGTATTGTTTTTTATTCATTATCAAAACTAAGTAATAAAGTATCATAGATAGTAAAATTAATTTGAAATAATTTAGTGTTCGATTGATTTATTGTTGATAATTGTTAACTAACTCGACGAGGGTTATGAAATAAACTGTTTTATTACAAAATAATCTTTCGTATCTGCCAATGAAATTGTAATTTTTTCTAAATAAATATTGATCAAATAATAATAATTATATGAATTAATCGAGTTTGTAAATATTATTTCTAAAAGTGTGATAATATAAACAATTGTAACCAAAATCATCAAAAAATATATATAACTAGAATCATAGATTTAATATTTGATCTAAATTCTAATAACGCATACAAAATAATGAAAGTAAAATCATGAAAAATAAAACAGACAAATAATAATATAATAATTATATGGTAAGTGTGATTTAGATTATGATATAGTTAATTTGGAAGAATATCAAATTATAAATATATATGCCGAGGATGCACACCAGAGTACGTTAAGTGGAAAGGTAATTTGAATGTCAATCGAGCTTATGAGAGATTGGCGAAAAGCGAGAGAGTTAAAGCAATCGAGCTACCGAGTGAAGGTGAGCTGGTGAAAGAGAGCTAGTTAATAGGTTAGACAATCGATTGGTCAATACGTTATTGGTCAATACGTTATTGGTCAATACGTTAGACGGAATTCATAATAGTTAATGATCTTCAACGCATTGAGAATAATCGCCGGGAGTCGGGAATTCAGTAGTAATTCAGTAGTGCTTTGGACTGTTCATATCGTCTATTGCCTTGGACATTTCGGCGATAGCGGCCCACGTCTCACGTCCGGTGCCAATTATCTCAGTTGCTGGCAGTAGGAAACTTTGGGAGGGTTGGGAGGTTTGGAAAATACAGTTATATGACATATGATACATATGTATTTACAATTATTATATATAATTAAAATTATGATATGGTAAAAATGCCAAATAATATATTTATCTTCATACTTTCCCAATAACTTCTCATCATTTATCTATATAGCGTATATTTTTTAATCAATATCATTTTGTGTATAATCATCAATACTATATATATATATATATATATTTATATATATATATATATATATATATATATTTATATATATATATATATATATTTATATATATATATATATTTATATAATACTATGTTTATACAAAATAATAATATTAATGATAATTACCCATATTGTCCTTGGTCTCTAAGTTCTATTGTGTAAACATAAGGAATGCGGGCATATCCCTTAGCCCAGTCTCGGGCTGTACCAGAACTTGCATCTACAATCGTGTATGTGAATAGTTATAGAAATATAATCATTTTGATGATAATGATTATTATTATTAATAATGTAAATAATATATATATATATATATATATATATATATATATATATATATATATATATATATAGACCTCCTATTACGGGCAAATACACCCTCAATGTATATTTTTTGTATAACCAGACAAATACACCCTTTTGAATAATGATTGGTTTTAGTCGAAAATTTACATTCGGGCTACTATTAGGTTAATAAATAATGCCTGGAAATTTGAGAAAGAATAAATCATTATTTTCTGATATACATGTTTTGGTGGGTGTTTCCATGTTCGTCATCTCCTATTCACGACAAATACACCCACCTGATTTTCCAATATAAAACCAGACTAATACACCCTTTTAATACACTACACTATTACGGAGTAATACACCCAATAACACATTCATAGATTTAGATGCATTAATAGATAATCATTATTTATATATATATTATATTTTAATATTATATATTTTTAATTGTAGCCTAAATAATTCCAATTTATTTAAATATTAATAATATATTAACTATTACTAATATTTTATTATAAAATATTACTAAACCATATTCAAATACAAATATATGGTATTATATATTATATTATATAATTTAATAGTATACTATCACACTACTATCACAATCAGAGATTTAATTTGTAATATTGTCGATTACTTATATACATTATTATATTTGGAAATATGGCATATGAAATAATCCTCATAATATAATATACAATATTTCCTTTTAACTTTAGTTGCTGAATATAAATTTAATATATACATATATATATATATATATTATATTGCTATATTTTTGATTATAAACAAAATTTATATATTTATAGAATATAATTTCAAAAGTATACTTTATAATATAAATACATTTTTATTTTATGCATAGGTATTTTACTAAATGTATTTAATGTATAATTGATATCTAATAACAAACTAATATATTAATTATGAATAAATCGATTATAAATATGATGAACATAATAAGCGTATGTTTTTATATGCATATTTTAATTACAATAGTATATATATTTATAATATAGAATTCACTATATTTTACTTTTATACAATATATAATAATACTTTATTAATTATAAATTATTATCATATATTATATAAAATATACGATATATGTTAACAGAATGTATTCTATGTAATATAATTTAAAGTATATTTTTATAATTATGAAAATATAATAATTTGTTTATTTCTACATTATATAATGACAACGAATACATGAAATATCTATAATTGAAGTGATTAGGTTTATCAATGCAACATGTATAATATAATTTCTATTCGTGTATCTAATTCAAAATATTTATTTCAAATTCGTTATATTATAAAATATGTTATTGCATATGCCTTATAATTTATAAAAAAACGGTGGTTGTAAATGTATAAATTGAATTATCAGTCTAGATATAGATAGTTATATTTATGCAAAAAATATGTAATAGTTTATATTGAAAATGATAATTACAATTATTTTTTTGGGGGAAATACATTTTTTTTTAAATCCCAAAATTTGGAGTAGTCTTCGAGTAGTCATACATTTTGACAAAATCTTCGATATCGTAGTAGCAGGGATAGTTGCTAGCGCTCCGCGCTTGCTGGGATTTTCTGAAGTCGCATTATATTAGGGGGGATACTCGTATGTATAAATATGAGTAATGTCAGTATATATAGGGGCAGCATCTTATATTAAAGCTTTAATATAACTAGCTCGGACACGGGCATTTTATTTTGACTTATTTTAAGTTATACCAATTATTGTTAAGTATTATAAACATTCATAATATTAGTACTTCGTGATACATTTGAATAATTATGGTGTTTATAAAGTATTTTTTTATATAAAATATTATTTACAAAATCTTTATAATAAAATATATAACACGTGTTATGTATAATGTACATTGTTAAATATAACATTATATATGTAATAAATATACTATGAACATTTTATAAACATGTTATTAACATACTATTAAACAAATGTTTTATTTACAATATTGCATATATATTTATATTACATAGTATACACTATGTATTACTGTATCTTATATTATTTTATTACTATACATTAATGTATCTTATATTATTTTAGTATTAGATAGTTGTATACTAGTTTCTCATAGTGATATTGTAATATTTTATTTTTGTATAGAAATAATAAGATATGTAATTAAATTTATATAAAATATATATTTTATAACATTTACAAAAAAGTCTCATTAGTCGTGTAGGTTAATGCGCTGTAAATTTTCGTTATTGCCTTATGTAGAATTACATCTAATTAAATATTTTTAATGATCCTAGGTTCAAATCTCTCATGTAATGCTTTGAATTTTTATATCAATTTTAAAAAATATTTGATATCACTATTAAAAAAATATTTTAATGTAAATGACAATACATAACAAGGATAAATAGTTTTACCTATGTTAATTTACATCAAGTATTGTTACCTATTATAACCATTTATAATATTATTACTTAATCATGATATATCTGAATAATTATGGTCATTGTAAATTTTAAATATTTTTTTATAAAATTGTTACCATAAAATATATAACATATACGATATACATGTAATAAATATACTATGAACATTTTATAAACATGTTATTAACATACTATTAAACAAATGTTTTATTTACAATATTGCATATATATTTATATTACATAGTATACACTATGTATTACTGTATCGTATATTATTTTATTACTATACATTAATGTATCTTATATTATTTTAGTATTAGATAGTTGTATACTAGTTTCTCATAGTGATATTGTAATATTTTATTTTTGTATAGAAATAATAAGATATGTAATTAAATTTATATAAAATATATATTTTATAACATTTACAAAAAAGTCTCATTAGTCGTGTAGGTTAATGCGCTGTAAATTTTCGTTATTGCGTTATGTAGAATTACATCTAATTAAATATTTTTAATGATTCTAGGTTCAAATCTCTCATGTAATGCTTTGAATTTTTATATCAATTTAAAAAAATATTTGATATCACTATTAAAAAAATATTTTAATGTAAATGACAATACATAACAAGGATAAATAGTTTTACCTATGTTAATTTACATCAAGTATTGTTACCTATTATAACCATTTATAATATTATTACTTAATCATGATATATCTGAATAATTATGGTCATTGTAAATTTTAAATATTTTTTTATAAAATTGTTACCATAACATATATAACATATACGATATACATGTAATAAATATACTATGACAATTTTATGAATATGTTATTAACATACTATTAAAACAAATGTTTTATTTACACTATTGTATATATATTTATATTACATAGTATACACTATGTATTACTGTATCTTATATTATTTTATTACTATGTATTAATGTATCTTATATTATTTTATTACTAGATAGTTGTATAATAGTTTTTCATAGTGATATTGTAATATTTTATTTTTGTATAGAAATAATAAGATATGTAATTAAATTTATATAAAATATATATTTTATAACATTTACAAAAAAGTCTCATTAGTCGTGTAGGTTAATGCGCTGTAAATTTTCGTTATTGCGTTATGTAGAATTACATCTAATTAAGTATTTTTAATGATCCTAGGTTCAAATCTCTCATGTAATGCTTTGAATTTTTAAATCAATTTAAAAAAATATTTGATATTACTATTATAAACATATTTTAATGTAAATGACAATACATAACAAGGATAAATAGTTTTACCTATGTTAATTTACATCAAGTATTGTTACCTATTATAACCATTTATAATATTATTACTTAATCATGATATATCTGAATAATTATGGTCATTGTAAATTTTGAATATTTTTTTATAAAATTGTTACCATAACATATATAACATATACGATATACATGTAATAAATATACTATGATAATTTTATGAATATGTTATTAACATACTATTAAAACAAATGTTTTATTTACACTATTGTATATATATTTATATTACATAGTATACACTATGTATTACTGTATCTTATATTATTTTATTACTATGTATTAATGTATCTTATATTATTTTATTACTAGATAGTTGTATAATAGTTTCTCATAGTGATATTGTAATATTTTATTTTTGTATAGAAATAATAAGATATGTAATTAAATTTATATAAAATATATATTTTATAACATTTACAAAAAAGTCTCATTTGTCGTGTAGGTTAATGCGATGTAAATTTTCGTTATTGCGTTATGTAGAATTACATCTAATTAAATATTTGTAATGATCCTAGGTTCAAATCTCTCTTGTAATGCTTTGAATTTTTATATCAATTTAAAAAAATATTTGATATCACTATTAAAAACATATTTTAATGTAAATGACAATACATAACAAGGATAAATAGTTTTACCTATGTTAATTTATATCAAGTATTGTTACCTATTATAACCATTTATAATATTATTACGTAATCGTGATATATCTGAATAATTATGGTCATTGTAAATTTTAAATATTTTTTTATAAAATTGTTACCATAAAATATATAACATATACGATATACATGTAATAAATATACTATGATAATTTTATGAATATGTTATTAACATACTATTAAAACAAATGTTTTATTTACACTATTGTATATATATTTATATTACATAGTATACACTATGTATTACTGTATCTTATATTATTTTATTACTATGCATTAATGTATCTTATATTATTTTATTACTAGATAGTTGTATAATAGTTTCTCATAGTGATATTTTATTTTTGTATAGAAATAATAATATATGTAATTAAATAAATATAAAATATATATTTTTTTAAATTTACAAAAAGTGTTCGTGTAGCTTAATGCTCCTTACGTTTTCTTTATATATATATATATAAAGGAAATGTACAGCGTATTAACGTATACGTTATGTAGAATTACATCTAATTACATATTTGTAATGATCTAGGTTCAAATATATCTTGTAGCGCATTGAATAGTCGCTATATTTGTAATACAAAAATTATATATTTATTTACTGTTACAATATTAAGTTTCATAGTATTTGTTTTCATTATACATAAATGAGTTCAATTTTTCTATAGATATATTATTAACTAGGTATTAAATAATAAGTGATACATATATCTCAAAAATAGTAGCTTCATAATAATTAAGTTCGATATAATTTTCATGGAAATAATATATTAATTGAAAACGAGTTCATAGTAAAATTAATTATAAATATACTTCAACTTGATCATTTTTATGCTTAAATAATTTTTTTTTAATATTGCAAAAATTTTAATTGATCACGGGTTCAGACCTCAGAAACAGTTATTAATTTTAAGAATCTTACAATATATTATCTAAAATTATAAATAAAATCGAAATATGTTTAAAATATTTTGTGCTCGATAATTCTATATTAATTAAATTAATTATGAGTTGTTAGATATTTATGAGTGGCTAGTATATTTAAATATGTGCATTACATTAAACATATTAAATAAGTAAATTACAATAATTATCAGAAATTAAATTAAATACTGTATTATATTATAACCAAATAAAAAATTATATTGTATATAATGATATTGCTTTATTCTATTAATTTATTTAATGTTCTTATATTAGATTTTAATACATTATTGAATTTCGTTCGGACTTTTAAATATATTTCTTCCTCGGAAAGTTTTAATAAACACGGTGGAGAATATATTTTTAATATTTCTATTATTTCTTGCTTTCCTGAAAATTTTTAATTAACTATTTGTAATTATCAGTATTAAAATTAAATATGAATTATACATAAATTAAGAATAATTTTTATTTGCATATTAATAACCTGGCATTTTGTTTTTTTTAAATGATATAGAATGTTCCGATAATTTCTGAAATTCTGTTTTATTCCATTTGATATTTACAGCTGTTTGAAATAATGATGTGTTTAATTATATATTTATATACATATATATATTATACATAATTAAATATTTTTAAATTGTATTTATATACCTTTTTTGATTTTTTTTGATATCATCATTTTCACAGTAACTATACTCATCATTATTTATTTCATCTTCAACACAAATATTTTTGATAGATGGATTTCGTGAAGTTTCTCCTGGCGTATCATCTGAAATGAAATATAAGTAGATTACATGCATACACACATGTATATATAAGTTTGAGTATATGGGTGTGTGAATTAAATCATGTAAGGTATTTAACTCGGTCAAATAGTCGATACTGCTATATAATAATGTAATGTTCCTTATACTAAGCTTTCATATATATGGTCAATATATATAGGCCAATATAAATAATAAATCTGCATTGATTTATTTGTATGAATGAATTTAATTTTTTATAAAACAATTAACTTGTATTAAAGCAATTACATTTTATTTAATTATATTTTTTTATTGGTATGAAATTTATTACACATGTATGTTACATATGTAAGTTTGAGTATATGGGTGTGTGAATTAAGTCATGTAAGGTATTTAACTCGGTCAAATAGTCGATACTGCTATATAATAATGCAATGTTCCGTATACTAAGCTTTCATATGTATGGTCAATATATATAGGCCAATATAAATAATAAATAATAAATCTGCATTGATTTATTTGTATGAACGAATTTAATATTTTATAAAAACAATTAACTTGTATTAAAGCAATTACATTTTATTTAATTATATTTTGTTATTGGTATGAAATTTATTACACATGTATATGTAAGTTTGAGTAAATGGGTGTGTGAATTAAATCACGTAAGGTCAAACGTAAGGTCAAATAGTCGATACTGCTATATAATAATGTAATGTTCCTTATACTAAGCTTTCATATGTATGGTTAATTAGTGTATTTAATATACGCAAAACTATAAATAATATTCAAGTATATAAGAATGATAAATTTCATATCATTAATAAAATTAATAATACAACTAAAAAATATAATTATCTATTACATTATTTTTATAAATGTATTGATTTATCATAAATTAATTGAATTAGTTATTCATTAGCGCTAAATATACGATTTTTAATTAGGTCAGGTTTCATAGGAATATATTAATATATACATATATATTTAAAACTATAAATATACATACTCATCATAATATAAATATTAAATAACGTATATTGTAATAATTACATTGTTATATTTCATTCTCAATTATTAATTCTTTATAATTTTAATAATTGTAATAATATAATTTAATATCAATCAACTATAAAACGGCATGAGGTATTATATATAATATTATCAATACTATTAATTATATTAAATATATCTATATTTTAAAAGATATATATAATACAAATATATATAATAATATTAGTATTTTACTAACATAATTCATTATAAAAATGTAATTTTAATTAGATAATTTAAATAAATAACAACTCTACAATATATAGTCTTGAATAAAAATGAATGACGGAAGTTTATTTTTATTTACAAATAATAATAATTAATAAAAATTATAATCTTTGTTCCTTTTTAATTTAAAAAAATATATATTCCGGAAATGGAAAAAATAGTCTCTTAATAATACATTTTTCTAAAATTTGTAATAAAATAGATTTTTTTTTGAAAATAAAGATAAAATATGAAATATTAATATAAAAATTCTTCATCAAATAAAATATTAAATATGTATCCATTTTCATATGAAAAAATGACTTTATAATATGGGTGTATTAACCCGTTTTACATATTTTGAGGATATACATCATCAATAATGAACCTTATATATTTCCATAAGTTATCGATAAAATAATATAAATTAAAGGTATACATGAAGTATAGCTCATCTTTTATAACATATCACAAGTTCAATATCTAAAACGAACACTATCATGTTAAACTATGTAGCTGACATGGAAACATCCGGTATATTGGATGTTTCTATATTGAGGGTGTATTAGTCTGGTTTTTTTTCCTGATTTGTCTGTAATTGTCTGTGTTAGTATATATATATATATATATATATATATATATATATGTATATATTAATATTGATTTATATAGATTTATCACCAAACTAATATATTTATTCAATTGTAAATTATTAGTTAAGTTGTAAATAAAATTATTATACAATAAATGTATTTTAAAAATTATTATTAACTTATTATTTATTATCTTCGACCTGATAACGTATACACCACTCAATTGAGGTGCCTGAGTGGTCAAGTGGTCTGTGGTTTGAAGTAGAATTAGGTGTGGTCATCGGCCAACCCCTCAAGGCCGCGCGAAGTCCAGAGGAAGCGATGGCTGCAGTGGCTGGTTATTGCGTGACCCTCGACATGACCTGTAAAAGTTAGTTGCAGCTCCGCCCTGGAGGACTCAGGAGATGGTAATCAACTGACCAACGTACATCTCACTACATACACTACCCTACACCTCACTACATACCCTACCCTACACCTCACTACACCTCACTACATACACCTCACTACATATACTACCCTTCACCTCACTACATACACTACCCTTCACCTCACTACATACACTACCCTTCACCTCACTACATACACTACCCTTCACCTCACTACATACACTACCCTTCACCTCACTACATACACTACCCTTCACCTCACTACATACACTACCCTTCACCTCACTACATACACTACCCTTCACCTCACTACATACACTACCCTTCACCTCACTACATACACTACCCTTCACCTCACTACATACACTACCCTTCACCTCACTACATACACTGCCCTTCACCTCACTACATACACTACCCTACACCTCGCTACCCTACACCTCACTACATACACTACCCTTCACCTCACTACATACACTACCCTACACCTCACTACATACACTACCCTTCACCTCACTACATACACTACCCTTCACCTCACTACATACACTACCCTTCACCTCACTACATACACTACCCTTCACCTCACTACATACACTACCCTTCACCTCACTACCATACACTACCCTTCACCTCACTACATACACTACCCTTCACCTCACTACATACACTACCCTACACCTCACTACATACACCTCACTACATACACTACCCTACACCTCACTACATACACTACCCTTCACCTCACTACATACACTACCCTTCACCTCACTACATACACTACCCTTCACCTCACTACATACACTACCCTTCACCTCACTACATACACTACCCTTCACCTCACTACATACACTACCCTTCACCTCACTACATACACTACCCTTCACCTCACTACATACACTACCCTTCACCTCACTACATACACTACCCTTCACCTCACTACATACACTACCCTACACCTCACTACATACACCTCACTACATACACCTCACTACATACACCTCACTACATACACCTCACTACATACACCTCACTACATACACCTCACTACATACACCTCACTACATACACCTCACTACATACACTACCCTTCACCTCACTACATACACTACCCTTCACCTCACTACATACACTACCCTTCACCTCACTACATACACTACCCTTCACCTCACTACATACACTACCCTACACCTCACTACATACACTACCCTTCACCTCACTACATACACTACCCTTCACCTCACTACATACACTACCCTTCACCTCACTACCCTTCACCTCTCTCAACCTCTCTCTACCTCTCTCCACCTTTCTCCACCTCTCTCTACCTCTCTCTACCTCTCTCTACCTCTCTCTACCTCTCTCTACCTCTCTCCACCTTTCTCTACCTTTCTCTACCTCTCTCTACCTCTCTCTACCTCTCTCCACCTCTCTCCACCTTTCTCTACCTTTCTCTACCTCTCTCTACCTCTCTCCACCTCTCTTCACCTCTCTCAACCTCTCTCTACCTCTCTCTACCTCTATCTACCTCTCTCTACCTCTCTCCACCTCTCTCCACCTCTCTCCACCTCTCTCTACCTCTCTCTACCTCTCTCTTACCTCTCTACAACTCATCTCACCATCTCATACACTTCTAAGTACAGATACGTTTAATCCCGCATTTCGCCATATCCCCAGAAAATTTGCTAAAAGCCCGGAAGGAGGGTTTCTCGTGGACTATCGCCAAATGCTTCGACGGTTCTACCCCCACTGGTCCCTACGTGGACAAGGAGTCGCTGGGAGAATCATTTGACCCCGATAACCTTGACATTTGGCTAGAGGTGGACGGAGTCCAACGTCAAAAAGGTTTGGAATCACTGCATCTTAATTGCATAGTGTTCACGGTTTTCACTGAAACCTCTATAAACTTTGACCTTTGACTACTCAAGTTGTCGTACATTAGTTGGGGTCATTCGAATATTTTTTGCATTGCCGAATCTATTTTATTTTGTAGCTCTTAAATATTTTTCATCAATCTATTTTATGTTTTGCTTTTTATCACTAAAATAAATCCATCTTACAAAAAAACTATCACTCCGAGAACTGGAAATTTACGATTGCATGGAAATATGAAATGTACATTGAATTTACCATATAGATTATTCTGATGACCCTATGGCATTGAAATGTACGTCCATTAGGAAACCTAACCAAAAGTAATATATAAAATTATATTTTCTAGATGTAAATTATATTTAACTTCACAACCAAACAACCGATATGTATCAACCATCTATTATAAATTACTCGAGATTGATTGAAGGATAACTCATGAACGATGACCAGGTATTTGATTGGCATTTAATACATATAATTCATAGTTTAATTAACATCCAACTCCGAGGAAACGTCAACGTTTTTGACGGACTTGTAAGTCCCGAGAAATAATTGTATTTAATTGACGGCTGGCTTTCTAAAGAATAACTCGTTGTCGATTGATGGGTAATTGCTTTACGATGAAATTACTCTTATTGTCAGGTAACTCTCGAGAGATGACTTGGTCGATTGGGGAGTTGCTATCCGTAATTAGTCGGTACATGACCCTCGAACGCGGCGACGTGGTGTTGACCGGCACTCCGGCCGGCATGGACATCGTGAAACCGGGCCAAGTGATCACCGCCGGCATCCAGGGCCTCGGACAAATTCGATTTCCGGTCGAGGATGAATAGAAAAAGCTAAAAAGCTATTCTTGCGCGAAAATTTGAATTTTTTGCATTAGAAATCTAAAATTTTCATTTTCATTTTCATTGCACCCCTAAAAATACAATCTTTCTCTCTTGAGCGTAATATTATTTCTTTTTCACATATTACACTTCTTGCTCTTCTTAAGAGAAATATAATTTCTTTTTCGTAAAAGCTCACTATCTATCTTTTCCAACCTTATATCCCCTTTGTCCAGTGGTGTTATTAATGTGCGTATACCGGTTTATATTTACTCTTTTTTATATACTCTGCAAATATATATTTATGTATTAATACCAACTAATAAATAGTAATTCATTCGATCTACTCAAATTTATTATCGAATCAGATTCGTATATAGGATTGTATAGGTTTTTTCTATGTACACCGTCTACGATGTACGGCGTACAGGAGATATTGCGTACAGGAGGTATAGCGTACGGCGTACAGGAGGTATCTGGTACGGCGTACACTATACGGTGTGTAGTACGTCCGTTTGTTGTACACCGTAGAGCACGGTAGGCGTACAGGGGTTCGAGGGCCCCCCGGTGGACGGGGCCGGCGATGGGGCTGGCCACGGGGCTGGCGATGGGGCTGGCCGCGGGGCCGGCGACGGGGCTGGCCACGGGGTTAGTGGTTACGACGAGGCTGTGTTGACGCGAGCATGGCTACTAGTTGAGTACACGTTGCAGTTGGAGTCGGCTTCCGAGTCCGCCCTGTAGGCTAGGTTGCAGTTAGCTTCGTACGAGAGGTTGGTGATTCGCAGCAGCGATGATTTCAAATGATCCGGTTTGGGTTTTATTACGGGTTTCAGGTCTAAACGCGAGGTGGAGAATAATAGAAGATATAGTTGAAATAAAATCATTACATGGATAGGATAATATTACATTTATTTATTATGATAATATTAATATATTTATGTTAAAATATAATTTATGATTAAAAAAATTCCATATTATTGTTCTATTTTCGTCAATTATAAGAGTAATTACTTATTATTAACAAAAATAGAAAATATTATATTTAAATACTTTAATATCATTATGTAAATGAATGTTGTATACATGTTATAACATTATTAAAGAGATATCTACCAAATGCTTCATATCATAATATAAATTTAAATATGTAGTTATTAATAGAATAAAATAGACTACAAATATACAATATAGTATAACAATTCATTTCAATATTTAACTATTATAATATAATTCATGTTAAAAAAACTTATAAATTGAAATATTTCTCCGCCATTTATTTTGTTTCATGAATATAAAATGTTGATAACATACAATCTAAACTTACATTCCGCAGAAATGTTGACGTAAACTATATATACCAGTAATAATCACCTTTTCTCGAGTCCAAGTTGGACAAGGTGATGCTCTCGTACACTCCTTCATCTTCCTCAGAAGTGTGCTCTATTTCTTTCTGCAACGACCGATTAACATGTTCATTTAAAAGCAGAAAGCTATACAATATTAAAGATTATATTTATATTTTGTGGAATTTTCAGACTAGTTAACATGTGATAACATTTCATAATACTTCACATAAATTGAATACACTGATAACAAGAATGTTTAGAACAATTGATATGTGTATTTAAATTAATTACGATAAATTATGCAGAAGTTTAATTTTTAACTTTATGCAAAAACAATAATATAATTAACTTACAGCCCTTTGAAAACTTTCTGTTTTATAAGACTTCTTTTTCTTTTTGATTATACCTTACAATGTTGATATATACATTATTAATAATTTCACAAGTTTTACACTTTCTTACTGCATGTGAATTACATAATACCGGACCTATATAACATGTTTTTAGTAAGAACTTGTTTCCCAGGAAACCATCCAGGTCATTTTAGTTTTTGTGTTATATAATAAAAGTGAACAAATATTTTATTTGCATTAATAATATATTATATTTATTTTTATTTAGAATAATTATGTAACTAATTGTTTAGTATTCATGAATGAATATACATTTATTTATATAGTTCTATTTATATATTATTAACGCAATCATAATACGCAGTTCTATAAACGATATTATTTAATTCGGTTATTAGTTATTGATCTATTAATAACTTTCTCTCATGGATACGAGTCCTGCTCTGGCAAAACATTTCGCAAGCACATTAGAGATCTTCTTCGCCGGTACCTGGATGTGCTGAATTAGTACGAGCGTAGGAGTGTCGTGTAGGAGAGTAGGAAGTAGGTACGAGAATGGTGCTGATGGCGGATTATGGTGGAGTAGTGTGTTGGTAATAATAAATAACGTTTGGCTGGATAAAAGGATGATGGTGGTATTGTTACCATGCAATGGTGGTATTGGTAAGTTAGAATGATAGAAGGAGTTAACAGTGCATTATAGTATTCTAATTGACAAAATATATATCATATTAATACAATACATAATACATTATCAATAATAGAACCGCTATAATGTAATCTCACTTTATATTTTCTATAGAACTGTATACAGTAAATACAATATTCTTAATGATATTCTTAGAATTAATAATTATACTAATTATTTAATAGAGAATTTCGTTGACAATGGTATCGCATTCATTGTAATCTGACGAAGGTATGGGGAATGAATAGCGGATTCTCTATGCGAACTCTATTGGGATACAGTAACTGTTGGCTGCGAATTAGTCGACTCCTCGTGAATGACGGGAGCTCGGTCTACGGTACGGTCCATCGAGGACTCCGTACCATGGAAGGGGGCGTGGCACGGGGCGTGGCACGGGGCGTGGCACGGGGCGTGTTCGGGGGCGTGGTTCTCGTACAGCGGCGCCTCGAAGGAACCGTAACTGGCGGCGTCGTCCTGGAAGTCCGGATAGCGGAGTCCGAAAGGGACGTGACCCCGAGGCGGAGTTGGCGGATGCCATACGGGCATCAAGTGACCATCGCAAACCGTGGACACCGGCTCATCTTCGGCTTTGTTCTGGTTTAGGAAGACGCGGAGGCGTTCGGGGTCAAGCGACAATACAAAAGTAGCCCGTGAGATAGCCGACTTACTCACTTTCAATACACCCGGAGCTAACCGCCCTCCTCAGCATCCCATTACCTCTTACATCATATCCGGCTTACAGCCAATTCCTCCCTTCCTTCCCATTGTGTGGAATACTTGGCGGCGTCTGCCGCCTCCCCACTAGCAATTCGTTAACTACCCCCGATGTAACTGTGAGTATAAGTACCAGTCGGTACCTACTCGCTAGAGTACCTACCACATCTAAGGTACCCGCATCGCGGCGCATCACTCTTCTTCTCAGTTCGAGGTTACGAGCCCTCAACAGAAACATTGCGAACACCAACACTCCGAGTAGAACTAGTGCAAACGTCAGTATTCCAGCAA
>OZ038317.1:8337940-8359547 GCA_964035775.1 Osedax frankpressi | reverse complement strand
TATTAATTTGTCTTCGTAGTTACATATTTGATCTTTTTTGCTGGTTTCACGCATATTCTTAAATTGTTCGAATATTTGTATTCGAACACATTCATAAAGCATTAAAAGAATAATATTTATCTTACCCTCGTATAATGGCGGATACATTGAAGCTGATTTGAAATTCATTATTATAAATAATGAACCTTTTAATGGAAATAAAGGCAAACTTTAGCATAGGAATAAAAACATATAACGAGTGCTAGGTTTCTAAATAATAATTGATTTAATTCGGACGATAGTAACATTTACTTATGATATAAAAGTATGTTAATTTAGTGTATTCATCGTGTCCATATATGATCAAATGCAGTACAAGGGTGATTATTACATAACATATTTGTATACTATTGTAATAATATGTGCACATTTCATACAATCACAAATGCAACGATTTTATCTAAAGTCATTTCTGATTTTGAACTGTACAGATATAAATAAATTATTATAAAAGTATGTTTTATAATTATAAAATAATGTTAAAATATTAATCAGATTGAAAGTTTAGTTAAAAAAGTTAATTAGATGAAAATAAATAACCATTTTAATATTCAGCTCGGGAAATGGTATTATATAAACTGCAATGTATGATGCTCCGTAGGAAGAGTATGAAAAGCATACTGTTGTATGTGTAAGCAAGGTAGTTGTATTAATAAATGATAACAATATATTTATAGTTTAATACTAAATTGATTTTATAACAATTTCAAGATATTAAATAAGCTACTTTAAATAAATAAATAATATTATGGATAAATGATATATAAATAATACAATAAATAATATTGATTTATAGAAATTTGTATATACCGAATGTATTATAAAAAATTAGAATTAATATATTATATTTACTATGCTGGTAATATTCCAATTATAAATACTAGCATTTTGTTATCATATATTATATTATTAAATCATATGTATTAAATATATGCAAAACCTGGAAGTATAATTTTTCAAGTGTTGAAATTAATCGTTCGAAGATAATGCTATAGCGCTAATGCTATAACGCTAATGCTATAGCTCTAATGATATAGTGCTAATGATATAGTGCTAATGCTATAACGCTAATGCTATAGCTCTAATGCTATAGCTCTAATGCTATATCGCTAATGCTATAGCGCTAATGCTATAGCGCTAATGATATTGCGATAATGCTATAGCGCTAATGTTATAGCGCTAATACTATAGCACTAATGCTATAGCGCTAATGCTATAGCGCTAATGCTATAGCGCTAATGCTATAGCGCTAATACTATAGCGCTAATGCTATAGCGCTAATCCTATAGCGCTAATGTTATAGCGCTAATGCTATAGCGCTAATGCTATTGCGCTATTGCTATAATGACATTATAATATATATATTATAATATACACATTATAATATATATACTTATAAATATATATATATATATATATATATATTTATAATTGATATAATTAATTAATATATGATGACGTTAAACATAAATATGTAAATTGTCAATATATATATATAAGAATCGATTTTGGATACAAATAAAATATTTCTCCAACACTATTTAGAATTATACAAATACAATATGTATTATTTAAATCAATATTATATTTACATAGTAATTAGAATAATAAAAACGAATGCACAATTAATGTATTATCTACTTAATGATATAAATCCATGTAATAGAAAGTTTCAGTATTCTCAACTAGAAACTATTGGTAATAAATGTATCGAATATGTTAAAATATGATTAATAAATTTAATTATTACATAAGTAGCAATGTTTTAATTAATTTATAACATACAATTTTATTTTAAATCGTAGTAAATAATATTTATATAAAGTTAAAATATTAGTCAATAAATATCATAATAATATTAAAAATATCTCTATTTAATTTGCGATATGGCAAATAAACGAAAGTCTAAGAAAATAAAGAAAGATCTAAGGAAGAATGAAGGTGGTTCTTCCTTTAAAGCAACTCCTTCTAGAACTAGAAATAACAGAACCGCATCACGAAATCATCTACCCGATAACATTAATATTGAATACGATGAACAATGCATCTCCAAGAACAAAGAGCCGCGAAATGTAAAACATGTTATGATAAGAAGTGTAATAAACCAGATTGAAAATAAAGTAAAATCAAGTCAACTTAGAAGATCAAATCGTCTATCATCCAATGGAAATAAAAATGAAATATTCACAAAAGGTATAACTATAAATCTATTGATATGTAAATAATATTGAGTGTTTACCATTAACTATTACTACTACTACTACTACTACTACTACTACTACTACTACTACTACTACTACTACTACTACTACTACTACTACTACTACTACTACTACTACTACTACTACTACTACTACTACTACTACTACTACTACTACTACTACTACTACTACTACTACTACTACTACTACTACTACTACTACTACTACTACTACTACTACTACTACTACTACTACTACTACTACTACTACTACTACTACTACTACTACTACTACTACTACTACTACTACTACTACTACTACTACTACTACTACTACTACTACTACTACTACTACTACTACTACTACTACTACTACTACTACTACTACTACTACTACTACTACTACTACTACTACTACTACTACTACTACTACTACTACTACTACTACTACTACTACTACTACTACTACTACTACTACTACTACTACTACTACTACTACTACTACTACTACTACTACTACTACTACTACTACTACTACTACTACTACTACTACTACTACTACTACTACTACTACTACTACTACTACTACTACTACTACTACTACTACTACTACTACTACTACTACTACTGCTACTGCTACTGCTACTGCTACTACTACTACTACTACTACTACTACTACTACTACTACTACTACTACTACTACTACTACTACTACTACTACTACTACTACTACTACTACTACTACTACTACTACTACTACTACTACTACTACTACTACTACTACTACTACTACTACTACTACTACTACTACTACTACTACTACTACTACTACTACTACTACTACTACTACTACTACTACTACTACTACTACTACTACTACTACTACTACTACTACTACTACTACTACTACTACTACTACTACTACTACTACTACTACTACTACTACTACTACTACTACTACTACTACTACTACTACTACTACTACTACTACTACTACTACTACTACTACTACTACTACTACTACTACTACTACTACTACTACTACTACTACTACTACTACTACTACTACTACTACTACTACTACTACTACTACTACTACTACTACTACTACTACTACTACTACTACTACTACTACTACTACTACTACTACTACTACTACTACTACTACTACTACTACTACTACTACTACTACTACTACTACTACTACTACTACTACTACTACTACTACTACTACTACTACTACTACTACTACTACTACTACTACTACTACTACTACTACTACTACTACTACTACCACTACCACTACCACTACCACTACCACTACCACTACCACTACCACTACCACTACCACTACCACTACCACTACCACTACCACTACCACTACCACTACCACTACCACTACCACTACCACTACCACTACCACTACCACTACCACTACCACTACCACTACCACTACCACTACCACTACCACTACCACTACCACTACCACTACCACTACCACTACCACTACCACTACCACTACCACTACCACTACCACTACCACTACCACTACCACTACCACTACCACTACCACTACCACTACCACTACCACTACCACTACCACTACCACTACCACTACCACTACCACTACCACTACCACTACCACTACCACTACCACTACCACTACCACTACCACTACCACTACCACTACCACTACCACTACCACTACCACTACCACTACCACTACCACTACCACTACCACTGCCACTGCCACTGCCACTGCCACTGCCACTGCCACTGCCACTGCCACTACCACTACCACTACCACTACCACTACCACTACCACTACCACTACCACTACCACTACCACTACCACTACCACTACCACTACCACTACCACTACCACTACCACTACCACTACCACTACCACTACCACTACCACTACCACTACCACTACCACTACCACTACCACTACCACTACCACTACCACTACCACTACCACTACCACTACCACTACCACTACCACTACCACTACCACTACCACTACCACTACCACTACCACTACCACTACCACTACCACTACCACTACCACTACCACTACCACTACCACTACCACTACCACTACCACTACCACTACCACTACCACTACCACTACCACTACCACTACCACTACCACTACCACTACCACTACCACTACTACTACTACTACTACTACTACTACTACTACTACTACTACTACTACTACTACTACTACTACTACTACTACTACTACTACTACTACTACTACTACTACTACTACTACTACTACTACTACTACTACTACTACTACTACTACTACTACTACTACTACTACTACTACTACTACTACTACTACTACTACTACTACTACTACTACTACTACTACTACTACTACTACTACTACTACTACTACTACTACTACTACTACTACTACTACTACTACTACTACTACTACTACTACTACTACTACTACTACTACTACTACTACTACTACTACTACTACTACTACTACTACTACTACTACTACTACTACTACTACTACTACTACTACTACTACTACTACTACTACTACTACTACTACTACTACTACTACTACTACTACTACTACTACTACTACTACTACTACTACTACTACTACTACTACTACTACTACTACTACTACTACTACTACTACTACTACTACTACTACTACTACTACTACTACTACTACTACTACTACTACTACTACTACTACTACTACTACTACTACTACTACTACTACTACTACTACTACTACTACTACTACTACTACTACTACTACTACTACTACTACTACTACTACTACTACTACTACTACTACTACTACTACTACTACTACTACTACTACTACTACTACTACTACTACTACTACTACTACTACTACTACTACTACTACTACTACTACTACTACTACTACTACTACTACTACTACTACTACTACTACTACTACTACTACTACTACTACTACTACTACTACTACTACTACTACTACTACTACTACTACTACTACTACTACTACTACTACTACTACTACTACTACTACTACTACTATCAATCAATCAATCAATCAAAACGATTTATTTAGACAATTGTTTATCGGCATGGTGGGTTTGCCCTGACAAATGTTATGCAGTCGGAAACTGTATAGTTTCGATAAAAATAAGAATGCAATAAAAAATACGTCCATTTTCTTTTAACTACGCACATTTTAATAATTCTTTCTCGAATTTCTTGTGATTTTCAACTGCTCTCAGATTTCTTGATAAAGCGTTCCACAACAACGGTGCAACGACGGAGAATGCCCTGCTGCTTGTACTTTGGAGTCTAGTTCGTTTACTAGTTAGCACATTACAGTCCGTTGTTGATCTCAGAGTTCTTCGATATAATTTGAAATTCAGCTTTTTCAGTAGATATCGCGGTCGTTTCTTATAGAGCACTTTATGGATAATTGAGAGAATACGATATCTCGATCGTTCTTGGATATCCAATATGCCCACTTCTTGCATTCTTTTTGTAACACTACTATGATCAGTGTTTCGTTGTCGAAATATTAATCTAACACTCCTTCGTATGATTCTATGTATATTCCGGGTAGATTTATGTGTAAGGCCATGGTATATAGAAGAACAATAGTCTAAGTGCGAGAGAGCAAGAGATTTGATGAGAATGATAGTAATGTGTTTTGTCAAATATTTACGGATCTTCCTTATTCTATAAAGTGATGAGTTTGTTTTTCTGCAAACAGAAGTTATCTGTTCGTTCATGTTTAATTCTCGATCAATAATAATTCCTAAGTATATAATAATTATAGAACGGAAATATCTAAAATTACTAGGTATATTTAATAGCACAGTTTTAGACTTGTTAAGTAATAACTTATTGGCGATAAGCCAGCGATTAATTGCATTTGCACATGGTGACAATTCATTAAATATATTATTACTATTGTTTGATAATGCTGTATAGATAATGATGTCATCAGCATAGATGTGGTATTTAATACCACTAAATTTCTTAATTATATTAGATAGTGGCTTTATATATAAGAAAAAGTAATGGCCCTAATACGGATCCTTGAGGAATTCATGTATTAAGAAATCTTGGCGTAGAATAATGTTCATATATTTTTACAGAAAAAGTTATTTCCTTAATATAACTCATTATCCAATTAAGCGCTAATTTCTCAATACCCAAGCCAAGTAATCTTTTTTCTAATATACTATGATCAAGAGTGTCAAAAGCAGCTGAAAGATCAAGTAGTAGTATTTGTATAGGACAATTTGAGTCTTTGAAATTCAGAAAATCATCCATTACATTTATTAAAGCAGTCTCAGTACTGTGTACTACTACTACTACTACTACTACTACTACTACTACTACTACTACCACTACTACTACTATTACTACTACTACTACTACTACTACTACTACTACTACTACTACTACTACATTGAATTATATATATATCTTCATTATTTATAATGTATCATTTATAAGTACTTCTCGGGTGGTTGGTATTTTACTAATATTATATATGGTTCCCTCTTAATTTACACTAAATATAATATCAATCCTAAAATTAACTTCAGATTAGGCAAACTTGATTTTAATAGTATATTAAATTCCATGAAAATGTTTTTAATTAATTATGTCTCTAGTATTACCTAAATTTTAAATTAGACATTATTATTGAATTTTGTATATACTTTTTTATGATATATTTTATGAACTAAAACAATGCTTGTCTTATTATTTAAATATGCATTGTATTATTCTTCATATTCAGAATATATATTACTCTCCTAATATAATAGATACATAACTCATTATCTATTAATTATATAACTCCTAATATATTAGTTATATAACTCATAATATAATAGTTATATATGTTCTGATATATTTATTATATAACTTCTAATCTATTAGTTATATAATACATGCTATAATATTTATTTGCTTAAACAATTCTTTCATAGATAATCATAACGTGATTCTTATTTTTAATATATTTATTAATTAACATATGCCTATATTAATATATGATTTAATTGATGCTGTATAGTTGAGAAATTTCTTCATAAAAGATCGACTAGAAATAAAAAGAGAAAACCTACTAGCATGGTATCACATAACATATCACATGACATATCACATGACCTATCACATGACCTATCACATGACATATCACATGACATATCACATGCCATATCACATGACATATCACATGACATACCACATGACATATCACATGACATACCACATGATATATCAACTCCCTGTGTAGAGGAAAATACGGATATTAATAATGACTCGCAAGTCATCGTTATAGATGATTGCAGCGAAGTAGAAACAGTACCACCTTGCGTATCCGCAGTTGGTAATAGTAACGGATCTAAGAAGAAGACGGACGACACCGGTATGATGAACAAATCCGTTGGTTGTACTCTTCCCGCGGCTAAAAGCACAACTGGTTCCCTAGTCGGTTCGTCCTGTAGAACGGAACTACCGATAGAACAGGACGATATTTCATCGTCGAAGATTCAAAGAGATAACATAATAACGGTGGACATGTTCGAGCACGATATCGACTCGGAAGTCGAGTCTAACGAATACGAGGACGTAACGTTAGGAAGCGCGATGTCTTCAAATGAAAATACTAATTATTACAATATAAACCGATCTCAAGATGAGGATACCAATGAAAATGAAGAAAGTTGTTCAATTGGAAGGTCTTATAATGAAAGCGATTGTGTAAATTCGGAATGTAGTTCTAGAAGCGAGGTGATATCCAGTGAAAATGATTGCTTTATCGTAGATGATTTCTCTGGAAGGGAGGATACCTCTCTCGAGAGAGATGACGATGTTCTTGGTATGGCGTGTTCGTCGAGTACGGCAACCATAACAGACTACGAAAGTGACCCCGTTACGATGCACTCGAGTTCATCCCGCGAACTCTCCACGACGGGCACCCTGTCGACGGGCAACGCGAACGCTCTCGATTGCGTCGTCTCCGGGCCTTTCAGATCGGCGTCCCCCTACAACTGGCGACCGCCGTCGATCCTGCCCAGCAACCGAGAATTGGCGGAAGGCAACGCCCGCCTCGAATACGTCGTACTCGGCATGCAGACGCAGACCGCCAACCGGCTGCGAAGCCTCGAAGCCAGGGGCGTCGAGGAAGACGACGCCGACTCCGACTACCAGCGTCTCGTGAGGCGGTCGATACGATGGGTCGGCCAACCGAGCTCCAGTACCGAGGACAACGTGAGATCGGCGTTGAGATCCCGAGCACCCGAGCGCGCGCCGTTCTATTTCCGTAACGGTTCGCCTCCGGCGAATGCCGACTGCTCTAGTTGCGTGCGTTCGCGGCCCTCGCGCCGCAGCGTCGACTACCTGAGGCGCGCCGCCATAGACCGCATACGCGTGGCGGGCGGCTGGCGTAATGAGTACGTGAGACACCTGCGACCGTTGGGCAAGTACGCAACGGTCGGCTTGAGGAGGTGAGGCGTTGTCGCCTGACCTCCTTGACCTCGCCTCTCGCTTGCCCATGCGCATAGCGGTAGGTGAACATATGTAAACCTCGTGTACGATCTGCCTTATATGTGAACTCGTTCCTGGTTGGGATTTGGCGTATTTAGTGTAAACCGCAAACTGAAAGTTGAGATTTATTATGAGAAATCGAAATCAATTGTTTCATGAATAAATGATTTTAAACAAAGTACTCTTTATGGTGTATCTGAATCAATAATATTGCAATTATATATCAAGGCTATACGTATAGAATTATGAGAACGTTAAAAATATGATTTAAAAATATTATATGAATTAATCAATATATTTCATATTGAATATAAAATTGCGTAATACCTATTCATTTCGTGTTTACTATGATAATATATCAATATATATTGTTGGATGCTCTTTTTGTTATAATTTTTAATTTTACTTATACTAATATATCTAAATCGATCTAGTATTAATACTTAATATGCTACTATATATTAATTAATACTAATAGAATAAATATATTACATAACTATACGTATTATTAAATAAATTAAATATACTAAATTATACTCTAATAAATGATACTCTAATACTAATCATTATATATTCAAATAGCTAATACAATAATTACACTAATTATCGAATACAATTATTCAATCTTAATCATGAAATAAACACTTAATAAACTATTTACCAAGCATTTTTTTGAATTGTACCATTGAAATTAAATACAGGAATCATGGAAATTTACAATTAACGAATTGACATGTAATCGTGCGCAATTTATAGAATGTACTTGACCTATAATAGTTTCTTTGTAATTATATGATAACAAATTATTATAAAATAGAATATATATATACCGGAAGAGTTGTAATACATTTTAAAATTATTATTCTATGAAAAGATTTCTGTGAAATTAAATATATTATTATGTTGTATGAATAAATTCTTTACACATGTGGGGTGTATTTTGTGTTTATCAATTATAATAATGTAAATATTTATATTTTATACACATGTAATTTTCTACTTAACATAATATATTAGTTATATTGTATATTGCAAGTCTAATTAAAATTTAACATTCTATTATTTTAAAATAAGAATATGATTAATGCCATGCATCAAATTACACAAATACATACATATATTTCATATATGAGAATATATAATATATAATATATACATGTGTATTATAATTTGTATTAGCTACAATTATATTCATCCGTGAAAGAATATATTTATTATATATATATAAAATATAAATTAATATACTTTAGATAGATAATCCAATTAATAATAAATGCAATTGTAGTAATTACATTTGTATTATATAATTTTACAGCAAAAATATTTATAGTTTTGAAATCATAATATTTACAATTCATGATTAGTACGTCATTAATTTAATTGACAGCTAGATATACTGAATAAATATTAATTTATTTTATTGGGTATAACTCTAATATTAGAAACTAATTTATCTTATCAATATCTAAACACTGCTAATTAATTCAACTATTTAGTTGTAGTTAACTATTTTGTATATAAAGTATATTTTTAAATGTTATAATTATATAAAATATTAATATATAAACATCGATTCTAAATATACAAAACCCTAAACTCATAAAAATGGCAGGACAGTATAAATTGTGCATGAAAATATATAATACCTAGAAAAAATATGTCATATTTATAAATAAATATATAAATAAATTCGTTGTATAAAATTAATATTTTGATATTTAATAGGAGTTCATAATTGATTTATTGTAATTTAAAGGCATAATGATATATATATATATATATATATATATATATATATATATATATCATTATAATATATATAAATTAGTAAACTGCCTTTAAATTACAATAAATCAATTATAAACTCACATTAAATATCAACTCCAACTGGCAAGATAAACTTGAAAGAATACATTTTTATTTCGTACAATGTATGTATATAATTATCTTAAAAGAATATGATCAATTGTATTGGTATTTTTATATGATGTGATATTGGAAATTTAAAAGGTATAATACTTTATATAGATTACCAACTTTATAAAGATTGTAGGACAAAATATGACTAGCTCACAATGGAAAGCACAATAGTATATGTATAAATATCCCATTGAAGAGGGTTAATTTATTCATTTATTTAGTTACAGATTTATTTATTTAGTTATTTAATTATTTAATTTATATTATTTGTAATACGCTCCTTATTAAATATTGATATTAAATTGTATTGTACATGGAAAACATTGTTTTATGTGTATTTAATATTTAATTAATAATAATTAAATAATAATAATTCTACATATATATTTATACATATATTTTGCAATAGAAAATTAAAATTATTACAAAATTATTACAAAATTATTACAAAATATAACATATAATAGTTTGTTGATTACCTAGGTACATTTGCATATGTTATTATTTGTATTAAATCTATCATTACATCAATAATGGACTATATTTATATTATATATATAATTGATTTATATATATAAATATATGTATGTGAGTATATAATATATATATAATACTAATATCCACTTTATGAACATATTTATTTTAAATTGAATTGACCAATGCATCTTTACATTAATTAAATACATTTATTATAATAAATAATTCAATAAAGTTTAAAGTATATGAATTTGATATTATTTTATAAAATAATAATATTAATGTATAGCTTATTTCTAACTATTGTGTTTACCCTATAGGGAATATATAATTAAATTATTACCCTATATATAGGGTAATAATTAAATTATTATAAATATTAATTGTCTACTTCCGTCGTATAAAATCTAGGTATGTCATATGTAATTACAACAGTTATTTATAATATAAATAACAAATATATTATATATATTATTGTAATATTTATTTTAGTTACATTTCAGTAGATTTCCTAAATAATACATATCTAAATTTAATATTTGATATTGTGTAATATAATTATGATTTAAATTGGATTCTAGTAGTACAATAGTTGGCGAATTTATAGTTTCGGAATTGATAATATTATGAGATAATTTTGAATTCAAGAAAATATACATGTAATTAATTAATGTATATTTTTCCCCTTATTGAATATTAATATATGTCCATATATGGTCTCAATATCGGCAAGGAAATTAATGTAGAGACAGTAAAGGTGCATCATCATTATATCAAACTACCAATTAACTAGTATTGGTGTTATCTTATTACTGAATTCAATGATATTGAACATTAGGTAAATATTAATTTAAATCTGGTTATATCATAATCCAATCAAATTCACCATTTGAAATTCAATCGTCTTTATGACTCAAGAAACTATTGTATTTATGAAATCAAATATCAAAGTAACGTATAAGATATTTACTTACTTATTGTTGAATGATACATATAAATGACCTACATGTGAGATAGAGTAAACCACACTAGGTAATAATATATTGATATATATTGATTTTGACTGTAGGATATTATTAATAATACATACAAATACATATGCAATCACTTATATATATATTTATATATATATATATATATATATATATATATATGTATGTGTGTGTGTGTGTGTCTATGTGCATTTCTGTACGCACACTGTACGACGTACAGTGTATGTATATGTGTGTATGGATGTTTAAATATATGTGTTTATATGTATATATATATATATATATATATATATATATATATATATATATATATATATATATATATATAATTATATATGTATCTACACATATTATTAATAGTATTCTACATCTAAAATCAATTAGTATGCATTATATTACTATATATTAACATATATAATAATTTGTAGAAAGAATACAATAATAATAAGTTTGTACACCAATTCTCGCATATTCGAGATTCGACGGTGAAAATATATGAAACAATAAAATAAAAATTAATATAATTATCACCAAGTAAATCTATTTTAATATACTATTGAATACTAATTTATAATAATATTAGTAAGAAATACTAATTGGTTATAATTTTACAATATTATTTTTAAATATTCAATGTTACACTATTTGGAATATATTCAAAATAATGTATATCAATTATGCAATCGTATATAATACATGCGTTGCCATACACGTAAGTTATACTAATAGTGTTCTAAACAGTTTAATACTCAATAAAGATGCGTGCCATTAGTAGCGAGAAGATGAAAGTTAATATTAAACTTATTCTGTTATTAATATTCGGTGGAGTTTTTTCATCATATATATTTCATCATGTTTATATTATCGTGTCTTGTTTTATATTCTTTTCATGTACTAATAATGTATATACTGGGTTCTAAGATAATTCTACTATCATTCTTTTCAGATAATTTATTGCTTATAATGGGTAAACTATCATGGATTATAGTTTAAGTAGTATGGAATTGATGGAAAGTTACTTGTTGCATTTATTTAAATATAAACGATATTGCCACATTGACGAGCAAAACAATATTCAATTTAATATAGTTTAGTTGATTCACTATTGGATCAATATAATTTAAAATAATTGTATTACATTAATTAATGCATACGTATTTTATATTATTTGTTAATCATTGATACTAAGAAAGTTAATTATTTTCTTTTTATATTTATTTTATATTCTCTTTTAAATAATCTACTGATTATATTTATTTAATTATATATCTATTTTATTAAATAAATTTATTACAAAACATTATTAACTATTTATCAGAAAGTATCATACTAGTCGACACAATTGAAAAGAGATTTTTAAATAACTCGTTGGGTTATTGTTGATGATTCTTATGTTGTTTTATTAATTATAATAATTGTCATTATATATCGAATTCGAGTGAATATTATAAACCGAAATTGAAAAATGTATAACTTTCTGCTAGTGTTAGACCTATATTAGACCTATGTTAGACCTATATTAGACCTATATTAGACCTATGTTAGACCTATATTAGACCTATATCTGCTTATTAAGCAATCGATACCGACACCTAACTTGAAAGTTGCATTAAGCCCACATCCGCTAATCCGATTACGTAATTTCGGCGTAATGCAATCGATCAGCTTATGTATCTAAATGTTGTTATTGAATCTGGGGTAGCGTCACGTGTAGCTCTTGAATTAGCGGGCGTTTTGTGATGAGATGCAACTCTCCGGTGCTCAAAACTCTCAAACGGGGTGATGTAAAGGTTTGTATGTTATATCTGTGTCGAATTAACTAATTTAAAGTCATATATTGTACAATATGCATTTAGAAATTTTAAAGGACGCAATATTAAACATTTAGTAAGTGATTCAAAAGTTATGAATTCTGCAGAAATTTTAATGTAGAGATATTTTATTATATAGTGAAATAAGAAAAAATAAGAATAATTGTTATACTTATTCAATATATTTACATTAATGAATATATATATATATTTCTTATTTACATGATTTTCCTATTCAAACATAATTCCTATATATATATATATATATATATATATCGAATATATGAGATATAACTCGAACTTATTTATTTGGTTACATTTACAGAATTGGATAACAATATTTACATCAACACTATTTACATTTAACAATGGCGTTGCGGAAAGAAGGGTCAGTGAAAATCTTATTTATAATTATAAACTTTATTATTTGTGCTCTTACCTACGAATACAATTCTATATATTCTATAAAACCGTGTAAAACATATGTGTTATTATGTGTTATTAAAATAGCTAATACATATTATATTCAACTTAATAATTAACTTAAGAATACAATAATTGTAATTTATATTTAGAAATATATAAAATTATACAATACAACAGATATTTAGCTTTCGTAGCAATTTGTATACTTGATATATAAAGATATTCAAATGAAAACTAAATTTGTGTATTCAATTTTATAAGAACTTATTCAAATCGGTATATACTAGACACTGTATACTATATACATAATAATATGTTATATATTATATAGTATATACCTTTTGATTAGATACTAATGATTACTCTTTAACATAGAGGTTTAAATATCCTATTTTGAAGTAATATAACTGAACTCAATGAATCAACTAAGTCAACCATTTGACTAAACTATCTATTTTACTAATCTTATTTCAATTAATTAACTAACTTATCTATTTAACTAATTTAAAGGTTTAGGTAACTTAACGAACTTAAATATCGTATCCATTTACTTAACTAACTAACCTGACCAAGTAACTAACATAACCTTTAACTAATGTAACCAACTTAACTAGTTATTACTAAACTAATATTACATTTAAAAAGCTTAACTAATTTAATAATTTAAATAATCGAACTAAATTTAACAAACTTAACTAACTTATAAGTTATAACTATTAAACTAAATTAACCGATTAATTAAATTAAACATTGATTAAACACTAGATTTATTAATTTAAATAAAGCCTTAACAATTCAAACATTTAAATAATTCAACTAAATTAATCCTTTAATTAATTCAAACATTTAACATTTAACAAACTTTATACATTTAAGTTTTAACTATCTTATCTATTTAGCATAATTATTTAAATTAATTTAACAAACCCAATCTTTAACTAATATAATAATATAACTATTAAACTAATTTAACAATTTATTTAACTTAAATAATGTAATAACTTAATTAATTAATTTAACTTAATTCATTTTACTAACTTAAATATTCAATCGAGTAATCTGACTTTATAATTTTGATACTTTAATCATTTAACTATTTGAACTAACTTAACTGTTGAAATAACTTAAATAGTTAATTATCTTAACTAACCTAACTATTTAACTAATATTATTTAATTAAAGTATCCATTTAACTAACTCACCCATTTAACTAACTTAAATACCTAATAAATTTTAATTACATAAATATTTAGCTGATTTATCTATTTAAATAACTTAACTATTCGCGAACTAAACTAATTTGATTACATAACTAACTTAACTAACTTAATCTTTTAACTAAATATACTAACTTTATCTTTTAACTAAATATACTAACTTTATCTTTTAACTAGATATACTAACTTTATCTTTTAACTAAATATACTAACTTTATCTTTTAACTAAATATACTAACTTTATCTTTTAACTAAATATACTAACTTTATCTTTTAACTAAATATACTCATTTTATCTTTTAACTAAATATACTAACTTTATCTTTTAATTAAATATACTAACTTTATCTTTTAACTAAATATACTAACTTTATCTTTTAACTAAATATACTAACTTTATCTTTTAACTAAATATACTAACTTTATCTTTTAACTAAATATACTCATTTTATCTTTTAACTAAATATACTAACTTTATCTTTTAATTAAATATACTAACTTTATCTTTTAACTAAATATACTAACTTTATCTTTTAATTAAATATACTAACTTATCAACTTATCAATTTAACTAACCTATCAATTTAACTAACTTATTAATTTAACTAACTTATTAATTTAACTAACTTATTAATTTAACTAATATATCTAATTTACTGAACTAAATGCGATTATACAACAAAGAGCCAACGCGTTCTATGAGCCTTCTTGCGACGACGACGGTTCATTGTTCTCGAAGCTCGCGAGGGAGGACCAGACCAGGCGAGGCGGTGTTCGCAAGGATAGCACTCACTTGTACAACGACAACTACTACGGTTCATGCGAGACCAGAGCCGACTGCAAGGCCAAAGGAAGTACCCAGGTACGTCGTACGCGTAGGGGCGCCAACGTACGGTGAACGAGATGCGATCAAATTCAACAGACGATAATTACATAGTAAGGATTGGAAAGTACTTAACCTAGATATATTAATCTAGGTCATAGTTATTGGCGAGGCGATAAAGAGAATGCACTAAATTACTATATATTCTTCTTTCCCCAAGAAAAGATAATTGACCAAATGTTAATTTTAAATTAACTTTGTACAATAAATATAATTATACAAGCTTATATATCATCAAATGTTTCACTTCATTGAAATATTGTAATATGTAATATAAAAAGCTCATTGTCAATGATAATTATCATTACACTAGTCTTCAAGCTGGGAACTGGTAGTAATTACGATATATATATATATATATATATATATATATATATATATATATATATATATGTATATGAAATGAAAATAATTGAAATATATCTTCGACATGTTAATTTTTTTATATACATTACATGTAACAAAATAGTTAATATTTGATTGAATTAAACGTTATATAAATAATAAGCGTGAAAATTCGTGAATATGAAATTGTATTTATGACTCAATTCACACACGATTTGTCCAGATTATATTACATTTATCATGATCAAAGTTTGATTTATTGACATGTCCTCAACAATATATTGATACATTCATAAGGCGTATAATAAACAAAGATTAATAAAATCAAAAAAATAGAAATTACGATATTATATGAATACATTAATATATTAATTATAATATATTATTTTTGCATTTATAAATTGTCCTGGTAGCAATTCAATTTATCCTCAGCAATTTATCATATATATATATATATATATATATATATATATATATATATATATATATATATATATATATATATATACACATACACATACATATATACATACATACATACATACATACATACATACATACATACATACATACATACATACATACATATATATACATACATACATACATACATACATACATACATACATACATACATACATATATACATACATATATATATATATATGTATATATATATATATATATATATATATATATATATATATATATGTATATATATATAAGCAAAAGTATAAGTCTTGCTAATTAACGGTTATATTTTGTAATACATTTAATTGTATTATTAATATAAACTATATAAATAAATCTACAACACTAATTGCATATTATATAATGGATATTTATTCACACAAATATTTGACTCTACATTACCTCTAGTCTATTTGTGTTCAATAAGTATAATCGATTTCAAAATAAACATTGTATTGTTATTGTTCTGTTTTCGATTGATCGATATCGTTATTAAATCAGCTGGTGGTATCCGAAATCATTATTCCATTTTAATTGGCAACCGTTATATCAACATCCAAACCTACCCACCGCACGTAGTTCATTCAAATATGGAAAGTTACTGAGCTAACACGTTAAGATATAAAATAATTATATATAAGTATATAGGTATATATAAATAAATAAATATATATATAAGTATATAGGTATATTTATATATATATATATATATATATAAATATATATATATAAGTATATAGGTATATATATATATATATATATATATGTATTGAGTTGAAATCATATATACTGGATTATCTTATGCCGTGTATTGCAGGTAATCAACTCAATGGAAGAAACAAGTCTGGAATACAAGTCACGAATACTGAACAGGGCCAGAGATGTAGCCTATAGGTAAGTGGATATGCATATTAATGTAACTGTATTTATATATGTATATATAGACAATACGTCGAATAAAAATCTCGATAATTAAAAACGCAACGGGTTTCCCAATACCAGGGCAAGACTTCACGAAATCGCCATGCTGAAGAGACAATTGGTCGATATTAAGGAGACGACGATACGAGTGATGCCTATGTGTAGTAACAATCAGAAGCATTATCAGCAGAGACAATCGCTGAGTCTGGAGAATAAACAAAGTATCCTGAATGATAGAGAAATCAATTACGAGAAGTTTATTGTTATCTAAAGTAGTCGATAAATGATAACGATATAATAGTAATATTATAATAATAGATATATAATTATATAAGATTAATACATTTTATTAATTAGATATACGAAAATAATCTAAATATAGGTAAATTAAATCCAACCTAACTAAACCACACGAAACCTAACTAATCTACGCAAGGCTAAACTATACTATACTTATATATATTATATCTAGAAAGTATGATGATAAAAACAAAAAACGTAGAAAAACATTGAATATTAGATTGCCAGACATAAAGGGTTAGTATTATGATAACAATGAGATTTGAATAGTATAAATGTATAATAATTGCATTGTTATATAAGTCGATATCAAATGTTCTGTCGTGTAGTGTACGATATGATATATAACAAAGTATGCCGTATTTAATATGGCGTAAACAATATCGGACTATTTACTTTGAATCTAGAGTTCAAATCCTCCCTCTAAGGTCAATTGGGAGCAGCGAAGACTAACGACGTACATAAGCAGCCTCCCATCAAGTACTGTCGTACTCGTAACATAATGAGGACCCTGGAGAGACTCTACCGGGATAGATCCACAAGACAGGTCAGTAATACTTACATAAAAGTACTTATATAGGTACTTATAAAATAATGATATATTCTTATACCTACACATAAGCTTGCACTTATACAAGTAATTATATATATGATTATAATATTACCTATATTGCAATTACATGTGTTTGAATTGCTGCCATTAATCTATTTTTCGTAATGCATTTTATAATACTAAAACTGTATGTTTTACTTTAGTAATGGTATTTATTTCTAAATTATATATTTAATAATGGAGTAATTAACATAGCATCACATATTGTTTATATTTTAGTCATGTATAATATTTATTATTTAGTTTATTAATAATAAGTTTGTTTGCAATATTTGCTATTGAAATATCATAACATCAATATTTTCAATTCCATTAGTATTAATATTAAGTATTATTAAACTATATATTATCAATCTTATGTATATGTTGTATTGGACATAGTATTTATATATATATATATATATATATATATATATATATATAAGATATATCTATGTATAACAGTATTTATAATATGAAGTAAGATTGTATACATTATTGCTGTACTTTAATGAAGCGATATGGTGTTATTTTATAGTCGATAATAACTATATAATTTATTTCACAAACTCAATTGCAAATCACGTCACAATTCACGAACATCCGATTTTTGTGCCAATCTCACCAACAGGTGTCTAAAGAGGTGTTTCCGGTTACGGAGGCCGTGACCGGAGAAAGCGATTCTATGGCTTTAGCTAAACACGTGATCAGGTGCAATGAACACACGAGATATCTGCTGACCACACCGAAATCTTCTACAGCCAGATGACCACTGTAAACATGACGCATTGGAAGAAGTATATAAATCTGACATTTAGATTATTCTAGATGTATCGTACATTATATATATTTATGTGAACATTTAATTACATTATAGTTTGTAATTATGTATTTTTAATTTATTATAGTTAATTATATACAATTAGATAAAATTACAATTTTTATATTTAATTTATTCTTATATCGGTATGCCAATATAATAGTTGATATACAATATATATAGTGAATATAGTATGTAATATAGACTAGTGTATTATTAATGGTATTTTGATATTATTTTTGTGATATTCAAATAATATGAAATATTTCATTAATATGATATTTTGACATATGTCATAGTTTAGATGTCATCTATACCCCTAGATATCTATCATTTATCTGATATCTAATAATATATTTCACTCATTAAATAAATGTATAATTTTATGTATCGATTATTTAAAATTCGTGATTACTTCATCTATAGATATAAATAGTGCATTATTAACTATAATTTGTATTGTTAATTAATTCAAATTAGTAATTAATTGGAAATTAGATATTTCTACTCGATCATTAAATATATTTACAATTGTATGTACATTAAAAAAATAATAATATATTACATAAACTATATAAAACATATGTTTTATAGATAGAAGATATCATGATATCATGATATGTATAATATATTAAATTGATAAGAATTCTAAATGTTAAAATATATTATTTCATAAATATGTAATTACTTATAGTTATAACTATACACATATTTATGGAAAACTGTGAACTGTAAACAAATAATTTGGAATAACTCTCTTAAATCAAAATATATATTAATTTAAGAGTTAAATAAAAATTATTTTCACCAATTTTATGTGTACAAATATGAAAAATATGTAAAAATATGAAAAATATGTAAAAATATGAAAAATATGTCATTTATAATGAAAATGCATTTATTAATAAATTGTATAGTTAATATATTTTTGAATTTAATATGAATTAGAGATCTCAGTAGTTTTTAGAAATCATATGTTCAATATATAATATATATATATATATATATATATATATATATATATATATATATATATATATTAGTGTGACCAAGAAATTAGTATTTAAATTAATCATAAATAAAATAAATATATTATTAAATTAATTTATGTATACATTTAATTATTAATTGTATTACATTAATATTACTACTTAATTGATATGGTAAATAAAACTTTGGTTAATAATTAACATGTCTATAATTCACAATTTCTAATTTTAGAACTTGATATTGTCAATTATCATCAATGTATCCATCCTCCAAATACATATAAAATATAATTTGTCTAATTTATTAAAATTTATAATTTCATTTTTCCACAAGGAAATGATTTTGTTTGAAAACAATTATACGTTATCAGTTATACATAAATATATACAATTATATATAATATGTCTTTAATTATTGATTAACAATAATATATTTATAATAATATCAACCCCAGTAACAACAATTTATATAAACAACATTTAATTAAAAATTTATCATTTAAATATATATATATATATATATATATATATATATATATATATATATATATAAATATATATATATGTATATATATATATATATATATAGTTTATATAAGTTTATTTTAGACTTTGTATTCCTAATATGATTAATATGAATTAAATATAT
>OZ038317.1:8270440-8332940 GCA_964035775.1 Osedax frankpressi | reverse complement strand
AAGTAAACTACATATATTACAATTAAGAATGGATATTTATTATGCTGTTATTAGAACACTTTTTATACCATTGATCATTCTACCATATGACATATGCCCTACTTTAATATACGATATTATAAAATATATTATTACCACAGATACGAATTATCATTATATTAACCTTTATATTTATTAATATTTAATATATACTAACCTCAGATTCACTAAATGATGGTGTTTTATTTAACATGGTCGTTTAGTTTATAGAATTATATCATAAAATATAATGTATTTATTATTATAAATGTTTATTATATTTTAAATTAATTAGTAAATAGTAATTGCTATTAAATTAAATTTACCCAGAAACAATAATAAAAAACCTTTATTAAAATTCAATGGTTATTGTTATTATTAGTGACATGTGATTAGTATTTATCTCATAGTTTATTTAATTTTAATTATCTCAACTATTGAATGCACCAGGTTGATGAATGCTCTTTTTTATAATATCAATAACTATAATAGTTTGGAACAAATTGGTTAACTAGTATTAGAGAACTAAACCCATACATGAAATGAAATTTTTGGAAATATATACAATATATTTATATGAATGATAACAAATGTATGGTAGTTATGTAATATATTTATAGCAGTTTGTAAGAATTTATTCTTTTAAGCAGTTAGTAAGAATTGTGATAGCATTATCTAAGTTTTTTTAATGTTAGTTTAAGATAGTCGTTGTTTTATATAATTAATTAGCATGTAGTGTTAGTAATTTAGTATGTATATTCTATTATTTATAAGACGTATATTGTAATATTACTCTTTTCTGTATGATTTCATTTCATTCAGATTAGATGTGTAATTGATTTCCCATATTACTAATTCGTATGTAATAGTGAAACTATACTATTATTATATTAAGTTAGTAAACATCTATTATTTTATGTTTCAAATAGTTCGCCATTTTTTGTATGGCAGTCTTGCATATTATTTATAAATTAATTTGTAGTTAATGTAAATATAAACATATTAATGTATTTATGTAATTTGTAGTTTATGTAAATATAAACATATTAATGTATTTATGTAATTTGTAGTTAATGTAAATATAAACATATTAATGTATTTATGTAATTTGTAGTTTATGTAAATATAAACATATTAATGTATTTATGTAATTTGTAGTTAATGTAAATATAAACATATTTATGACCTCTTTAAAGATTGATTATTTAGTGAAATATAAATTGTTCCTATAAGTTATATTATATACATATATATATATATAATTATTATACTTTAATGATGTTATAATTAAAATGGCAATCAATATAATTATCAACATTTTGTTATATTTGATCTCTTTCTATTAGAGCAGGAACGATTTTTGGTTGGGGGAAATAATCAAGAAATATAAAATTAAATAAATTAAATTAAACAATATATACAATATAGTATAATTACAAATTTAGGATTAGAATAATTACAAATTTGATTTATTTACCGTTTTATAAATATAGATAATTTGGATACATAATTTTTACATATTTTTTAAAAAAAATTAAAAATAAATTCTTAAAAATTAATTAATTATAAACAAAAAACAATTTTGATTTAGTAATTTATATTAATTAATCAATAATTTAAAAATAAAAAAAATAACATGAACTAAATAAATATATTTGATTACACTAAAAAAAGATAAAATCACATTTTCAAGAAAAACAAATGCAAATCTTCTAATTATATAAAGTATTTAAATGAATAAAAACAAATAAAAATACATTCCTTATTTATATAAAAATTTTATTAAAATAAAGATTATTTAAATAATTATCTTTTATAATTAGTTTATAAATGTATTTATAAATGTAAAATGAAATATTAATATAAATTTAAACAAACATTATTTACCAAATCTTAAATAAAAAATATCTCTCAAATATGTATTATCATATACATATTAAATATATATTCTCACTAGAATAATAGTCTGGAGGGCAGATGTTATATTCACATGGGCCTTGATATGACTTCTTCATCTCACACAACAATTACACTTTTACTATAAGTCATTTCTGTAAATATGTGCGGCTACTTTCTCTGCAATTCTTTTGCAGCCGGAAACCACAAAAATCCCATATGTGGGGTCGTCTTCTTCTTTGCTATTAAAGAATACGAGTTCGCTGGTAATTGTTTCTGCCATACTGTCGGTAACCTGACAACGGCGTGTATTCATTATAAGCAGATTAAGTTATATTTAGTTAACTGATTAAGTTATATTTAGTTAACTGATTAAGTTATATTTAGTTAACTGATTAAGTTATATTTAGTTAACTGATTAAGTTATATTTAGTTAACTGATTAAGTTATATTTAGTTTACTAATTGAGTTATATTTAGATTTAGTGCACATGTAATGCAAGTTTTGTAAAGATTTTATGGGTTTATAAATACATATAATCTATACAATTATGTTAATTTTGGGTATTATAGATTAGTATATCAGTTGTTAACTAAATATTGAACTTGAAATATAAGATATTAACATGAATATCTTTAAAAAGGATTTTCAATTTTTCGCTACGAAGTTTTCTCTTTTTCAGTATTATTTCGAATGCATCTGCAAATGGAAAATTAAGTCTATTTTATAACGCTTGTTCTACTTCTCCTATTAACATATCATGTATTTTTAGAATATTATATATTTTGTAATCTTTAATTTAACTTTTTTATTATTTATAACTTTTTTTACAGAAAAAATATATAACATTAAATTGAAATAAGAAAAATCTCATAATTTATTGTATTATAAATATATATTATTCATATATAACCATATTTTATTTTACTCTTTTATTGTGATGAAATTTATATATTTTATTCATAAATTAATTTGTATTATATCATAACTCCATAACTCAATAATAAAAACATATTGTATTCGAACCTTTTACACACATAATGGCATGCTTCCTTTGCAGAGGAAGGAAAGGTAGGTATGCAGAAATCAAATGTCTACGTATCAATGCACTATTTGCAAAGGCTCCTTGGTTCATGGTATTGCTTAAGGGATTGAGATACAATTCGCACAGAACTTAAACATACATTTAGATACTAAATAATTGATAAATGGTAAATAATGGGTGATATAAACATTTATTTAAATATCTTATAATTAAACTAGAATATTTAAATATGTTGTTATCTGTTTAATATCTGTTTTTATTTAATAAATGTTAAATTTTATATATTTCAAATAAAGAATTAGTTTAATCCTTTCCATGGTATGGAAATTTGTTATTTTACATTTTACAAACGTAAATATTTATGATATATGACATCTTATAAACAATTCATATAACAAACGTTTAAGTTTGTTAATAAAATAACAATATTATATTACAAAATAATATAATATAATATTAAACTTGCTTACAAATCTATATCTATATAATATCTCTTAATATAAGTTCTATATGATACAAGCTCGTGGTATGGTGCTCTATGCAGTTATACAGGAAACCTTCTTGGTTGAAAGCGTGCAGCGATATCAGACGTTCCATCTCCATGTAGGAGATACCGTTGCGATTGCCATGTTTCGTCCATTGGTCGTAAGTATGCATTGCTATCTGACTTGACGCGGTGTTCCTGCGAATTGCAGTCGTGTTGGATCCCATGTTACGATACGCGGTACTAATAGATCAATTATCAATTTAGTAGGTACTACAATACTAATTTTCTTGTAAACAACTATAAATATTATAAATTGACAATGTTTTTAATATAAATCTATCACTACACCTTCATATACCTATCTATTAATTTCAATATCTTCTAATATTTATATTTGTACTATTGAGATTTGTTTACAAAATATCTATTTTTAAGATATTCGTATATTTACCAGTTATTTTAACTTTTAATGACGAGTCTAAAAATACTAACGACAAAAATAGAAACGTTGCTTTCCTGTAGTCTACATTTCCGATGCTTTTATAGTGATCGAGGAAAGGGGTAAGAGTATCTAGCAACCCTTCTGGCATTCTGTCCAGTTCGTCAAATATGAATATTGATCTCGGACAACGGCTGACCTCCCTAATCACCATTGATCGCAGATTGTCCTGAAGTGAACACAAAGTTTTTATTATATTGGGATATTTATCTATAAAATTGAATTATTATGTAGTTGAAGAAATTAGAATTTTTATTATTTTTCATTTAATGTTGCAATTTTGTCAAATATATATTCATGGGAGATATATTATTAAAATGATAAACTATATTAAAATATATTCACTATACATATAATATAATGTATTTAGATTTAGATAAATCCATGGGTAGATATTTAGGCAAAAATCATGAAATACTAACTTTTTATTTATACAAATTATAAAATATAAAAATATACACAAAATATACACATTCATTATAAAGAATGTATAACACACATTCATTATAAAGAATGAAAATATATTGATATGTATTTTTTATAAATTTACTCAAATAATTTCATTGAAAATATTATTTAAAGAAATATAATTATTCTTAACCCTTTACAACCTGAAGTCATTTACTAAAATGCTCTTGAAAACCGGCAATATAATTTTTACACAAAGTGCATAAAAAATTTTCAATGCATTATTTATTATCGTAAAATACTCTATGATTCATTAATATTTTCTACAGACAAGTTGACTTATTATTATGTATAATTTAAAAGTATTCAATATAAAATACTAATAAATTAATAAAATATAATATTGAAATAGCTATAATAATAAATATAATTATAAATTTTGATAAATCCTATTATAAATTACATATATGCGTAATACGATTAAATAATATTAATTATTCCTAAAAAAGATTAAAATCAATATAGATTGTGTAAATAAATAATGTATAATATATAAAAAATATATTACAAGTTAAATTATCATCAATATAATTAATTATAAATAGTTATATAATGAACATTAAAATATTATTATTTTTTTTATTTTCAACTATATACTATACATAAGTATACTTTCCTTATGTAGATATTAATAATTATATATTACAAGTTAACTTATTATTGAAGACATTGAAATTATATTTAATAATTTTAAAAAAATTTAATAAAATAAATAATAATTAATTAGATAATGATTAATTAACCAAAATTTAAATAAAAAAAGTAACAAATATAATTTTAAAATAAATAATGATAATGTTATATTAGTGGTTAAGTTATTATTAAAGGTATTGAAAATATCTATAAAGTATAAAAAAGAGAAAGCAAAATATTTGGATTTTGAGTATATGTGCATACTTATTAAATATAATAAAAAATAATATTTACAATAAATATATAAAAAATCAAATATATACAAAAGTAAATATATATAAAGTCGACACATAACATACAATAATATAAAGTAGTCAAATATAATTATATATATACAGAAGTACTTATGGAAGTGATGAGTGATATTTAGTATAACAATTTTTTCTCTTGCACAGATGATACATTACATAATTTACAATGGAAAATAGTTTTAATTTAATAATCTGACATAAATTACATATTATAAGTAAATCCTTCTCCTGATACTTCGTTCTTCGTAACCGGAATAAATATGAAGTTTCAAGCAGTATCCCGTGATGCTATCACATAGAGCATAGAATTTGATGCCATGTTTCACAGGTTTAGCAGGCATATATTGTTTGAAAGATAGCCGCCGATTGAAACTCATCATTCCTTCATCGATAGATGATTCATAGGTTTTGAAATCAGATCCTATTGTAATAAGTATTGATTTTATAAAAAATAATTTAAATTTAAAAATATAATTCAAATGTTTCATATATGAGTATATAATTAAAAATTTAATAACCTTTACTGCTAGCATATTCATTTGTGCCCATCACTAAATCTGTAATGAAAGTAGATCCTAGTAAATGTAATAGTATCATCATCGGTTCAAGTCCAAACATATTTGCACTTGGTCCAGTCGCTTCTGTAAATTAATTTTCTTTTCGATCAGGAATAGCATAACTCCAACCATTTGGTGGAAACGAATCATTTACCTGAAATATTCAATATTTTTTTACAATAAATATAATATATTATACACTACTAATATAAATTATATAAATATGATTATATATAATAAAAAACATATTTCTAAAATACAATATTATAATTTGATATCAAACCAAGTTTATACTAACTCTTTCCATTACATTGTGTTGCATTCCAAACCTTCTCCTACCTAGTAACATGGTTGCTATAAATTTATTAAAATTATATATACATAATATAAATGAATTCAATGCATATGATATAATATAAATTAATTTATTCACTGTTATTTATGGAATATGTTTGCATAATATATAATAAAATAGAAACCGAGATATCAGCACTATCATTTTCATCGGATATATTAGGATCAAATATCTCCTAAATTTAATTTATGAAATTGACATTAGCAACCAAAAATAACAAAATGATCTCATAATTTGAAATATAATATGATAAAAAGATATGTATTTGAAGTATTTATATTCTTATAAATGAAATCAATATATAAGTAGTACATATTTATTTAGAATTAGATAATAATAAATAATCTATATACTTATTTTAGACAAAATAATAAACTATATCGATAATAAAATATAAACTTTAAAAAAAAATATACATTTTATAAAAGTGTTTTATTAATTATATTAGATAGAATTATATGTCGAAATTGTAAATTATTATAAATAATATAATATACTAACAGGTATACTAGTATCAGATCCTGTAGAATCATCGGAACTTTCCAAATTCATAAAAATATCTAAAGCTTGCAATGCAGTATAGCGTCTTTCAGCCATTTTAAAAATAATTGAGTAGACGCTTTGACGCTCATTATCTCAAAAAGTAGAACGGCAAATGCTTAATACCAAATTTGAAATTTATTTAGTATATAATTGTGTTTAATATACTGTAAATATTATTAATTTTGATCCAATATGTTTTGAAATATATCCAATTAAATATTCTTATTTATTATTTATTTTTTAATTGTTTTTGAAAAATTTGTATGTTATAAAAACTAATTTTTATACATTACTATTTATCATGGTGTATTAAAAATTTTAGATTCTAATTGAGTTATTATATTTGTAAACAATGCATTCAAAATTTTAGAATTTAAAATATTATAAATTGTAAGAAAACATTATTATTAATATAACACTAATTTATTTATTCATTTAATATTTAATATTATTTCTAAAATTTATTTTCTATATAATGTCTTATAACTTTTAATTACGAATATAAATATTATCAGATTAAGGTAGATTTATTAAAGTTAAATATCAATCTTATAAAGTCATATAATTTTATTAAATAATACTTTATTATAATAGCTCAATTTTACATTTATTTACACATCGAAATTTAATTGACGCTAATGTCTATCGGGTTTTCAGCAAGATGACGTTAATGTATATAGGGTTTAAAGGGTTAATGATATAATTAAATTAATATGTTCTATTCACATTTACTTATAAAACCTATAACCCAACACCTTATTTTATTAATAAATATAATAGATCATGTTTATGTAATTATTATATACTTATATATATATATATTTATATATATATAAATTTATATATTTCTAATGCAAGTATTAGAAATCAATTAGTATCAATAGACAATTTTAAATATTAAAGAGCAAAATTAGAGAGAAATATATAAATCACCATATTATACAAATTAATGAACATGGGTTAAATGCATGTTAATTTCAATGCGAATCAAATCAAAGAAAGTAAAACCTTATACTCTTCAAGACGATTTCGATTTGTATATTCATAAGTAGAAGATATTAAATGGACATACTTCGATTGCATTCCTTTCTCATAAAAAGACTCTGCAATTAATTCTGCAACGTAATTCTTACCAGTTCCAGTGGACCCATGAAATGAAATTGAAAGTGCCTAAAAGATAATTTAAATGATTTATATAATATGGTAATAATTATAATTTGTGATAAATGAATACTTAATATTATTTTAATAATAATATAAATGTATAAATGAAGTTATCAATTTAATATGAATGTTAGATAAATTATTTGATTTACATAAAAATAATTTATATTTAAAATATCTATATTTTTTATTTAATATTAAGTATTAATATTAAATATTTAAAACTTAAACTTAAATATTAAGTAAATATTACTTCATGATATTGAAAAGTACAAATTTGTTAATTATAGAGATCGATTTTAGGATAGCTTCAATTGTCATGAATTAATTAGACATCTCGGTATTTCTAGTTATCTTTAGACTATTAAAAAATGTCTTTATTAACTAATATTTGTGTAAACTGTATCCCTGGTTAATTTGGTATGTTATAAAGTATAGTTCATTAGCTTTTATTTATTATACATTCATTGATTTAAATGAAGTTATTTAGTTATAGAGAGTATTTATTTGATGACATATAAATAACGCGATATCAAAATAAATCATATGTAATCGATATAAAATAAACAAACCCTGGAAGGATTTTCTGCAGTAAAATGACTTTCGATTAACATAACTAATCTATTATTGATAAGGTGCTGTCCGTAGAGTTTTTCCTTCAAGATCCGCGTTAATTCTAAAATTATGAATATATTGTATATAAATTATAATATATAAATTATATGTTTTATTATAATATACTTTGTAGAAATCGTACATATACTATCAGAATAAGATTTTAAAATGTTATAGGCAAATTGTAATTAAATATTATTACCATTTCAAAAACATATCATTGTATCAAAGACAAGTGATAATCTACTATGCCCTTAGTATGCAAATATAAACAATATCTGAGACATCCTTACGACATAGATCATTAATAAGCCAGGCATAGATATGTATATATAATAATATATACACTCTATGTATTAAAATTATATATATATTAAAAAATTACAAAATTTGGATGTTTGTATTTTAAAACAATTATATTATATTATACTTTATGCAATACATATATTATTAATTATTTAATTAATTACCTAAATATATACCTTTATAATTAGTATTATATTTATTAATATCTATTTGTATTACAAATAATAATTATATTTTTAATTAATGAATTTTTATCATTATATATTGTATCTTATAAATATATTATATATTGTACAATTAGAAATAAATTCAAAAGCATAGTATACAAAAAAATATTAATAATTTAATTTGAAACATGTACAATAAATATAATATTATCGAGGTTAGCTAAATAATATTAATATCATTTAAAAATGTGACAGTTTTTTAGATATTTATATTATACGATAAGGGTTTTATTAAATTATGTATAATTAATTACAATATATGTACTACATAATATATACATGTATATGGATATATATAATGTAATAATATATTATAAATTAGACAAAGTTAGTATGTCTGGAGCATCATCTTGACGAAACGAGTCTATTGAAGGACAAACATCTCAGTAATGAAAAAAGACATTATAGAAAAGACTACATTTCAGCTGTATTTGAACAATTGCAATAATTTTTTTATATTATCTATTATATGCTTATTTACAATATATATATATTATTATTTTATATACTCCATTTATAGTTAGAGATTTAAAAATATTTCACAAAATAAATATACAAACTTATTATCAAAGTTTTGCGAATGTAGAAACGTCTCGTAGTCAATATATAGAAAACTTATAATTTTAATTTATTCTGAGCAGCATTAATGAAATGAAATTTATATTTATTATAATACAATGCTAACTATTAAAATTCAGATTATCAAATTCGTCAGCACAGCACTCGATGATTGAACATTTATATATATTATATACGTATTTAGTTGCTCCTAAAAATGCAACCGATGTTGATACACCTGCATATATTGAAAAAGGATCAAATATGCACATTATAACATTACAATTTAAACTAATACTTATAAGTAGGAAAGGTAAAATGTTATTAGAAATATACATAATTACTGAAAAGTACGAAATCAAGAAAACATATTTCGAATAAATATAAATAATTATCAAAGACTTTCAAAATATTATTTTATAACATAAATTTATAAATTTCCAGGAATATTATAAATCTCAGCTTTACATAAAATATGGATTTTCTATTTAATATATATGCATAGTTATATACATATAAAATGCGAAATATTCAATAAATATAAGAATATTTGTTAATTCAAAAAATTACAGTATAATAAATACGACAAAATGTAGAGTCTACATCTATTCATATACCCACTCTACACCCACCCTAACATCCACTATCTAAAAATGTGAGTTTATTTGGACATTTATTATACGATAAGTGTTTTATTAAATTATATATAATTAATTACAATATATATATTACAAAATATATACATTTTATGGATATATATAATTTAATAATATATTATCAATTAGACAAAGTTAGTATCACAGCATAAGAGATGCAAATTCGAAATCGGTGTCATTTAATTCCGTGGTGAAGGCTACACAAAACTGCTCTCGGTCAGCTGGGATAGAGTTAAATTTACTTATGCATGGAGCAAAATACTTACGAAATGAGTTCATTGGACGACAAATATCTAAGAAAAGAAAAATGACATTATAGAAAAGTCTACATTCTAGCTGGAAGTGAACAATTGCAATAATTTTTTCATTTTTTTTATAATATCCATTATATGTTCATTTACAATATTTATATATTATTATTATCTAATCCAGTTATAATAATCTTCCATATTATTTATTTATTTTTAGAAAATAATATAAAAACTTTAGAATCTTATATCTCAGAATATTTTTTAAAAAATGTTTGAATCCCGATGACTTTTAGTTACTTTGATAAATATTTACGACATTTACTGAGTATATCATGATACATTTTTAATAATAACCAATTTAAATATATGAACTACCTGTATATATACAATTATAATACAAAATCTCAAAAAAAGAGATTTAAAAATATTTCAATAAATATAAAAACTTATTTATCAATGTCTTACGAATGTCACAACGGCTCTTAGTCAATATATAGACACTTTTAATTGCAAATTATAATATAAATTTAATTTATTTAGAATAAATAAATTTGAACTGAATAATGAATTGACAAATATAAATATAAATTTAATTATAGAGGGCGCTAGGGGTGGTGATGTATTCATATTCCATATTCTTTCTAGACATGAACATTTGGTTATTTTTAATGACCAACATTTGTTTTTTATTTGGTGCAATATTTGTAATAACCAGTGTGAAAAATTAACATTTAAAAAGATAGATAAATTGGAAAAAAACATAAATATGTATATTTTTCATATTCCTTATAAATTTATATCCTTGAAATTGCTTGTGCATATGTAATAAGTATATATGTCACATTTAAAAAAATTCAATACATAAAAAAATGATTTGTATTTTTTTCCAAGATTTTGTTCACAAATTTTTGAATATCCTAGAATATTTTTTAATTATCAAATTTATAATTATTCTTATGAAATTAAATAACAATTGACTAAACTATTATGTGTTAAAATTGTGATCGTAAGTAATTAATTTTCATGAAATATCCATCATTTATTGAAAAATTTGCATAAAAATGCAATTCCCCTCTCCGTAACAAATGGTAGATTAATTTGATTTTTTTTATCATTTGAAGTTTTAAATGTGGAATACCTAAATACATCATTGGATTATTTGTCATAAGTTTTCTTAAAACTCTACGTATTTCTTCACTATCAGACAAGTCTATACTTATATCTGAATCTATCTATAAGTGTGAATCATGTTCTGTATCTGTATTAGCTTCATCAGATGATTCCGATTACGTTTCTGAATCCGTTTCATAATCTTGATCTTTATTATCTTCAAATAATATGATTTATAAAATTAAATAATTATTAACATTAATTTTGTATAATTATTATTAATTAAAAATTAAATTAAAATTACATCAATACCTGCAATACTGGTATACATATTTATAATTAAAGATTCGGTTTCAATAGTTTGCACACTCTAATAAAATAAAAATAGGTTATTATTTATAATATAAATTAATAATATTACAGTAACTTATTGAAATGTTATATTTTTATAGTAAATAAACTGTATTAACCTCTTCAATGCAGTCGAAGTCACTAAATATATTATTCTGAGTCATATCTTCAATATTAAAAATTGATTCTGGATACATGGTAGATAAAATCTGGTATAAATTTTGTAAATATGTTATTAGTTATAATACAACTTATTAATATTAAATATTAATATTAACTACTGTAATATTAATATTACAGAAACTTATTAATATTAATATTACAGAAACACTGTGTACATTATTTTAACCTCTTCAATGCAGTCAATGTTTATTATGTCACTATATATATTATTCTGAGTCGTATCCTCACTATTACAAATAGATTCTAATGTAATCCTTGATGAAACTGAATCCTATTATATATTTTATAAATATGATATTAATTATATACCTATCTAAAACTTAAATCAATTATTTTCCTATCTATTGAAAATCAAATTTATTTACCAATACAGTCTAGTTAGTTTACACACCAATAAATCTATTATACTCTTTATCATTAAAATTCGAGGTATGCTTCATGCAAGATGAAACTAGATCCTGTTATATATTTGATAAATTACATAATTTATTATAAATTTTAGTTCTCTATAGAGATTTTTTTATTTTCACTATAGTGAAAATAAACTGTATTTACTTCTTCAGAAGAGTCAATGTTTACGATATCAATGAATATATCATTATCATATGAAATTAGTTTATTTTTATTGCAAGATGAACTTGAATCCTTAATATGTTTATTAATATGAATTTAGTTTAATGTACCATATTTGTTAATGATTTAAAATTTTTAAATTTTTTCTAAATTCTCAATTTTAAAAGTTATAATGCCTAGCTGGTATAATGGGCTCCCTTGTGTAAACATACTCAATATAAACACCAAAAGGAGTAACATTACACAATATAGAAAATATATAACTTATAAATAATTATATTCTATTATAGTTTACTTTAATATTAAAAGTTTACATATTTATCGTAAAATTTATAATATAGTAGACATTTTAAGATAAATCCATTTTAGTTATATTTTAAGTATATATATAATTTAGATTATAGATTAAAGGATATCATAGTATAATTATTAAGCTATATTCTATTATTCTAAGCTATATTAAGCTATATTCTATTATATATGGAGGTTATTATTATTTAATACATTAATGTTTGAATTATTTATATGTCAATTAAATAATGAACAACTATTTTATTTTATGTAAACATTTTACACAAACTTTATTTTCAAAGAAATTTTATATAGTGTATGAAATTTTTTATTTTCAACAAGATAGCTACAATTATGGTGATTATGCTTGTATTGTTAATGATATTACTTAAATATTAATTCATACTATATTAATAATTATAAATTATAATATATTATAAAGTAGTATTATGTAATAAATTATAAAGTACTAATATTAATATATTACATTTACAGCCGGCAATAGAAATATTGAGAATTAATATATTTTCTACTCAATGAGAATTAATATATTTAATTAATTTACAATATATAATTCGGCCTGTCTGTTTTATTTAAAACAGATTCTATTGGTAGTATTTATGAATATATTATATTTCAAAATGAATTTAATATTGAAAATAAAGATATTAATTAAAGATTAATAAAAGTTAATAAATAATAAAAGTTATTATATATAAAAAAAACAATCCAACAAATATTATCTTACAAAATAAATCATGTTTGTAAAATACATGAACAATAACAAGACCAAAGCAATGAAGCAGCATAAGTACATGTATTGATTAAGAGTTTACTGAGTAAATCGCGGCATACACTGCGAAGAATGAACGTAACGCATGCAATTTCACTCAGTCATGTATATTTTGCTGAAATATTATAATAGTCAATTACAGATTTATTTCAAATACGTATTTTATATTATGAAAACATCCCGGTATTTTTATTAGTGAGATATATTTTTGCTTTGCATATATATATATATATATATTTCATTTATATATATTATTTATGTATAACATAATTTTTAATATTAATAATAACATAACCTATTGAACAAATCAACAGATTATTATTGTAAATTTTTATAATACAATTTTTAAAAAATATTTTATAAAATTAATAAAATATATTTGATTAATTAAAATAATTAAAATAATTAAAATAATTAAATAATTAAAATAATTATTATAATGACAATTGTATAATATTAATTAATATATCTTATTCAAGTGTAACCAAAGTTGTAATATTAATAATAGTATATTTATATTTGTAAATAGTTATTTTAATAGTATTAATTATTCTAATAATTTAAAAATAATATTGATAATTTCCAAAATATAAATTATTGTAACTTTTTTAATAACAATTATTTTCAAATACAATCACCATATATAGACTATTGTATTACCTATATAATGTTATTAAAAAAAGTATAATTAGTTAATTTATTAATATTATATAGTATAGTATTAATATTATATTAGTTATGTTATTCAGTATAAAATATATATTTATTTTTTATTTAATCAATAATATTTAATAATTAACTATACATCATTAATATGAATTTCATTAAAAAGCTAATTAAATTTTCTTTAAAAATATGTTAACTTATAATTATCGATTATTATTATTTGATAATGTAAAAGTATGTTATGATAGTAATAGTATAACTATATAATAGATACAAAAACCACGGGGGGGGGGGGGGAATTGCTCATACGTTTGAAAAATCCGCGGGAGTAAGTGGATATACAATACAATGGATATACAATTTATGTGGTTTAAAAATAAGAACAGAAAAATGGTTTAAAACCTCATTTTTTTTATCTCAAATTAATATATAATATATATTTAAATTTAACTTATATAACACAATTAATGAATACAATATGATGTTATCAGTTAATAATAAATAATTGAATATTATTTTGAATATATTTTTTAATAAATGACTGAATTAAAAAATGGAGATGTAAAAACTAGAAGTAAAATAACGGTGTTTTACGCCATTTTTTGTATACCGCTGTTTACTGCATATTTATATACATATATATATACATATTGTAGATAATATCAAGTATATGTATAAATATTTGTAAGCTTTGATTTGAAGATAAATATACTTATATTATCATAAAAAACTAATCACTACCAGTTGTAATATTTCCGAAAACGATCCATTTTTGTAAAGAAACTATTTTGAAGATCTCAAATTATTATAGACTTCGATATATATATATCTAATGAACTAATAAATATAACTCTAATTATTTATTCTAAGTAGTACATAATAAGATACATAATAAGATACATGCAATATGATGCAGATTGTTATTTATTTATAAATCGAAATAGTATGCTCTATATTAATTTATTTCCTTCCTTAGTTCATATTGTTAAGGGTGACTTAAAACAAATATTCGTAATTATTAACAGTAGATATGCGGGTAGATAACTTTAAAAATACTATAGCTATAGCTTTTATTTACTTATTTTTGGACGTAGATTTTTTAATAGAAGAAACATTTATTTAATAAATTGTATTTTCTAAATTATTTAATATATACGATATATAATACGTTTTATAATATATCTATTGGATGGTGCATATTATAATATTATAATGGTGTATAAGCATTATAACGAAATTACTAATTTGATTCTATTTATAAAATCTAATCTAAGACATAAACCACACTATATTTTAATAACATTTTTACTTTATAACCTAAGCTTAGTGAATATTAAGTGTATATATTAAATACGAAATAATATATATATATATATAATGTATATAATAATATATATGTTTATAATATATATATAAATATATATATATATATATATATATATATATATATATGTATATATATATATATATATATATATGTATATAATAATATATATAATGTAAAATATTAAATATTATTAAATATATTACTTAACTTATATATATAATTTATGTTGTATGATTTTATGTATAATAGTTATTATACATAATACATTAGTTATATATATATCTATATATATATATATATATATATATATATATATTACGTGTATATATTAATCAAGAAAATACACTATATATATACTTTTAATAAATTGTAAATTAAATAATTTAATTTAATTGATTAATTATTAAATTAAGATGACATTATATGATTTCAACATAATAAAGTAGATGCTATACATTGTAATGTAATCTATTATAATATGTTATGCTATTCTTTATGATCAATGGAAAATGATTGATATTTAATACAACATATCATTTAATTCAAACACTGTATTCGTAAATGATCACGTTTACATATTGTGTATGGATAACAACGCTTGCTCTTCTAATATACATTTTTCGCATTCATAATCTTTGCATGCTTTGACTAGTTAATTAAAATCGAAGATCTAATTGGCGACGGCTAAAACATATCTCCACGGAAACGTAGGTGGAGAATGCGTCATTGTAGCCATAGCAACTGCAAATATAAAATATCACTCGTATTATTTATGCTTTTCATTTACCCAAAATAATCACATTAATCAAAATATATTATCGTTGTCCCAGATACTTACATTTAACCTGATATATAGCTTTTTATTGCCATTGATTTCATAGCTGATACTAGTTATATAATACATGCTTTTTCTATAGCAAATCAGTTTATCAGTACTATTTAAATCTGCAGGAGAGATATTGGAGGTTAACAGATTTTCAACAGAGACTACGGCCTACTTAAGATTACATAACCAGCGATTGATCACCGGTTACCATATTTAGTCGACGGAATGTTCGGCATGAGTAAATTGCAGTACAAAAATATGAAGATTTCTCCCCAGGTGGCAATGATGATATCGGTATCGTTAATAATCATTGTTCTGCTAGGCTACTCGATACTAGACAACCGAGTGGATAAGTACTCGGTACACTACAGCGACTCAAAATCTATCCGGTCTTTCCTTTCGGTAAGTCAGTTTGTGGTGATTAAGAGGTAAGCATGTGTAACCAGTTTGTAAATTTGGATAGATTCGTTAAAAGTGATTGAAGATAATCAATATATTTATTAATATATTTATTAATACATGTGAAATAATGGCGAACACGACTAAACATATTACTAGTTATAATTTAATAAAGTGAGCTTAATTTGATGTATGAAGGATGTACATTTTGGTGTGTGATATTATGAATAAGATATATATTTTGAGATTTGACGAAACTTTATGAGAATATATAAATATGAGTTAAGTTTGGTAATTATCACATTAAATTATTTACTATTTCACTGTTATGTAATGACTATTTTTAAATTTATGAATGTTTACATATATTATATACCAATATAGTTACTATTAAAAGTATTAGTGATTAAGTTATATTTCTTAGATTTTAATTAAATTAATATGCTTATTGTCATTTCTTTCAAATAGAATTATCTAAAAAACAATTTTGGAATAGCTTGGTAACATATTCTCTAGATCCATAACTGTATATATTTTATTAACTCAATTTATATTATTTATATCATCCATCAGTAGTCACTATTTGATATTAGGAATATAAAGATAGACCTTCATTTAAGAAAACTGTATTTTATGACCAAAAAATCTTAACATTTCTCTTTGCAGAGTTATCTATTATGTAATAGAAGCCAATCTAAATCCAAAATACGAAATTTACTTAAATTATAGTATCGGTAATGTTAAATATTACCCATGGTTACCCAGAGTAATAGCGTGTACGCTTAACATAAGTCATTGTAAATTCATGCAGGTAATATTTGAAATAATCTTCCGTTCAATATTCGCTCAATTACCACATATGATTCATTCTAAGATAAATTGAAACTCGTATCTTCTTTATATATAATAAATGTGTATGTATGTGAATATGCATGCACCATAGAATACTCCTCAAGAAGCCGATGATATTGACTGATACATTAAGTTACATGTTACCGCTTCCACTACCACAGCCATACCCTCCAACAATACCTTCACTGCTACCATTAGTCTAACTATCTGTTTCCTCGTCACTACCGATATCATTTTCAAGACGCTAAATACACTAATAAGACCAGTTCCGCTACTACCGCCATTACGAGCGCCTCGCCCGTTACCATCACTGCGTTCATTATTATTGCAGATAAATGAAATGGTGCAGAGCATAGTTGACGAACGTAACAGCATTATTTCCGTTAAAAGCAACACAAGTAAAAGCGAACAATTAGCATTGGTGAAACTCTACGCTAAGGTGTGTACGTAGATACTAATGTCGTTGTATTATATCGTACTGCCTATCTAATCGGATAGTTTCTATAGCTAAGCTACATATTTTAATGTTCACTATTGTGAAATGGATGTAATTGAGATGCTTACTATATTACTCACACAGACGGATAGCACGGTGAAATCTACCATATATTGGTCGGAGTCTGTAGCGGATTTTAAAGAAAATATTGTCGATAAAGAAAGTCTTATCCGCTATCTGACCAAGCTACGATACGATATTACCAACAACGCTAGAAATAAAGCATTCGAGGTATTCCTTCATATGTACATATATGTATGAGATCAAGTAATTATATATGTACATGTATATGATACAGATACAATTAGATATATATAATTAAAACTATATATATATATATATATATATATATATATATATATATATATATATACTAATATGATACTGACTAGCTATAACAAGTTATATTTAATATGTTATAATATGCTTAGTCACTATATATTATCCTGTATCCTATATTATTAAAATTCTTTAAAGTCAAGCTCCAATTATAAATATTTCTCTTTCGAAATATCTTAATTTCTCTCCTTCTCAATATCATCTCCATCATATCTCCATTATATACCCATTATATACCTATCATATACCCATCATATACCTATCATATACCCATCATATACCCATCATATACCCATCATATACCCATCATATACCTATCATATACCTATCATATCTCCATTATATACACATCATATACCCATCATATTCCTATCATAAACCCATCATATACCCATCATATACCCATCATATACCTATCATATACCCATCATATACCCATCATATACCTATCATATACCCATCATATACCCATCATATACCTATCATATACCCATCATATTCCTATCATATACCCATTATTATTTAATATTCCATTCCATATAAAAAACCTCATAATTTCAAACGCTCCTTTATCTCATACACTTCTATATATCAAATAGTTCGTAATAATAAAACTATTTCTATATAGCAAATCCCACCTGTACTAAAACTTCTCTCTATCTCAAAACTATTTCCATTTAAAACCTTTTTGAATCTCAAATACATATTCATATATTATTTTATACCCTCTTTATTTTTTAAACCACTTCATATGTTACTATAACCATCATGCTATCTTATTAAAACCATTATTTCATCTTACTATAATCAATTATAAAAATTATAAACATTTTCTCTTAGTTACCTATCCGGTAACATATAAACTCAGAACAGTGCTCCACTTAACCTCTCATTACATAATAATCGAAATCTCAATAATTTTTAACACAACCCTCGCAATTCTCGTAACGAAACCCCCTTCGAAACAAAACCTCGTCCCAAAGCTCGCAGTACCTCGTCCCAAAGCTCGCAGTACCTCGTCCATTCCACTCCGCCAAACCCGCTCATAACTCCGATGTCCACGCCATTAACACCATTATAAACACGCCACGGCGTGCTCAGGAGATTCGTATCTACTCCAGAATCATAGAAGAACTCAGCGAGTGGACACTTCAGCGAATTGTGGGATCGAAATCTCTGCGCATCTCTCAGCAACTCTTGGCGTTACATTCGATGATCATTTCGAAGGTGGGTACCCACCGAGGAGGGGATCCGGCGATTTGGCGAAAGATGGGTTTGCCCTAAGCATTGGAGGGGATAGGGTACGAGATGGTAGGATGAGCGAGTGGAAGGGAGGACTGCGTGCATGAATAGGAGGGTAGATTACGTAGTTACGTTAAATTAGTGGGCAATGGGTAATACATGGGAAAGGACGAATTAAAAGAATATAGCAAGATTTAACATGATTGGATAAATATATTGAGACAAAATAGGAGATTTTATAAGATCGGTTAGGAGGGAGATCGGTGAATTTGGGGTATATATAGATGGTTAATATGGTAGGATATAACTGATATCAGGTGTTGAGAAATCGGGAGATGCCGATAGAGAGTTCGGGAATAACTCAAATAGGAATAAGTCGGGAGATGGCGATTCAGTATTAAATACGATGAAAGAGCGATTGAGAGAGGATACACTATGCACAATGCTATTGTATTTGGTACATTGTGTTTACTATACGAATATAATATATTTACTATACGAATATAATATATTTACTATACGAATATAATATGCTTACCATATGAATAGAATATTTCTATTGAAAGCATATATAAAGTTTTTCTTATTTATGTTCAAAAAATTTATTTTATTATCAATTATCAATACATAAATATATATATATATATATATATATATATATATATATATATGTATATATAGACATTGAATATTAGGACGCTTATTTTTTGGAGTCGATCTACGGAATAGTGCTGTGGACCAACAAAGGATGGCTGGTTAGAGTAGTGTAGATTATATATACATACACACCACATGCATCTGACATATCGGATATTAATATCTGACATATCAGATATTAATATCTGACATATCAGATATGAACATCTGACATATCAGATATTAATATCTGACATATTAGATATTAACATCTGACATATCAGATATTAATATCTGACATATCAGATATTAACATCTGATATATCAGATATTAATATTCGACATATTAAATATTAATATCCGTCATATTAGATATTAATATCCATATAGAAATAAATTTGCATATTCATCAGGTATCTGTGTTACATCCCGTACTTCATTTCACTACTCGCCTATAAAACCATAAACATTTTTCAATGCACACGTCAGAAACCCAACTAGTTAGCTATATGTTAAGCTCCGCCCAACTATAGATATACCTATAGGTGTATCTATGTTACACCCAGCCTAACTAGTTATCCCTATGTTAAACCCCGCCCATCTAGTTATCCCTATGTTAAACCCCGCCCATCTAGTTATCTCTATGTTAAACCCCGATCATATAGTTATTGTTATGTTAAGCCCCGCCCATCTAGTTATCTCTATGTTAAACCCCACCCATCTAGTTATCTCTATGTTAAACCCTGCCCAACTAGTTATCTCTATGTTAAGCCCTGCCTAACTAGTTATCTCTATGTTAAGCCCTGCCCATCTAGTTATCTCTATGTTAAGCCCCGCCCATCTAGTTATCTCTATGTTAAGCCCTGCCCATCTAGTTATCTCTATGTTAAACCCCGCCCATCTAGTTATCTCTATGTTAAACCCCGCCCAACTAGTTATCTCTATGTTAAACCCAGCCTAACTAGTTATCTCTATGTTAAACCCCGATCATATAGTTATCTCTATGTTAAGCCCCGCCCATCTAGTTATCTCTATGTTAAGCCCCGCCCATCTAGTTATCTCTATGTTAAGCCATGCCCATCTAGTTATCCCTATGTTAAACCCCGCCCATCTAGTTATCTCTATGTTAAACCCCGCCCATCTAGTTATCTCTATGTTAAACCCCGCCCATCTAGTTATCTCTATGTTAAACCCCGCCCAACTAGTTATCTCTATGTTAAGCCCTGCCTAACTAGTTATCCCTATGTTAAACCCCGCCCATCTAGTTATCTCTATGTTAAACCCCGCCCAACTAGTTATCTCTATGTTAAACCCAGCCTAACTAGTTATCTCTATGTTAAACCCCGATCATATAGTTATCTCTATGTTAAGTCCCGCCCATCTAGTTATCTCTATGTTAAGCCCCGCCCATCTAGTTATCTCTATGTTAAACCCCGCCCATCTAGTTATCTCTATGTTAAACCCAGCCTAACTAGTTATCTCTATGTTAAGCCCCGCCTAACTAGTTATCTCTATGTTAAGCCCTGCCCATCTAGTTATCTCTATGTTAAACCCCACCCATCTAGTTATCTCTATGTTAAACCCCGCCCATCTAGTTATCTCTATGTTAAACCCTGCCCATCTAGTTATCTATATGTTAAACCCAGCCTAACTAGTTATCTCTATGTTAAACCCTGCCCATCTAGCTATCGTTATGTTAAACCCCGCCCTTCTAGTTATCGTTATGTTAAACCCCGCCCATCTAGTTATCGTTATGTTAAACCCCGCCCATCTAGTTATCGTTATGTTAAGCCCCGCCCAACAAGCTAAGACACTCTATATCTTCAATCAATTCATATCCACCGATATCCGTCCCAGAAAACTCCGCTCCCTTCCTAATCGTGACCTCGCAGACTATGGAAAACACATTCCTTTATTCATTTCCCAGCCCTCCCACGCATACTTCCAGAGGCTGTCAGCAACTCATAACGGCTCGAGTGAAGTGTATCGCCTCATATTAACACCAAATCGCCATTCTAATGTAACTGACCCCCGACAAACTTGACCACTCGCAGCCCGTAGCCAAGTCCTACTTCGTCTCTCTTCACATATTCGGCGAGTACGCGTTGGTCGACTGCCTTTCGAAGTCCGAGAAATACTTGAACTACTATGAAAGTGACCTGAGTGCTCTGGATAAGAACTCCTCCCTGCTGCAAAGAATGTCCTATTCCAGGCAAACGGTGAGTTCAAGCTACAAGTTAGATATGCAGCGCGGGGTTCGAGGTATGAGTCACGAGTAGTGAGTTACGCGTAATATAGAAATATGAGAATACTCGAGTGGGATGATATACTTCTTCGGAATTAGTGATTATTTAATATAAACAAACAATGGTGTACACCTCTTGCTATCTATATAATGATATAATCAACTGCATTGTATACGTCGTACGGTATCCTGCGTACGGTATACGTCGTACGGTATATGTCGTACACCGAGCCTCAAAACCAACCCGCGCCCTACCTCACAACTACCCTCACATCCATCTTCATACCTAACCTCACCACAACTCTACACCCACCTACATATATTCTACATCCATTCATATACTCACTCTACACCCACCCTAACACCCACTATAAAAACGCTCTATACCTACCAATACAAAGTACCCACCCTACACCCATCTCACACCCATACTCACACCCAGCCTATACCTACCCTGATATCAACTATACATACACTATACACGTATCATCAAATAAACACTAACATCCACTTTTAAATCCACTCCCACGCCCATTCAAATATCCACCCTATATTTATCATCATACCTACTCTACACATACTCAACAACTATCCTCACATCCACCCTCATACCCACCCTCGCATCCACCTAACACCCACCCCAAACCCATCTCATACCCACCTCACACCCACCTCACACCCACCTCACACCCACCTCACACCCACCTCACACCCACCTCACACCCACCTCACATCCACCTAACACCCACCCCAAACCCACCTCACACCCACCTCACACCCACCTCGCATACAACTCACACCCACCCCACACCTACCTCACACCCACTTCACACCCATCTCACACCCACCCCACACCCACCTCACACCCATTTCACACCCACCTCACACCCACCTCACACCCACTTCACACCCATCTCACTCTTACTTTTGAATTCAAATCACCTAGTCGTGTTTTATTTCCATTGTTAAATCCTTCTTCTATTCATGGTCTTTATTATAAATTAGTCATCACTTCTCGGTAGTACAACAGAATATGTATTTATATATCCGTTCACGTAATATCATAGCTTAGATGAAGTTTAAACAATGCAGAGAAGATATTTCGAATGCACCATGATTGGCCTGTATTCAATGTCCAGCTCGTTACCATCTGCAGTACCTAAATAAAGACGGAATCTTATCAGTTAAATGGAGGAAATCGACAGTACCACCAAAAAATCTGTGGGAATTAATGACTTCACCTTTTTTTAAAAAATTATCTGCACTTCTTGCCATACTACCAATGCTTCCATGCCTACTCAACCATCTCCAATACATTCACAACCCAATAATTCTCCTAAGCTGCTATAATCCATAAATCTATAACTCTACATAAACAAACTAATTCTACGATTAACTCTGTTGTACTCATATAATTACAACTAACTCATAAATCAGCTAATATTTCAACTGATCTCAATATAATCTTGTTGTACCGACCACCTAACTCAACTAGCCCATTAAATACTATATATGAACTACTAAATGATGTTCATGACAAAATAACTTAATAATTATAGGTGATTTTAATATAAATCATAACTCATTGATATTAAAAAATATACTAAATGATTTCAATATAAAACAACATATTATTGACCCTACTCAATGTAAAGGCAATATCTAAATTTAGTTATAACCAGAAATTCACAGAACAAAATACAAACGAATGTAGGACCCAGAATTACAGACCATAACATTATAAATATATATTTAAACTTTTTAAAACCTAAACAAATAATTAAATATAATACCTATAGAAAACTAAATAACATTGCCACTTTGGAATACTCTAATGACTTACACAAGTTAACAATAGTTGATTATGATAATACTGACACCACTACCAAACATATACAACAGCACCTCACAACACAACATACAATACTAGATAAAAACGCTCCTCTCAGAACAACTAAAGTACATCTAAGAAGTACTAATGCTTGGTGGAATACTGAATTATCTGAATTACACAGGATTATTAGAAAGAAAGAATTAATTTGGAGAACAAATAAAAACACTATCAACTATAATGACTACATGTACCACCGAAAAAAATATTTCAAGAAAATTAAAATTACTAAAACAATATTCTATCAAAACAAAATTGATTTTGAAAAAAATAATATGAAACAACTCTATAAAACTTTTGATGGTCTCTTAAACATTAAGGAAAAAACTGAATGCAATGATCATAATGAATCTTTTGCAAAGTTTTTTATTGTTAAAATAATTAAAATTTATAATGAAATAGCATTCAACTCAGATAACAATTTAAGAGATAAATACATAGACACACTAAAAAAACTAACTTGCATCTCCGATATACTATTCGCTAAACTACAATAATTGGAATCCATAACACAATAATACAACTAATAAAATCATATTTAACCGGGAGAACCTTCAATATTAGATCTGATAAACTAAGTAAAACTTGTAACTGCTCTCAAATCGGAGTACCTCAAGGTAGTGTCCTGGGCCCACTATAATTTAATATATATATATATCCGATATCGACTTAATTATGAACTTCTATAATGCTAAATAGCGAAGGTACGCTGACGACACACAAATTTACACATCCAGAATCTTTAATGAATTATCAAATACACTAAAAGAAATCACCAGCATAACGACGAAATTAGAAATTACTTTAATTATAATTGAATACATCATTTTCAATAGTAAAAGTCATATGCCACCACCCTTCACACATATTAAAATTGCAAATAAAAACATTCTCATTAATACTACTATAACTACCTTAGGTATAATATTTGAATCTGATTTAACCTTCGACAAGCATATTTCATCAATAACTAAGCAATGTAACTATAAAATATTTAAAATAAAACAAATTAAACACTTTCTCAGCCAGACATCACTCAAATACTCACATCTGCATTCTACATTTTATCTAAACTTGACTACTGCAACTCACTTTTAATTAATATATCTAAAATACAAGAAAAATGACTTAACAAAATTATTAACCACACTTGAAGACTTATTTTGAAACTCCTTAAACGAACACACATCACATTATACTGGAAAAACCTTTAATTTCTAACTTTCAAACACAAACCTATGTACAAAACTCTAATAATAATACATGCCGCAGTGAAAACTTATATCATAAAATATATGAGCGACTTAATTAAATTAAAACTGAAAAATAATCTAAGATATTCCAATAAAAATCTGCGTAAACATGACATAAAAAACACTTTTCCATAATTTTGGAACAAGCTACCCATAACTGTTATCAATGAAAATAATACAAATATATTTAAAAGCAAACTTCACAAATACTTACTTGACCTAGACTTATATAGCCTGACACACCCTTATAATATTCCTACTGCTACTGAATTATCAAATTGATTTTCACAGTAATTTTATCTAAAACTATATATATATTACTCAACTACCAATACTCCACTACTTTATTTCTACAGCCTATATTGCTTTCCCACTTTTACTATTTACTTCTTACCAACCTCACTACCACACTTTATCTTCCTTACACGTACATTTATATCTGACATATTTTCTCTATACACCTACATATCCCCTATACATTTCTCCCATATACACAATGTGAATTGCATACATCCCTCACACGCATTTCCCTCTCACGTGACTTCCTTACACATATTACCTAAATTATTTCGATTATTTATATATTTATTTATTTTTAAAAACGTATTATTTACTATATTAATTTTTTTTATATTTCGTTAATAAATTATTAATAATAATACTTACACGCGAACAATATAAAAATTGGATTTTCGTGAATAAACTTATACATACACCCTACGCCCATCTCACCCTCACCTAACACCCATAGCAGACCCACCTCACATCCACCTCACACCCACCTCACACCCACCTTATACCCACCTCATACCCACCTCACATCCACCTCATACCCACCTCACATCAACCTCATACTCACCCTACACTCACCTCACCCCCACCTAACACCCATAGCACACCCACCTCACATCCACCTCATACTCACCCTACGCCCATCTCAACCCAACCTATCACCCACCTCATGCTCACCCAACGCCCATCTTACCCCCACCTAACACCCATATCAAACCCACCTTATACCCACCTCACACCCACCTCACACCCACGTCATACCCACCTCACATCCAATTCATACTCACCCTACGCTCATCTCACCCCCACCTAACACCCATAGCACACCCACCTCGCATCCACCTCATACTCACCCTACGACCATCTCACCCCCACCTAACACCCACCTAACACCCATAGCACACCCACCCTACGACCATCTCACCCCCACCTAACACCCACCTAACACCCATAGCACATCCACCTCATGCTCACCCTACGCCCATCTCACCCCCACCTAACACCCACCTCAAACCCACCTCATGCTCACCCAACGCCCATCTCACCCCCACCAAACACCCACCTCACACCCACGTCCAATGCAGATGAAACAGATGAATACCAACGCCGAGAATAATATCACTAACAACGCTGGCATTAGCATCAACAAAAGTAACAGTTTGATTGGCGGTGTTTCCGATACTAACCGAGGTAGATTGCAGTTGCAATCTCTGGATAAATGGTATGCGGATACCTCTACGTATAACGCGGTCATTAGGAGCGTCGAGTGGACCATGGTACAACACCTGGAGGCGGGCCTAAATAACGATAAACTGGTTAGAGTCTCGCGTTGCTAGGCCAGGTTGCTTAGCGATGGCGTATTGTAATGCCGTGATGTTATGGGTTGTTACTATGGAAACTCAGAGTTGATGTGAATCATCTAGTAAACGGGGTAATCATGGTAACGGAACTCAATATCGCAGAGGCTTATATTATATGCCTAATATATTGGGGTATCTACTGAGGGGTTAATTAAGGGTTACTAAGGGTTAATAGGATATAGGTTATGAGTGTAGCCCTGGGATTGTATGAATAGTTCTCAGCGCATACCTTTTTATACCGAGTTCAGTAATTAGATTAGTTCAGCACCTCTAAATAAAGAAACACCTTATTATAATAAAATATACAAATTTATTTTATATATATATAAATATCGTTAATACAAAATCACTATAAGTAAACAAAAGGATCATAAAATGTTTTTTTAATTTAAACTTATAAATAATTCGATATACTAGGTAGTATATACTAGGTAGTACCTATTAGGTACTCGGTACTTCTTTTCAATACTTGCTTACTAATAGATAAAGTTAATGACCAGCATTACTAAACATATATTTGCAGTTAGCATTACCATAATGACTACCATAAGATGCAACTCAAGCCAGTTAGAATACGAATTAGGCCTTCCCTAATCGCAATAGGTTACATCATATGATAATTTAGCTATTGAGTAATAGCCTATTAATAAGATCATTTCTAAGATAGTTATTATCGATGGCAACTGTAGGATTACGAAATAAGTTATCATTAATAAATCATAAATAGATATTAATATATATTAGCCCTAATCTCATCACGCATACAATTAAAGGCACGCCATAACAAGCACACATCTGCAACGCAATCTCACTCTTGTGTTATTGTTTTAAATACAATCAAGACAAACAGGCTGAACATATTAATAACTCGCATAACTCAGTTATTGGCGGCTAATTTTGGATTTCCATCGCTGACGCTTATCCTGATTATCATATTATTGGTCAAGTGGCTAAAATTCACGGTGAAATCACTAGAACATCAGTTCATCTATATGATAGCGATAAAAAATATGTAAGTAACAGATTTACTTTTTAATAATTTGTGTTATGAAATTATTTATATATATATATATATATATATATATATATATATATATACATGTTATACATTAGTTAGAGTATGTAATTTGTTTAAAGTTGATTTACATTACACCCAAAATATAACTATTCTCTAAATCTCACAATACCCAAACGCTCACAATACCCACGCATCAAACCCAAAACCCACCACTCATCACTCCCCATTCGATCATCGCCTCAATAGAGACGAACAGCGAAATAAACTAGAATTGGTCTCCAAACACATCATATGTTCGTCTACGACGTCATCCTCGATGAACTTGCAAATGTCCATGGAGTCTAAGCGTATCAAGGACGTCTTGGTTCTCGCCATCGACATAACCGACTGCTACACTTATAGTATACAGGTGCGGTTTACATTCGGAGTGAGTGCGGAGTGAGCGCGGAGTGCTGGGTTTTGAGTGTCGGTGGTAATGACCGGGTGCACAGTTCACCCGGTGTCGTGGTAAGGTCACCGGAAATGGGCGAAGAATTAGGGTAGGCTGGGGAGTTCAAAATAAGGGATACATATAATTGGATAAATACGGGAATAACGGGAAAGTACGGTAAATTCACGTGGAGTGAGTTAAATTGATATAAAAATAGGTTTAATGAATACGGTTAATATTGTTTGGAGTCATTAAATTCGTAATAGATTCACTAAGGAATCATCCTTGGGTTACAATGGATATGATTTGATATACGGATGTTACGTTTAATTTAAAGTGTAATTCAATAACTTCAATATATAACGGCTTCGCTCTAAACGAAGCTCTATCGCAATCGTGCCCCACCCCCACCCCCCATCACTCGCACCACCAGGATACCGTAAACATCAGGATATACAATAACATCTTGGACAATCTCGCCTACGACGATTACATCAATATCCATGTCATCGACGGCTACTTTAGCTCTTTCGTTATAGTCGCAGGTAACGGTAACCTCAATTCCATTTATAAAGGAAATCAATGTTTAGGATAGTTAAATATTGTTGAATATAATTATTATTATTATTATTATCATTATTATTATTAAGTTTATAAATGTATATATATATATATATATATATATATATATATATTATATATATATATATATATATATATATATATTTATATATATTTATATATATTTTCTGCTGAAAAGTACAATTATAAACGTGTAGATATAAAGGCCACATTTATTTTAATTAAACTACCGTTGTAATTGTAATTACCTGTGTATAAATGTATCACTTGGCAACTGAAGTGTAATAATGATATCGTTTAGGATGAAACTGTTAATTTAAATAATTTGATTATATAAATTGATTGTAGTTAATTTTTAAGTACTCTATTTGTGGATATAGAAAATATATATTTAATATATTATAGTGTATTTTCTCAACCTGCTCAGTTAGATAGATTAAAAGTATAAGCTGCATGTGTATGTAAAAAAATACTATGCAGTATGAAGCATAGAAAACATTATTTTGATTGTATACTTTTTATTTTACAGATTGTATACATTATTATAATGATAAATGATTATTAATATCTTTACAAAATATTACGTTTAATCGATGTCATGTACAAATTACCAATGTACTTGTTTAAATATATCGCCTTAAAGTCGCTTTAAGTAATATAGTATTTCATTCCGAAAAATAATAATTCTAAAATAGGTTTGATTTATATATTGTAATTATTCGTCGGGGATATATTATTTAATATTTGTAATATAATACCGGATATTAGCTCATTTAATGTTATTTTATTATTCCATTGTTACTCGTGAAGTATAATCAATACATCTATAGAGTAATCATGTTTATTAAACACTTATAATTAAACTAAGAAAATTTATATATATATATATATATATATATATATATATATAATGATTGATAATTAATTGAGATGAAAAGTCGGCATTACATTTAATAATACAGTAAATTACATTTAAATATAATATTAATCTATTCAGCTCATTCTATTTATTTATATTACTTTTATAAATAAAGTATTTTCTTACTAAGCTATAAACATCAATTTCATATTTTTCAAATTTATCAAATTATATTTATAAATATTTATCAAATTTGAGCAAATCGCTATAATACCATTTGTTGTATCAAATATGGTATGACTAGTCTGAAAATAAATTAATTATTGTAATAGAGGATCGTATATTGGAATTGAATATATTTCATTTACCCAACTTTTAGTTATGATGGTTATGTCATATGTGTGCATTATTTAATCTATTGATTTTGTTGTGTATATATTGAATATTAGAATAACAAATTCTAAAAAAGCGTAAATCAATTGTGTGATTACTAATATATTGTTGAAAGATTTTTAGTTTTCCGTTTGGTCAATAATTGATTTACTTAATAATCTATTATCGGATATCTGTAAATGATAATTCTAAATATATACTCCCATTTGGTCAAATGAATGGCAGTTGAGTTATCTGATAAGGGATTAGTTATAAGTAATAATATCTAAATTTAATAGTTTTATCACTCTTATTGATATTTGAAATAAAGTAGAATATATTTAATTATATGTAATTGATCAATTAATCCATTTTGAGTAACGTACAACACATGTTATTCCATTGACCTGCAATGACACACATTTAAATATCAAGCATAGCTAATGTGTTAATTATAGCATTATGACAAAATAATACCAAATAATAATACGTAGTGTGTGCATACCACAAAATATGATATTCATGATTCATTATTTTTAACTATGCTTAAATTTATTAAACTTTAAAATCACATGCAATATCACAATTTCTTTATTAATGTGACTGTTATCTTCCTTTAATTAGAGTTAGCGTAATAATTTATATAGTTTTTAGCTACATTTTCCATCGTAAATTGTATTATATATTTAATTATTGTTCACATTCTACGTTAGTTGTTTTCTATTATTCTAACTGCAATGATGACAAGAGCTCGCATCTTTTAACGTACTTGATTAATTGTTCACCTTATGATCCAAAACTATATTAATATTATATATGTATATATATATATATATATATATATATATATATATATATATATATATATATATATATACATAAAAAGGTATAATATAGAATTCATTAATATATAATTTAAAATATTTATATCGTATACTTGAAGTTATTTCCTATAAATAACAAATTAAAAGTTAGTAAGTTTACTTGTATCTTTTTAAATTATATTTATATGTGATTTTTCTTACTAAATTAAATGATATGTGGATTGAACAAGGCATCGAAGGCGAAATAGAAACAGATATAGAAGCAATCGTGTCGCTTTACAACTTTAGCTTGGATATAGCTGAGAAGACCAACTTAAAAAATACTATGAAAGTCGCCTTAAATAAAGGTTAACTAAAAAAAGAAAATATATAAAATATATAGTGTTTTTGAATATTAATTATTGGTTATTAATTAATAATATCATTAATAATTATAATGCATGAAAATTCTAAAGTTTTTTTATAATTTGCTATTTATAAATACACCATTTAATATGTGGGCAGATGTTATAATAAGTTGTAATTTTATAATACCTTGGACCTATGTCGTGGACGGGTGAGTATTAGAAAGTACAATATTGTAACAATCTTAGTTTAGTCTTAGGAAAATCTGGCAAAGTTTCTTACATGTTATATAGTATATAGTATAGAGTATATAATATATAGTATATAGTATATAGTATAGAGTATATAATATATAGTATATAGTATATAATATACATTATATAATATATACTCACTATCTTAGTTTAGTTTTAGGAAAAGTTGGCGAATAAAAGTTAAATTACATTGTACGGTTACAATATATAAATAAGATATAAAAAACATTCTAACAACCGTAATTTAAACGTTAACTTTATCATTATATCCTTTTATTGGATAAATAACACTACGCCGTAGTATGCACAGATGTCTGTGTACAAATGTCCGGTGTGTAGTATAAAGTGTAAGCCGTATTGTGTACTACTTAGAACGGACCAGGCACTACCGGTGTAAAGTTAATGTTCTCCTCACTCAGCGTCAGTTCACTGCAACTTGCTCGTAAGAAACTCTCGGATCGTCTACGTAGTTTCCAGCCCGGATATCGACGACACGGTGAAGATGTGTAAAGATGTTGAATGTTAATGATGAATGCATTTTTGTTAAAGTATAACTAAAATATAACTAAAGTATTTTGAAATTCGATTTCGAATCAATTTTTAATTTATTGAAATTTATATAAATCGTAATTATGTAATGAACGCAGTGCCTCGATATTACCAGGTGACCAGATATTCATGAACGATTGCACGAGAGAGTGGCTTGAACAATACGTAGAGATCAGCGATAAATATAAGATCGTGCCGACGATCGAATAATTTCTCTGGAATGACGGCCGACACGTCATCATGAGTATCGAGAAGTAGTAAGATGTGTTTTAACTCGGAAGCCGTCATTGATACAGATTAATAATTCGCATAGCTTATAGCTATAAGTCATATACACCGTATACTTTTATTGTGCGTTATTTATGGTTGTATTCTGTGTTTAGAAATTAGTAGTTGTTTTATTTTTATACTGATGTTTTTAATTTTTGATTCTTATCTTCATTAATGTTATTATTAACAAAATTTTTTAAAAATTATATTAAGTGTTTTATTCAAAATACTATTACGTCCATATCTTAATAAATTGTAAAACTTGAACCATCAAAATACATTTATTTTTATTAAATTAACTATATTTACTCAATCAATGAAGAAAACTATAAAGAAATACGCGAGCATTGTATGCATTATTATTATTTCCAATACTAATTTAATACATACTTAGTTTTTATACATAATTATATATTATAACCCAAGATTACAGGTAATCTTGGGGATAACATTAACATATATTGGCTGAAAATATTAGCACAATTATATATCTTGATATTCAATATATAGGCAATTATTAGTTGCTGTTAAAATTCCATTTTGCATCGTATAACATATATATTTATCATTTAAATGTATATATATATTCTATTGACGATTTTCTAGTGAGCATAGTTTTTAAATAGTTTATACTTCTATCCGAAGTTAGATTATAGTTATATTAATATTAAATATAAATGTAATATAATTTATTAAGAGATGACTATTGTAATAGTATTATGAAATTTATATAACTATATCTGATAATTATAAACGGTAATAAATATAGTTTACTTTATTTATATAAAATATGATCTACAAATTGTAACTAAAATTATGATATCTTTGGAACACCAAATCTCTGGAAACACCCACTAGGCGTGACTTACATATCCGTAAATAATAATATTTAAATTGAATTTTCTATGTGGTTTTATTTATATATATTCTATTTAAAAAATCTTATACTTATTTTTTGTTTACTTATTTATTAATGTTATGTAATAGATTTTGTTCTTAATACACTGTTAATGATATATTATTTGTTAATTATTAACTGAAATATACAATTTAACAATATAAATACATGTATTCAATGATTGAATATATTAAAATAATTAGTAATATACACATACTATAATAAATATTGTATTGATGATTTAATTAATATGTACATTATATACATATTACATGTTAAATAATATATTATTAAAAATATGTAATTTATAAAATCAGTTAAAACTTAGCTAAAACAAATATTTACTTTGTTATAAACTTGATATTTTTTGTATATTTATTATTAACTTATCTGTATTTAATGAAATTCATTCTACTTTAGTTTATTTAATTCAAATGGACTTTGAATTGTATTTGTTTTTTTTACATAAGTAATTATTTATTTATAATTGCATATTAACTTATCTGATTTGACCACTATGAATTCTTCACACCACATTATTTGCTATATGTGTTACATATTGATTGGTCACGTTTTCGCTCTACCTTCAATTCATGAATCACAATCATACCAACCATCCGGAATTATTGTTACACTGTTATCTTGCGTATGGATTGTTCTATTGACGATACTTTGTGTGTGCACTTCTCGTTCCAAAAAACTCAACATTAGGTTAGTACTTATACCTTTATTAATTATAGTTTTTCAAACTGATAAGGAAGATGGTGTTTATAAATGTTCTGAAAAATAATTACTCGTTAACATTGGCGTAATTTAATTTGAAAATTTAAAATAATACAAAATTTATAAATATTCTACATTGATATTTAATAAGAACTGGTCAAAAAAAGACTTTAAAAACAAATACTACCGATTAATAATAACTGAACAGAATAGATTTTAAAAACAATACAACCTATTGCTATAAAATAATGCATCGATAGATATTAAACCAGTTAATAATATTTAGTTTGGACTATTTCACGTTTATATTCAAATGTAAATCATTCATTGTGTATAATTGATATATTTAACATGTGCCTAACACTTTGAGAACCTAAAACTAATATACATTAGGTAAATTTAGTATATATTCGATCAAAATAATTTATCTCATAAAATATTTATTTTTAATAGTATTTAATAGTATAATATGAAAAATTAATATTTTTGTCATATTCAGAAATTTAAACAGTTATTCTAACTTTTATGCGAATTATCTTTAAATTTGTATACAAATTCTATTTTATTTTATTATTCAATAACAAATATATTCTAAAAAATCTTTTAAAGTTAAAACATACTTGAATTTTATATATAAGTTCAGTTTTCTTGGTCTATTTTATTTTTTTCAATATTTGTTTAAATATTTATATTGTTTATTGTAATATAAACAATTTCATTCAATTTATTTAGATTTATAAATATTTAGCATTCTAAAATTTTATTCCAAAATAATTTTTTTATATATTAGCCATTAATTTGTTTAATATTTTTTTTATATTGGTATTTTTTAAAATTTATTTTAACCACACAATTGATTTATTTCACAAACTATGTCATTTATCTAATTATTTCATATTTTGTATATATTACTCATCTTATCTTTAGTATTTAGATTATAACAACTTAAATATATGATATGTATACATAGTACTTATAATAAGATTGATTGTGGAATATTTTACAAAATATTTTAATCTTTAAAATATATAATTTATATTATGCAATATTATGTTATATAATTTATATTGAATTGTTTAAAGAACTCGGTATTTAATTATTTATTTAAATTCTATTCATTATCTTATACATTAATATTGATAATTTATATAATATTCATTATTTCTTTTGCAGTAAAGGCGAAGAAATTGAAATAGAAGAACACAGGGTGTTAGTATGTGAAGAAGTATATAAATCTACATAAATAACATTTCAATAACAGATTACTTACATAGTAATTAAATATGTAATTAATATTGAGCATACTGATATTATTCTGAACTCAATCAATTCAATAATCAAAATTTGCAAAGTAATATTATATAATTTAATATTTATATGACACTTTAATGATAATATGGATACCCCAATATGTTTTTTTTAAATATGCAAATCATTTTGATTAGCTCTAATTATGTATATGTATGTATGTATGTATGGGTGTTTGTAGGTGTGTGTATGTGTGTGTCTATATGTACGTATGTATGTATGTGTGTTTGTAGGTGTGTGTATGTATGTGTGTATATGTATGTATGTATGTATGTGTGTTTGTAGGAGTGTGTATTTACGTGTGTATATGTATGTATGTATGTATGTGTGTTTGTAGGTGTGTGTATGTACGTGTGTATATGTATGTACGTATGTATGTGTGTTTGTAGGTGTGTGTATGTGTGTGTCTATATGTATGTACGTATGTATGTGTGTTTGTAGGTGTGTGTATGTATGTGTGTATATGTATGTACGTATGTATGTGTGTTTGTAGGTGTGTGTATGTATGTGTGTATATGTATGTATGTATGTATGTTTGTTTGTAGGTGTGTGTATGTACGTGTGTATATGTATGTATGTATGTATATGTATGTATGTATGTATGCATGTTTGTAGGTGTGTGTATGTACGTGTCTATATGTACGTATGTATGTATGTGTATTTGTAGGTGTGTATATGTACGTGTGTATATGTATGTATGTATGTATGTGTGTTTGTAGGTGTGTGTATGTATGTGTGTATATGTATGTATGTATGTATGTATGTGTGTTTGTAGGTGTGTGTATGTACGTGTGTATATGTATGTATGTAAGTATATGTATGTATGTATATATGCATGTTTGTAGGTGTGTGTATGTACGTGTCTATATGTACGTATGTATGTATGTGTATTTGTAGGTGTGTGTATGTACGTGTGTATATGTATGCATATTTGTAGGTGTGTGTATGTGTGTATGTATGTTTGGGTTCGTCAGAACTGACATTATTTTATATTGAGCCACTCCTTTTTACACATTTTTAAATAGCACTTTAGACTCAAATTCATATAGAAAGTGGTGACATCAGCATAATGTGTAGCTGTTGTATAGTGAGAGTGTAGTGAGGGTGTAGTGAGGGTGTAGTGATAGTCTGTGTAGCGAGGGTGAGGTGAGGTTGTTGTGAGAGTGTAGTGAGAGTGTAGTGAGGGTGTAGTGAGGTGGTAGTGAGAGTGTAGTGAGAGTATAGGGTTGGAATAGTGATAGTGTCGTGAGAGTGTAGGGTTGGTGTAGTTAGAGTGTAGTGAGAGTTTATGGTTGGTGTAGTTAGAGTGTAGTGAGAGTGTCGTGAGAGTGTAGTGTGGGTTTAGTGAGAGTGTCGTGAGAGTGTAGGGTTGGTGTAGTTAGAGTGTAGTGAGAGTGTCGTGAGTGTGTAGGGTTGGTGTAGTTAGAGTGTAGTGAGAGTGTAGTAAGAGTGTAGGGTTGGTGTAGTTAGAATGTAGTTAGAGTGTAGTGAGAGTGTAGTGAGAGTGTAGGGTTGGTGTAGTTAGAATGTAGATAGAGTGTAGTGAGAGTGTAGGGTTGGTGTAGTTAGAGTGTAGTGAGAGTGTAGGGTTGGTGTAGTTAGAATGTAGTTAGAGTGTAGTGAGAGTGTAGGGTTGGTGTAGTTAGAGTGTAGTGAGAGTGTAGTGAGAGTGTAGGGTTGGTGTAGTTAGAGTGTAGTGAGAGTGTAGGGTTGGTGTAGTTAGAATGTAGTTAGAGTGTAGTTAGAGTGTAGTGAGAGTGTAGGGTTGGTGTAGTTAGAGTGTAGTGAGAGTGTAGGGTTGGTGTAGTTAGAATGTAGTTAGAGTGTAGTGAGAGTGTAGTGAGAGTGTAGGGTTGTGTAGTTAGAATGTAGTTAGAGTGTAGTGAGAGTGTAGTGAGAGTAGTGAGAGTGTAGGGTTGGTGTAGTTAAAGTGTAGCGAGAGTGTAGGGTTGGTGTAGTTAGAGTGTAGTGAGAGTGCAGGGTTGGTGTAGTTAGAGTGTAGTGAGAGTGTAGTGAGAGTGTAGGGTTGGTGTAGTTAGAGTGTAGTGAGAGTGTAGGGTTGGTGTAGTTAGAGTGTAGTGAGGGTGTAGTGAGAGTGTAGTGATAGTGTAGTGAGAGTGTATGGTTGGTGTAATGAGAGTGTAGGGGTGGTGTAGGTGAGAGTGTGGGGGTGGTATAGTGAGAGTCTAGGAGTGGTGTAATGAGATTGTAGTAAGAGGGTAAGGGTAGTGTAGTGAGAGTGTAGGGTTGGTGTAGTTAGAATGTAGTTAGAGTGTATTGAGAGTGTAGTGAGAGTGTAGTTAGAGTGTAGTTAGAGTGTAGGGTTGGTGTAGTTAGAGTGTAGTTAGAGTGTAGTGAGAGTGTAGTGAGAGTTTAGTGAGAGTGTAATTAGAGTGTAGTGAGAGTGTAGGGTTGGTGTTGTAAGAGTGTAGTTAGAGTGTAGTGAGAGTGTAGTGAGAGTGTAATTAGAGTGTAGTGAGAGTGTAGGGTTGGTGTAGTTAGAGTGTAGTTAGAGTGTAGTGAGAGTGTAGTGAGAGTGTAGGGGTGGTGTAGTGAGAGTGTAGGGTTGGTGTAGTTAGAGTGTAGTTAGAGTGTAGTGAGAGTGTAGTGAGAGTGTAATTAGAGTGTAGTCAGAGTGTAGGGTTGGTGTAGTTAGAGTGTAGTTAGAGTGTAGTGAGAGTGTAGTGAGAGTGTAATTAGAGTGTAGTGAGAGTGTAGGGTTGGTGTAGTTAGAATGTAGTTAGAGTGTAGTGAGAGTGTAGTGAGAGTGTAGTGAGAGTGTAGTGAGAGTGTAGGGTTGGTGTAGTTAGAGTGTAGTTAGAGTGTAGTGAGAGTGTAGTGAGAGTGTAGGGTTGGTGTAGTTAGAGTGTAGTTAGAGTGTAGTGAGAGTGTAGTGAGAGTGTAATTAGAGTGTAATTAGAGTGTAGTCAGAGTGTAGGGTTGGTGTAGTTAGAGTGTAGTTAGAGTGTAGTTAGAGTGTAGTGAGAGTGTAATTAGAGTGTAGTGAGAGTGTAGGGTTGGTGTAGTTAGAATGTAGTTATAGTGTAGTGAGAGTGTAGTGAGAGTGTAGTGAGAGTGTAGTGAGTGTGTAGGGTTGGTGTAGTTAGAGTGTAGTGAGAGTGTAGGGTTGGTGTAGTTAGAATGTAGTTAGAGTGTAGTGAGAGTGTAGTGAGCGTGTAGGGTTGGTGTAGTTAGAGTGTAGTGAGAGTGTAGGGTTGGTGTAATGAGAGTGTAGTGAGAGTGTAGTGAGAGTGTAGGGTTGGTGTAGTTAGAGTGTAGTGAGAGTGTAGGGTTGGTGTAATGAGAGTGTAGGGGTGGTGTAGCTAAAGTCCAGTGTAATCAAGGTATGGTGTTATGGAGATGGTATAGTACAGTCAGAAATAATTCTTGTGGATGAGACATTGTAATCCTGGTGTTTAGACATCAATATTGGAGGTGTGTGAGATCATTAGCGTGGGTGTTGTGGTTATTTAATAGTAGTGTAGTTATTTAATGGTGATGTAGTGGTGTAGTGAAACTTTCTATTGTTATCTGGCCCATCAACTGGAACCAGCCACTCGCTACTCTATTGTACCCACTACTTGTTTAAATATATTGCTAAAATATGATGATTATTGGTTTTTTTATCTTCAATATAATTGAATTAATCGGTATATTAAATTTTATCTCCATTATCATTATAAATTAATGAATTTAATATAAATTAAAATATTTTTTATTAAGTTCTATTATTACATATGCTGTTTAAAAGTTCTATTATCATTGGTTAATTTTGCTGATTTCGAAAATTCTCGAGATAATTAACTTACATATGAGTCACTGGAAAGGGTGGAGTACAACACTCATAAACTCTACTAGGTGGTAGGGTAGAATGTGTTACTCTGCATACATGTACCTGCAAATAGATTGTAGCAGTGGAGTAGATTAATTGAATGACTGATTGTTTACCCTATGATAATACTATCTATAATGCTTAACACTTCTCTACATACGTGCTATGTCTTTAGTTCTGTTGGTATTGTGTGTTGTCTAAACAGCTTTTAAACCATTTTAACACGTTTACTCTAACTATATATAAACCTTAAAGGTGCTTAGGACAGTAATACTAGTACAAATGTATCTCTGCATTTGCTTATATCTGTATCCATGTTTTCCAATTAAATGCTAATTCGAGAAATCAGATCAGTCTTCTATTGATTTAGTATTCATTTTCATTTGATCTACAATTTATTTTCAGATATATGTTTATATATAAATATATAATATTAATGCAAACGAATCTATATTTAGTATCGTTCACTGTGACTCATGATAAAATATGTTAATAACTAATTGTTAATTGTAATATAATTGGATTATAATTATAGATTATTACTGAGTCTTTCATTTTCAGATCTAGAGCTCTTCCAGATCTGCCAGCAGATTTACAGGTTTAATCTCCCTCCCTTCCTCACATCCCTTTCTAAAATCTATGAAATATAACTGTACTAAAGCTGTAAACTGATACTAGATTAATTATTACATTTTTTATTAATAATATCTACAGAAAGATATTAGTTTATCAATCCCACACATTACTATCCATTTTAAAATAATAAACAATGCTATTTTTAATATTAACAAATTTTTCTACCTAAAAAATGTATATCTCCACATTTACTAGAACTGTTTATTTAATTTCCAGATAATGTTAATCCATCTTTAAATATTCTTGGATTATTAATTTCAATGTCAAAAATATATTATTGTTAGATGTAAGTAAATACAGTTTTACGAGGAAAAATGAAAGTCACAAATTATCTAAATTCTTTCTATGCATAGCTCCATTTTTATCTCAATATATTGAAATTGGTTATCACTGACTTTTGAGAGATTTAATTTATTTGCACCTTATATTTTCTTGAATCATTCAACTTATAAAGTAAATATCAATACTATTATATATTGAATACAATTTAGTTTTAAATTGAATTGTAGTGTTTATGTTAAATAATTAATCTATTGTTATACAATACATTTAATTAGGTTTAAACAGATAAGGATTATAAAGCTTATTATTAGAATTGATTACGTGATTATATGATTATTATAAGATAGAGCTCATATTATATTATAAGTTACTATATCTATAACTATTATAATTTATAACTAATATCAGAATTTTATATTATACTTTATTATAGCTAATATTATTATAAAATATTATAGCTATTGTTATATTATAAGATATTAGTAAAGTTAATAGTTAAAAATTGCAATTGCTTTAAAATAAAAAGTTTTCTATTGTAATTCTGATATCTTGTCATACTCCTACTGACATCTTGTCATACTCCTACTGACATCTTGTCATACTCCTACTGACATCTTGTCATACTCCTACTGACATCTTGTTATACTCCTACTGACATCTTGTCATACTCCTACTGACATCTTGTCATACTCCTACTGACATCTTATCAGACTCCTACTGACATCTTGTCCTACTCCTACTGACATCTTGTCAGACTCATACTGACATCTTGTCATACTGCTACTGACATATTGTCATACTCCTACTGACATCTTGTCATACTCCTACTGACATCTTGTTATACTCCTACTGACATCTTGTCAGACTCCTACTGACATCTTGTCAGACTCCTACTGACATCTTGTCAGACCCTACTGACATCTTATCAGACTCCTACTGACATCTTGTTATACTCCTACTGACATTTTGTCATACTCCTATTGACATCTTGTCAGACTCCTACTGACATATTGTCATACTCCTATTGACATCTTGTCAGACTCCTACTGACATCTTGTCAGACTCCTACTGACATATTATCAGACTCCTACTGACATCTTGTCAGACTCCTACTGACATCTTGTTATACTCCTACTGACATCTTGTCATACTCCTATTGAAATCTTGTCATACTCCTACTAACATCTTGTCAGACTCCTACTGACATCTTGTCATACTCCTATTGACATCTTGTCAGACTCCTACTGACATCTTGTCAGACTCCTACTGACATCTTGTCAGACTCCTACTGACATCTTGTCAGACTCCTACTGACATCTTGTCATACTCCTGACATCTTGTCATACTCCTACTGACATCTACTGAATGCCTGTCACAACTTTACCAACGACCAATTACACTCCTACTGACGTGTTGACAGGAAGTCGACAGCATAGATAAAGAAGAATTACCCACGCCGGACTATTCGGCAATCGACTGCTCTACGTCTCCGGCGACAGCTGAAATTCAATTGGCGACAATTGCAGCGACAACGACCTCAATAACTCCTTCCCCAGTTGCCTCCCTATCTCTACCCGTGCAAACTCCGCCGGAACACCCAACCGCGGACCTGTACGCCGAGGTGTCGCCGGTTACCGGCGGGCACGGTGGCGACGGGTTTCTGGGGTCGAGGGGTCGCGGCGCAGGAGGCGGAGCTATCTTCGACGGGGTGTTCATCGACAGCGCCGTGATGCCGTTGTACAGCGAAATCGGAGTGGTGGATCTCGCCAACACCCTACTTCCGCCGGCGTCCGCGATCGCTGCCCCGTCGTCTCCGGATCCGGCGCCTTCCGCCGACGTAGACGTCGACGCCCCGCCCACATTCGCTCCCGCCTCCGTCGCCGACTCGACGACCCACTACGCCGAGATCGCTTCGCGTAGCTCGCTACGTCGTATCTCCTCGGCACTGTACGCCGAAATCAACGACGGTTGCAGATCCGACGTGGCGGGCGTCGGCGCGGCGGGCGTCGAGACGCCGACCGACGCCCGCCGCGACTCCGATTCGACGAGCGCTTACGCCGAAATCGCCGCCGCTTCGCTGTACGCCGAAATCGACTCCCGGAGTGAGGTTCCCGCGGCCGCCGCTAGGGGCGCCGGCGAGGACGACGCCTACGCCGAGGTGACCTCCTCGCCGACTGCGCTCTACTCCGAGATCGAACCCAGGAACCCGATGATGCGCAGCGTCCGCGAATCGCTAGGCCACGCCCCCGGCCACGCCCACAACGGCGAATGCGAACCCGCCGCCGATTGTCCGGGTCCGAGGTATTCTCTGCTGTCCGCCCGCGAATCCATTGTGTCCTTGAGGCGGAGAGGAGCGATTCCAATTCACGCCGCCAACACATCTTCTATGTCGCAGAGCTTCGACGAGACTTCTCGGCACTCGTCCTCTCTGTACCAAGAGATAGGTGAAGGTTAGACTCTCTTCTCTACCTCTCTCTCTATACCAAGAGATAGGTGAAGGTTAGACTCTCTTCTCTACCTCTCTCTCTATACCAAGAGATAGGTGAAGGTTAGACTCTCTTCTCTACCTCTCCATCTCCCTCTTCAATTCCCCTCCCATCCCTACCCTCTCTCTCTCTCGCCATCTCCCTTACCCTCTCCTACTTCCACTCCCCTTCCCTTCCCTTCCCTCACCCTCTCTCTCATTATCTCCCTCTTCAATTCCCCTCCCATCCCTCCCCTACCCTCACTCTCTCTCTTATCTCCTCCCTCATTATCTCTCTCCATCACCCAAACCCTCTCATCAACCGTTCTCATATTTCTCATCCCTCATTCTATCCGTCATCCTCTCCCACATCCTCACCATCTTCCTCACCCTCTCTATATCCCTCACTCTCTACCTAACCTAACCTACACTCTCCCTATCATATCCTCTACCACTATAACCTAAATTTCACTCTTTCAGGAAACAATTTCGCTGAGATAACCCCACTCTGCATAAACGATGAAAATTGTAATATTGCTGGTTTGTTTTAACAAAGAAAATAGTTTTTCTAATTCTAGCACAAATACAATCTTAATACTATTTAGAAATTAATAATATAACATCAATATTAATCCGTTATAAACATATTTGCAAATATATAATATGCTACAAGATATATATATTTTATATGTTTATGAATGCATTTCCCTTAGTAATATATCCCTCCCTCTCCTCTCCCTGACCTCTCCCTCCCTCGCTCACTCCCTCCCTTCCTCCCCCTATTAAGCCCTAACACTATATGCAGCTTCAAACCCCGACCAAGAAGTCTACTCATTGCCATGTCGTAAAAAAGGTTCTTATTGTTTACGTCGGAATATTTAGGGGTGGACGAGATAAGAGCATTGTTAAAACGGGAAGAATGGAGATTGATAGAGGGGATGCGTTATTAGACATCAATATTTATCTACGTTCAAATAAATCATTAACCACGCAGACTTTCATAGTCGCGGAGTAGTGTCGTAACGAATTGCCTTCCTTTCACAGCCGCGCAAGTCGCTAAATGAGTTAGTCACTTGCACCCTTTGGTTGCCGCCGTGTTGTCATGGCGACGTTATTGTCGCTGCGCGTTGATTCGTCGGCATGCCCCGCGCTTAGGTTCATACCGCATCCCTTATGATGAGTGTTACGATGAGTCATGCAAACCGATGACTCACCTCGTATAGGATTCAATGTGTAATGTATTTTCTGTAGTTATTTAGTTATTAAGTGAGTGAATGGATGAGTGAGTGGGAGGGTGAGTGAGAGAGTTATTAAGTGAGTGAAATAGGGGGTGATTGAATGAGCGAGCAAGTGAGTGAGTGTGTGAGTGAATCGTGAGAGAGTTATTAAGTGAGTGAGTGAGTGAGTTAGTGCGTGAGTGAGTGAGTGAGTGAGTGTGCGAGTTATTGAGCGAATTGTGAGAGAGTTATTAAGTGAGTGAGTGAGTGAGTGAGTAGTGAATGAGTGAGTTAGTGAGTGAGTGAGTGTGCGAGTTAGTGAGTGAATCAGTGAGTGAGTTAGTGAGTGAGTGAGTGAGTGAGAGAGTTATTAAGTGAGTGAATCAGTGAGTGATTGAATTAGTGAGTGAATTAGCGAGTGAGTGAATTAGCGAGTGAATTAGTGAGTAAGTGAGTGAGTAAGTGAGTGAGTGTGCGAGTTAGTGAGCGAATCAGTGATTAAATTAGTTAGTGAGTTAGTGAGTGAGCGAGCGAGTGAATTAGTGAGTGAGTGAGTGATTGAGTGAGTGAGTGAGTGAGTGAGTGAGTGAGTGAGTGAGTGAGTGAGTGAGTGAGTGAGTGAGTGAGTGAGTGAGTGAGCGAGCGAGCGAGCGAGTGAGCGAGTGAGTGAGTGAGTGAGTGAGTGAGTGATTGAGTGAGTACGTAAGTGAGTGAGACGATTGAGTGAGTGAGTGAGTGAGTGAGTGTGTGAGTGAGTGAGTGAGTGAGTGAGCGAGTGAGCGAGTGAGTGAGTGAGTGAGTGAGTGATTGAGTGAGTGAGTGAGTGAGTGAGTACGTAAGTGAGTGAGACGATTGAGTGAGTGAGTGAGTGAGTGAGTATGAAGTGAGTACGAAGTGAATGAGTTTGTGTACTAATAATATTATGTATATAATTATAAACAAAAATTAATAATAATATAAAAATAACTTTGTTTTAGTTCTTTTTTAAGCTGAATAAGATAACTTAGGTTATAATTAGCAGTAGAAAGATAATGTACATAGTTAATAATTAATTCTTCTACTAGTTACAGTTTTACTTTGCCAAAGTATACATATAGTAGTTGTTGTTGTCTGGAAATGGTTCGACTCTCTGTAAGTAATTTATCTACACATCTTTCTTCATATTAATGATTGGTATCAATTTCTTAAAATTGAATGCATGTGCTTTATTTCATTAAATTAAGTGTTTCTGTATTAAGTCGTTTATTAAAATGAAAACTAAGTTAGGTTAGGTTGGTTGTTAACCTAAGGTAGGTTGTCTAGTCTGCACATTATGATGTCATAACCTATTAATAAGTTACCAGAAGTTACGAGGAAGGTCAATTTGAGTCGGAAGAAAATTTATTGGTTGGGACTTTTTTTTAGAATAAATAAATTTCGTTTTTAAGATTATTTTATATTTCATTAAAGTAGTTTTTTAATTCAGATACATTATCAGTTCATGTTGCAAGAGTATAGGTTATATATCACTAGGGGTATCTGTTTATGATGGTATTAGGTGGGATCATGTAAATAGGGAAAGGTAGAGATGATAGGACAATGCCTTGTAGAACACTCTTGCGGTAACCCTTGAAACCATTGAGTAAATATGATTGTAATTGACTAAATGTATTAATGAGTGAGTAATGTATTAATTACAATAAGTATTTTCATATCTCATCTTTTTATTGTGTTCTTCACATCAATCAAATGTTATTGTTTAATTTGATATTATATTTACACCAAACCACACTAACTTTAATACTTTAGTACTGGCTGCATTATTATTCTGAGGTCTTTGTACAGGAAATCTCTCTTTCATTGATTACGTTTGATTACATTGTTCTTGCTTAATTGCGAATTGCTAAATAACATTTAATATTGTTATTTGAATAATATTCTTTTTCAACTGGCGATACTTGATTATATAATGTATAATAACTCATGCAATATATGTTATATGTATTGTAATAACATTAACTTTGCATTGAAAGAACTCATTTATTCAATGAAGTATTGGAAACTTCTCATGTTTACATCTTTACATTATCCTCAATTTCCCTTCTCCTCCGATTTCTTGATCCGTAAACTTATATTCAACTGATTCCAAAAAACTCATCCCACTAATTAACCTCTATTATAAATTTATAATTATAACACACCTCCTTATATATCCTATATCCTTATATATCCTTATATATCCTACCTTATAACTCATTCATTATCCAAACTCCTATTCTATAAACTCCTTACTCTACCACCTAATGAACCATTGATTCGTTACACACATCTCTCTCTTTCTTAATTCCACTAGACGACACTTTAATTTGCTGAATTTGAATTTCAGTGGAATCGCCGACTTCTCCGAGAACAAGAATTTCTGAAGCTAAAAAGGCATTTTTTGGTGAAACCACAGCGACATCGACGACAACTGCTTCCCACAATGGAACAACCCTTAAACTCTCCGATACGCCTACATCGACCTTTGAACCCTACTCCGCAATTGATAACGCTCTCCTGCCTGAACCAATCTATCAAGAAATTTAAAGGATTAAGAATTCAAAACGTATCTATGCATATTATTTAATTATATTTAATTACTCATATATTTATACGATTTGTTAAATACATTTCTGCTATTTTGTAAATACTATGTTGTGAATTAGTTGGAATAATCAAACATTATATAGGATCATTATTTGTATATTTATTTACAAAATCGCTATCGAACAATTAATTACCTTGCATTATCCACAATTTTATTATAGGTTCATTTTATTAATTAGTGAGTATTAATTAGATTATCTTATTGTCTACATTACTTTTTTTGAAATATTTCTATTATTTTTGCTATATATTTATTTAAAAAAATATGTGTTAAACATTTCGGTTATTTCGTAATTGAGAACGGAATACATTCTATTGACTACATAGGTGTAATGTACTGGGTACATTGTACCCACTCTTAAGTTTCAACTTTATATCTTGTTCAAATCACATTCTTATTTTTATAATATTAGTACAAATAAATTACTTTTAATAGAGAAATAAGGTCTCTTCTTTACTGACTTGTTTAATATATCATATATCATAAGATAAAGGAAATTTTAAATTAATTAATACAATCTAATTTATTATACATTTATGTCAATATCTCCTTATAAATAATAACATTAAAATAGTGTGAAAATGTATTATTGTAGTCAATGATGTTTTAACTTCCCGTATTTGTGTGGTGTATTTAATTCTATAGCTCTACTAAAGAATATATAATTAATTTTTTTTTAATTTCTATAGCTTATAAATACTATCCATTATAAGTTTATCACATTAATTATACAATTATATATATATATATGTATTTATATAGATATTTATATATATATATATATATATTATTCTTTCTTTATATTTATTTCATAGCTGCCACATTATATACACAGGTTATGTGAAAATAATATGTATAGATAATAATTCTATGTCTTGAATATATAAACAATGAATACAGTTATATAAATCACTAACATTTAGATAACAATGTACTATTCTATAATATATACATTCATATTAATAACCGATAGGTCATACATATATACATATTTTTTATATGTACGCTTATCTGTCCACTTTGAACAGAATATATCCAATAGAAACATATGAGTACATGTTATTCCGTAACTATTTAAGTTATGTTAATAAGTTATAAATAATATTATATCATCATATCAGTTATCGAAATTTACGTAAACGAAATTAACATATGTTAATTTCGTATACGTAAATTACGCAATATATATTAGGAATAATTGTATTATTTAATGTAGTATTGTTACACCTATAATTACTGTATGTGCCAGTAAACTACTTTATGTATTTTTTCGTTAAATTATAATTTTTTTTACCAACATTCAAATAAGATCGATTAACTTTAGAAAATGTTCTATGAGAATGCATACTCTATTATAGTCTAGCTGTAAACGTACTACGAATGTATAAGGTATGCAATGTCAATTATTTCAACACTTATTTCAGATTTCATAAAGTAATCCTAATAATTGATGACATAATTAACAGCACAACATATTATTAGAATGACCAACGGGCAACTTTTAAAGTAAAAACAATATTTATTAATTTATATTATAGTAATAATAAATGTTGCAAATAATTATTATGAGATATGTATTTCAATATAAATACAAATAAGTAAGTTAAGTTAGATAAACCACCTTTGTTCACATTATTATATAATAATATAATATTATATTATAATTAATATTGAAACTAGGCTTAATCGTAGTGTTTTTGGTGTACTTAGTGCATTATATTAATTGTCGTTACTGTAATTTACTCATTGTTCAATTAATGTTTAATCATATATTTAATTATTTTAGTTAGGTCAATGTTCACATTATTAATTTAAAATCAAGTGATATCATTAAAAGACACTTAGAACATTAACTTAATTTGGTATCCTATATTATATTTATTTTTTAATTGTTGATGTGGATATTATTATTTTCGTTTTAACTTTCTTTTGTAATGGAGAACAAAGATATAAGAGTATTTGATCGATTTGTGATTAATGAAAGTATAAACTACGGCATATATTTATAAATAGAATGATTATATAAGATACACATATGTATGATATTCATTATGTTTAGAAAGTGTATTCATTACATTATATATATTTTATATAAAGGTGTATACAATTTATTAAACTTTGACATCGTGAGGAGGATAAGTAATTATTATTTTACATATCTTAAAGTTAATATCTTAGAATTAATTAATTCTACATTAATGTACAATATATAATTCAATCGATCAATTCAACTCATTGCTTCTCAAAAGTTTATTTACAAGTATTTTTTAAATGTGATTACATATGTTTAGATCATGGTTGCTATTGATATATATTCCGGAATAATTATATATCCTCATTTAATATAAAAATGTAGTCTTCAATTCAATTTTCTTACAGCAAAGTTCAATTGACGCGTATTTGATTAATTAAATATTACTTTTCTTTTGAATTACTATTGTGAATAATGTCTTGTCATTCAGGGTATTGTTTAATACATACATACATATATAAATATATATATATATATATATATATATATATATAAATATATATATATAGATAAATATATATATAAATATATATATATATAAATTATGAAGTATATTAGTTGTAATTAATCTACTTTATCACATTTTTTAATCTACTTTTGATCTATATAATTAGTTTATAGATAGATTTATTGTTAATTATCAATTATTAATAAAATTAAGTCATAATTATCCTTTTTTAGAAATTCCTCTCTCTCTCTCTCTCTCTCTCTCTCTCTCTCTATCTCTCTATCTCTCTATCTCTCTATCTCTCTATCTCTCTATCTCTCTATCTCTCTATCTCTCTATCTCTCTCTAAATATGTATATATATATATATATATATATATATATATATATATATATATATATATATATATATATATATTAAGCTCATATTAAATAGTTAAGGAATTCAAAATATTAATTAGATTAATTAATAATATTAGAGGGTATTTGGAGGAATTTTCTTAAAGTACTAACCTTATTACTGATATCATGTACATTGTACATTGTACAGTAAGGTTGATCACTTATTTCAGAATTAACTGGCTCACTCAGCATATAAACTATAAGGCAACTAAGAAAAATGTCCCATTAAAAATAAATAAATACTTGTTACCCTATTATTTCCGCCATTTTATGATTCTTTGTTTATACTTTATATTTAAAAAAATAATATTTTTAACAATGTATTTACGCAATAAATCTCCATTCTATACTTTATATACACAAAGAATGATGAATAATCGGCAGCTTCCAATTGATATATATTTCCATTTAATATTGTCAATTAGATTAGCTTTATAAATTAAGTTATTTCAAAGCTACAAATACAATTTTTAATTTTGCAACTTTAAATAATTTTACCTACAATATCCTGTAATAAATTAGATTTCAATTATTATTGTAAAAAGTGTAATATATATTTATGTATACAACTACTGTATTAGTTAACTACTGATTTAGTATTATTTCTAGGCTTAATATTTATAATTTTTTAGATTCTAGAATTTCCAGGAATACTTTTAATATTCTAATATTATTAAATTATTACTACTGTAAGATATTCAAATTAACTTATATTTACTATTAATAGCTAATATTACATAGTTGTAACTATTACAAAATAAATCATATTTCGTTAAAATTTACATTGTGGTATAATATATATGCATATAATTTGTAAGTTTTTTTTTTTTTTCTCATATAGCATTACATATAGTTTATTGTATCGCATAGTAAGTATATATTTTAAAAAAATTATTTCTAAATAAAATATTTTGATTATTTGAAATTTAAATTTTTTTCATGAAAAACACTTAGAAATTAAATTTAAAATTGTAATATTTTTCTTTAGTATACAACAAATTATTAAAATTTAAATTTCCTGGAATTTCCTGGTAACAATTTTAAAATCTTAAGTATGTTTTTAATTAATAATATATTATATAAAGCTTTTAGTCATTTTTCATTATTAAAAAATCATTATTACCATTTAGTTTTATAATTTTAATATTGATCCTATATTTCCATGTTAAATATTGTATTTCTCCCATGTTAAATTTGAGATTGTTGGCGTTCAGCCATAATTAAAAAAAATTAAAATTTATATATATGTTCATTATAACTCATATATTTACTCTATATAATAGATGAGCCAATAAATAATATTGAAAAAAGTATCAAAGTGATCCACCCTAGGGTACATTATACAATGTACATTATACAATGTACATTATACAATGTACATTATACAATGTATATTATACAATGTACATTATACAATGTACATTATACAATGTACATTATACAATGTACATTATACAATGTACATTATATAATGTACATTATACAATGTACATTATACAATGTACATTATACAATGTACATTATACAATGTACATTATACAATGTACATTATACAATGTACATTATACAATGTACATTATACAATGTACATTATACAATGTACATTATACAATGTATAATGACAATGACAATGTACATTATGCAGGATATCAATATATTTATGATAATCATCATATTTAGAAATTGTATTCATTAAATTATTTATATAGTTTATATAAAAATGTATAACAATTATTAAATAGAATAGTTTGTTTAAATTAGAAAGAAAAACATAGTGTTATATTGTTTACAACGTATAGATTTAAATATTTAGATTACCAAATGAATCTATTCATATAAATATTTAATTGTTTTATAATTGCAATAGAAATGCTATAAAATTTAAATAATTTTTATAAATTGAAGATTAAGAGAAAATCCGCGATCTTGAGAAATACCAAATTTAAAAATTAGTAGTAAAAATAAGAAATTATATTATAATTAACTGATTTAATCTAATTAGTCATTTATTTGCCCTGTGTGCAATTACAATGTTATAATATATAAAAACGATTATTAAATCGTATATGCAAGTTCTGTATAATTACTAATTTATTAAATAGTGTATGTAAGGTATATATAATTTCTGATGTACTAACTGATGTATTCCCCATGTTAGATATATATTGCATAATGATTGTTATCCAATTATAAATGTATTGCAAGTTATAATGGTATTATTACACATTGGGTTAATTATATACTTTAGAGCCAATTGTACAATCTTTAATTAAACATAAAGAGAGAATATTTTATTTTATTGATAAGAAAATTGTCAATTTTCTTGTAAGAAACAAATGCAATATTTTAAAGGAGTTTAAGGAAATCGCACATCCAAATAAAAATATATTCTATCTTAATTATTGTTAATCCATTTAATTGTAATTAGGTTTATATAAATTAAGTGCTAATTGATTCTTCAACTCAAGTAGAAAACAAACATTTGTTGATATTAATCTCATAACAGTTTAACGATTCTAAGATTTAACTAAGATTCGAAGTTTACTATTATTATATTACATATATTTTAGATTTGTTTTTTATGAACATTTCTGTTGGTGCCTTTTACAATCGGTCTAATATATTATTTGGATTACATACTTACAATTAAAGTTTTATTACACAGTGGATGAAATACGACAAATTTACAAAGTGAACATTGTCTGTTATAAATGGTATAAACGCCTGAAAATTATTCTCAAATTATTAAAAAGAAATTATGAATTGGCAGGCTCTTTTTAACAGCAGAACATCGTAAATATATATATTTAAATTATAGTTTAATTGCTATATTTATAATTATAATTTTTAATAACATTTCATAATAATAATCATAATATAATCATAATCATAATATAATCCATAACATTTCATTATATGGAATAATAATACATACACATACTGAATATAATAGTTATAATAAATAACTAACGAAATATATAATAGTATTATAATAAATAAGGGTTGAAGAGCATTAATATAAATAATTCCTTTACAAACTTGATCATAAGTATATATAGCATTAACATATAGATTTATGTCTAACAAACATATTTGCATAATAGAATCATAGATCATGGAACAATCTATACTTTAATATAATATAGAATCTTAAGTATATAATAAAAATAATATTACCAGAGAAACTATATTTACCTGTATCACATTTGTAAAACTATAGAGTATAGATAAATATATAAACTATATTTTTTGTTTAGAAAATAGTTTATTTTTACCATTTTATCTTTACATTTATTAGATTTTTTTAGTTATTTATTATTATTAAGTCTAATTAATAATGCCTATATAGTATATATGCTATATATGCGATATATGTAATCCAATTAGTATTTCAATATGGATACAACAATGTTTACGATATGTATATTTCGGTTGTAATATTATTACAAAAAGGGTTAAAATTACGTAATCGATTAGATTATATTAGAATTATAAATGATACTAGTTTATATTAATCATATTATAAAATCAAATTGATAATTATAATTTGTAAATTTAAAAGAAATATATTAAATGGAATTCATTATATTAAGAATTCCGGTATTTTTGTTATAAAATGATGGTATTTGTATTAGCTGTATTTAATATATGATTCCATATACAAACCCACCTTATACGGAATATATTAGATGAGATTATAAAATTAATATTTGTTTCAAAAATGTTATTTCATATATATAGTATTATTATGACAAGCCCATGTTCAATTATATATATATATATATATATATATATTTATGTGTAAATATATATAATATATGGTTTATATATATATATAAATTAATTAATGGTATTAAATAAAATTGAGAATATAACACAAGAATATTCGAAAATAAATCATGTTTCGTAGATATATCAAATTATTTATAAAATAACACAAAATAATATATAATGCAGTTTATCAGTTTAATACTCATTTTGATTAGATTGAATGCACGTTTATTTATCTGTTATAAATATTTATTTAAATATGTAAATTATTTTCAATTCTTGATTTGCGAATACAAATTATCATACAAAATGCATATTACGTTTACTTAATAATACTTAATAATACGTACATTTACATCAATTCAGAAGATAATATTAACTACATATCTTGTTATCTTTAGTGTTGCTGTTTTTATCTATTTATTATCGATACATTATTAGATAAATTAATATAATTTTCTAAAAATTCTATTATTTACGATTATAATCTCCAATAATAGAATAATCCATATAATGAGTTCAACGAAGTAGGTAGTAAAAATAGCGCGTAATTTTTCTAAAAAGAATACTTTAATATTTTCGTGTTCGTGCCGTAAAACTAATGAAGTGTTTTCAAATATTACATAACAACGACGTCTCTATCAGCATATCCGGTTACTGTTATCATTCGATCAGACCGATTAATTAAACGAGTGTGTTAAGTCATAGGGGACCTCAATGCAACTCTGCTTCGTTATAACTATGTTCGGTAGAGCAACTATTCTAAACACACCCTGGTGAGTGGTCATTGTCTTTGAAATTAATTATTTCAATGATAGATACTCAAATATTGTATTAGGTTATTGAATTTAATATGTGGTTATGTGAGTGTATATGGGTTACTGTGTATGCGTATATAACTAATACAGATATGTATATATATATATATATATATATTCATATATATATATATATATATATATATATATATATATATGTATATATATATGCATATATATATATATATATATATATATATATATATATATATGTATATAATAATTCAGGTGTGTTTAGTGATGATGTGTTGGTGATAGTATGTGAAAGTTGGGTTAGTGGGCATGTGCATGTGTAAGGATAGTGTGGATTTATGTTGGTGGGGTTGGGGAGTATATCTCTTGGTGAGTAGGTTTGCATGTCTGCGGGTAGTGTTGGCTAGAATGGTCGGGCGTGTGTAATGGTGAGTATATTAATGTATATATGTTGATGTTGATACGAGGGGATGTGTGTTGGTAAGGCTATTAATAAAAGTGAGTTTTTACCTAGAGTATTGATAAGTGTAATTTTAAAAATAATTCCAATATATGAAATTTATAATTCACGATTATCTAGTCTAATATTATAAAGTAATTGGTGATTTTGATTTTGATTTCTTTACCTCATAGAGAAATGAATAGTATATTATTTTGTATCAACAGGAGAAGTAATCAGACTTATCGTATTTAATATTAATCGTAGTAGTAGTAGTAGTAGTAGTAGTAGTAGTAGTAGTAGTAGTAGTATTATTAGTAGTAGTAGTAGTAGTAGTAGTAGTAGTAGTAATAGTAGTAGTAGTAGTAGTAGTAGTAGTAGTAGTAGTAGTAGTAGTAGTAGTAGTAGTAGTAGTAGTAGTAGTAGTAGTAGTAGTAGTAGTAGTAGTAGTAGTAGTAGTAGTAGTAGTAGTAGTAGTATTATTAGTAGTAGTAGTAGTAGTAGTAGTAGTAGTAGTAATAGTAGTAGTAGTAGTAGTAGTAGTAGTAGTAGTAGTAGTAGTAGTAGTAGTAGTAGTAGTAGTAGTAGTAGTAGTAGTAGTAGTAGTAGTAGTAGTAGTAGTAGTAGTAGTAGTAGTAGTAGTAGTAGTAGTAGTAGTAGTAGTAGTAGTAGTAGTAGTAGTAGTAGTAGTAGTAGTAGTAGTAGTAGTAGTAGTAATAGTAGTAGTGGTAGTAGTAGTAATAGTAGTAGTATTAGTAGTAGTAGTAGTAGTAGTAGTAGTAGTAGTAGTAGTAGTAGTAGTAGTAGTAGTAATAGTAGTAGTAGTAGTAGTAGTAGTAGTAGTAGTATTATTAGTAGTAGTAGTAGTAGTAGTAGTAGTAATAGTAGTAGTAGTAGTAGTAGTAGTAGTAGTAGTAGTAGTAGTAGTAGTAGTAGTAGTAGTAGTAGTAGTAGTAGTAGTAGTAGTAGTAGTAGTAGTAGTAGTAGTAGTAGTAGTAGTAGTAGTAGTAGTAGTAGTAGTAGTAGTAGTAGTAGTAGTAGTAGTAGTAGTAGTAGTAGTAGTAGTAGTAGTAGTAGTAGTAGTAGTAGTAGTAGTAGTAGTAGTAGTAGTAGTAGTAGTAGTAGTAGTAGTAGTAGTAGTAGTAGTAGTAGTAGTAGTAGTAGTAGTAGTAGTAGTAGTAGTAGTAGTAGTAGTAGTAGTAGTAGTAGTAGTAGTAGTAGTAGTAGTAGTAGTAGTAGTAGTAGTAGTAGTAGTAGTAGTAGTAGTAGTAGTAGTAGTAGTAGTAGTAGTAGTAGTAGTAGTAGTAGTAGTAGTAGTAGTAGTAGTAGTAGTAGTAGTAGTAGTAGTAGTAGTAGTAGTAGTAGTAGTAGTAGTAGTAGTAGTAGTAGTAGTAGTAGTAGTAGTAGTAGTAGTAGTAGTAGTAGTAGTAGTAGTAGTAGTAGTAGTAGTAGTAGTAGTAGTAGTAGTAGTAGTAGTAGTAGTAGTAGTAGTAGTAGTAGTAGTAGTAGTAGTAGTAGTAGTAGTAGTAGTAGTAGTAGTAGTAGTAGTAGTAGTAGTGGTATATGTGCATGTGTGTGTATGTATTTGGGTATACGTGTATGACACATGTATACATGTATACATTGTATTCATTGATAGACATTGTTAATATATATGAAATTTTATTTCTAACAAACTAAATTTATAAATATGGTATTAAAAATCAATATATGTAATAATAGGAAAATCAATATATGTAATAATAGGATAATTATATAAATTCCTTTATTATATTATTGCTTTAGACATCAGTGTTTTCTAATTTATGCTGGAAACAACATATATTTATCAATTGTTATCAACTAATAAATTATACAAGGTCTGTCATGATTAGGGTCAAACTTTATGATAATTAATGAATTAATTTAATAGACCATATATAAGATTATATACAAGATTACCATAATCTTGGATTATATATAATATTAATATAATTTATATATATATCCATAATAGATAATAAGTGTATAATAATTTAAAATTAAATGTCGTAAAATAATATAAACTATAGAAAGTATAGATAATAATTCATAATAAACTATAGTTAAATTACGATGACAATATATAACGTTAATGGTGTCGTATGCAATATGGATTGCTATGCAATATGGATTATAGCATTGAAACTAAGGAAATTCCTATTATCGTATATTGTTAAATACTTTAAAAATAATCATAAAAGTAAAATAAATTGCTTTATATACGTATCTTACGTGTATATAAAAAATCTCGCAATTGATTAAAGCGTAATCTTACTTAAGAAATATACAACATAATATATATTATCCATTACTCACAATAAATAAAATTCTTTTATAAGATGTTCTAGATGTCAATCAACTAAATAACCATGGCAATGAAAATAGATAAACATTATAATTTTAAAATTATAATTAATAAATTTAATTGTATAGATACTATTTAGTAAATAGTATTTACACAATTCAATTTATTATTTAATTATTAAAAAGCCATTTTCTAATAGCATTTTTGATAAATAAATTGAAGTCCCCTGTATACCTGTATATATAGATGTTTAAGATAATATAGTATATACAATAATACAAATCTATGATTATATATTATAAAATTATAATTTGCCGTAACAAAATAATAAATTCAATATAATAATATAGATCATATATATTTATTATCAATATATTATTAAATATTCATACACATATTTTAGGCTACATGTATTCAATCAATAAGTACTTTATCTTTGAGAAAGAATGTTTCATTAGAAGCTTATCTTTTATTTTTGATCAATCTTCTAATGTTAAATATTTGTTTATAAGATGTGTTATCACGAAATTTATTATTTAATAAATAAAATAATATATCATTTGCTAGAATAAAAAAACTCATTATATAAGATGTTTTTGAAAATAAATATTACTGATTTCAATGAAATTTTGAATTCGAAATTCACATGTAAAAATTTGAATTTTAATTCAAAATACTTTAGACACGCCTATAAGTAAATAAATAAATTTATCAATATAATATTTTATAAAAATATTATAGTAAAAATGTATTTTAATACAAAATAACTATAAATGCAATTAGTATTTTTATAGTTTGTACTATATATTTTTAAATAATTGATTTGTAAATGTATACAAAAATATCAGATTATGTCACATGTTATAATCCATATTGCATAGCAATCCATATTGCATACGACAATGGTATAAGGATTCATATGTACTGACATTTTAAATTTTAATTACTTCTATTAATTAATTAATTTATTTTCTACTTAATTAATTCAAAATCAATATAAATATTAATTATAGTTAAATATATATGTGAATATAACGTTCAATGTTTATATAAATACATTTATGTGTGTGTACAGAAAGAGAAATATAGTGATAAATACAATATTCCCTATTATTATGTATATACATTGTATTTAAGGTTAGTTATTTTGCCCGGATATTGTAATGGTTATCTGGGTCTGTGTGCGGGTAATGGATTAAAGATAGCGAATTAAAGATAGCGAATTAAAGATCGTTTCGGCGGGGAAAATGTGACCGATGTGGTCAACTCGTGTCCATTAATGAGGTGTCAATAACTATCAATAACCATATCTTGTCGGACTGAATATCGTATCAATTATGTAATATTAAGTTATACCGCATTCGTGACGTAACAAGCTGGAGATCCTTATCTAAAATGATTACGTAATGCTCCATATGACCCACTTCCGGTCAGTCGGATAGGCGAATGCAGGTGACTATGGTGGTCAGCCGTGCGTAAGAGTTATATAACTTATATTTATAGAATTCCGGCTAACGATGTTTTATATTAATTCTAGGCATATACAAAACACAGTGTATACTCTGTGTTGAGTGGAATACCTCAGTACATATAAAGTGTACAATAACTACTGGTATCTATTGCAGTGGTCAGTAACTGCTGGTATCTATTGAATGGTCTGTTACTACTGGTATATATTGCAGTGGTCAGTAAGTACTATATCTCTGCAGTGGTCAGTAAGTACTATATCTCTGCAGTGGTCAGTAAGTACTATTTCCCTGCAGTGGTCAGTAATTGTTATTTTCTTAAGTAATACTATTATGAGTTCATCAATTATTGAACTCCGTGAACATACAAGATTGTACACTGAATGTGTGAGTATTGGATAGTATTCGTGTTATCCAGATGAGTGGGTGTTGTACAGGTGATTGGGTGTGGTACAGGTGAGTGGGTGTGGTACAGGTGAGTGGTTGTAGCACAGGTGAGTGGGTGTGGTACAGGTGAGTAAGTGCCACACAGTCACCTGTAACACACACTGTGCGAGTACGAGTGTTTGTGAGTATATAAATATATTTACGTGCGATTGAGTGTGTCTATGAGTGGGTTGGTGTGTGTATGGGGCTGTGAATGTGTGGTGTGTGTGAGTGTGGGTACTATGAGTGGGTAGGATGTGTGTATGGGGCTGTGAATGTGTGGTGTGTGTGTGTGGGGGTACTAAGAGTGGGTTGGGTGTGTGTATGCGGCTGTGTATGTGTGGTGTATGTGTGTTGGGGTACTATGAGTGGGTGGGATGTGTGTATGGGGCTATGAATGTGTGGTGTGTGTGTGGGGGGTACTATGAGTGGGTTGGATGTGCGTATGTGGCTGTTTGGTGTGTGTGTGTGTGTGTGTGTTTGTGTGAGTGTAAATAGCTGTGAGTGGGATGTGTATGTGTAGATATTAATGTGTAGTAGCTGTATGTGTGTGGAGTGTATATTGAGAAGTAGGTCCATATTAGTAGAATCATTAGTATACATATATAGGTCCGAGTGTATGAGTATGTTTTGTATAAATATATGTGTATGTGTGTGAATTTGTGTGTTGGCGTGTGTATGTGTATGTGTATAGGTGTGTGAGCATGTGCAAGTATGTGAGTGTGGGAATAGATATTATAGTTATATATAAATAGAAACATACATATTTACATAATTATAGTTCATAATGTTCATGGGTATAAGACCGATAAATATATAATTCAATTATATATATGATATTCTCTACACATTTCTGTAGTATATCGTATAATATTATAAAATAATTAATGATAGTGTATTTGATATTACAGTATATGGTATTATTTTATGATGCACCATAGTATATTATATTGTAGTACATTATAATATAGTATACTATAATTTATATATTATATATAATTATATATCTCCTAGAAAGTAATGTTAGCATATTTCTTAGAAAAATGTTGACATGATAAACTCAATAAACGATAACACCAAATAAGGAATTGCTTATCATAAGTTGACATCTACATATCATATAGCTAATATGCTACTAAAGTATGTCTATACACTAATATAGATACATTAATACATGTAAACTGCAATATCAATTTTCACAGAAATTCTAAAATTTAAAATCATTTACAAATTATGTTACAAATTAGATATTACAATTAGTATTTCCTATAACTGATAAGTAATCTAGATTAATCTATATCTATATAGATGATAAAAATCAGTAGATTAATCTAAATCTATTATAGATGATATAATGTGTAGGTTTAATGATCCATCGTAAATCCTTCAATTGATGTAAATTATACATTGAATAAATCCAATAAAAAATGAATCTAATAGAATTAATGTTATACGAAGCAGAATATATATCTCCTCACTATTCACTCACTATTAACTCACTATTCCCTCATCTATTAACTCACTATTCCCTCATCTATTCTATCACCTATTCTCTCACATATTCCCTCACTTATCTCCTCTCCAGTTCACATATGTGGTTAGTTTACAGAAATATATGACTATGACTATGACTACTCCCATGCGGAGTCTTTTTATGCCATATTTCATGATACAGAACAGTTTCAATTCCGGATTGATTGTTTACCTCAACGGGGTCATTTAGAGGTCATCCAGGGGTAAACTGCGTATCGACCACTAAATACGCTACGACTTGAATTCAGAATTTATTTATACATTTTATTTATATATTTTAGAAGTGCTTAAAAAGCATTTTCCAGGGCATTAATAAGCATCTTTAGATTGATTTCGGGGTTGATTAGCAGCGTACAGCTGGGTCTATACATAGATTATAGACGTATGGGGGGAGAAGGTGGGGCGGGCGTTACGGTTTGTTTACATTGCATAATATGGTGGCATAAAGTCACGTGTTTCTAATCAACGACTCACGTCTGCCCCCCGTTGACCACCTTAGCACGCTACCGCCACAGGCTGTTACTAGACTTCCGGCTCACTGTCACGTGACCACTGCTAGTGTTTCCGGTGCGTCCTTAACAACTCTAGTCACAACCGAAGTATCAGTTATGAGATCGAATTCAAATTTTTCTAACCCTAAAGTAAATCTCAATCCCTAATCTCCAGTTTTATTGATAAGTTACAGTATTAATTTGCTAACTGTATATATTTCTGCTATATAATCCATTTACTAAGTCAAATTATAACTTATTAAAAACAGTAACTAGTAATGCACAATCATAATAGAATATAAATAACGAATAATATTACTAATAATTTGATTATAATATAATAATTATAATTATATATATATATATATATATATATATATATATATATATATATTTAACTCTGCTTACGTATGTAATTATTAGTATTAACTAAATAGGCAATTTCGTATAAAACAGACATCTTTTTAAATTTTTAGATTCGTATACATTTGTTAAAAGTAAATTCAAATAATAATTTTTATAATTTTAATAATGATTTAAGATTAAAATAATTCTACAAAAATCGTATTATTTGTATTTAATATTCTAATATCTCCTATGCCATATATATATATATATATATATACATATTATAATATACGTATTACTTACAAATATAGCAATTTGAATATATTTTATAGTAATTTTATAATTGTACCATGTAGAAATGTCAGACTTTATTTCTTTTTGCGATTGTAAGTCGATATATTCAAATAGAAGAACTAATTTTGCACGGCGTAATTCAAGTAGTTTTCAACATTCATAATTAGATATAATGCACTATATATATACATATACATATAGTGCATATATAGTGCATATATATATTTATATATATATATTTATGTATATATTATGATTAGATAGCATAACTGATATGGTATTATATATTAAATATAATGCGTGTTCTGTTAAAAAATACGCAACGCAAGTTGAAGAATACAATACACTAATATAACATTGTTCTTATTGACTGTTTAGTATACAGATAACAGTCTATATATAGACTATTATCGGATATAGTCGATAAGAACTGACGATAAGAACACCGTAAACTACGATTGCATCCTAGGTTGGTGTTCCACTTTTATTAATTTTAATAATAGATAAGATGTTGCTACGTACACCATAAAT